>CP136064.1:90442018-90771055 GCA_032622095.1 Siphonodentalium dalli | reverse complement strand
CTGTCAGTAACGACATTTCGACCAGCCGAATTAACTCGCCCACTTGAGTAATCGGTAGCTTGACCGCAAAGAATATCCTTCGCTCCAATCGACATGACAGGAGCGGAAATTTATAAGCGTTTGTCTTCCAGAAATTTAGAGGACTCTCATCACTACCAAGCGGCGATATGAACATTTTAAGGATAATGTAGACGATATATCTAAAAGAATTTTATATAGCAATTCTAAATATCCTGAATCACACGACCGCTTTCGAATCGGAACCTAAGATTCGAATATCGAAGCTTCGTCGAGCCCTAGTGGAACTACTAGTACTTCCTGTTGGTCTTATTAATGCTATAACGGCTTCATTCACTGATACAACTTTATATTCTTTTTTCCCTTTCGTTGTTGTAGAGGACACTATATTCGTCCAAAGCTCCATTCATTTTGAAATAGTTTTTATAAACTTGCTAAAGTTTACTCAAATTCGATCTGCTCTTCGCAAATGATGCAGATATTGTGTGGGCTTAGCGCACAATTTTCAAAACCAATGTCCGCCAGTGCCTCCCGCAAAAATTGCCAGCTTTCTACTTCCATTCTTTTCCTAGCAAAATATCGTTAATATGACTCCGCACTGGTCCAAGTGATGGATTCTTTGGTCTGATTAGATGTAGATTCAGCTTCAGCATGATGTGGCTCCTCAATTATGTCATGACCTACCTAAAACAATGCCTGTTCTTGTTGAAGTTAAACAATCTCTGATTCTGAATTATAAGTGGCTGTTGAGGTGGAACTTCTAGTAATTGCCGTTGGTTTTATTAGTGCTATAGACTATATATGATTATGTGGCGTCACAAATTATTATCTAATACGATACTGCTGTTTTGAATTTTTGCGAGCGCTTTTGTCGCACAGTAGATCGGTGGGCTTAAAGCATTAATGTCGTAATCTGAAATAAACGTGTGCGTCTTTCAATGGCCGGCGTTCTTAAATGAGGGGAGTTATGATCGGTATTATGCACAGTGAAGTTCATTCGTAGCCGCGGTTTACATTTTATTGAGAACATAATTATAACATATTATGGACTGTCAAATATTTGCATTGGAGTGTCTTAAAATATAAATGTCACGTGCAATGGGAAAATCACTCTGGCTGGGCTGGAGACAATACTGGAATCGAAATTCGTGATACCAGCAAACGTTATTATATCGCGTTTAAATTATCCTAATATTACATAGTACATACGTGAATCTGATAATCCTCAGATATCCTATTTTCATGAATCTACAAGAAACATACTTATGAACAAAGCAGAAGATACATTCAGGTTATCGCAAATTCGGTTGATGGTGAAAGCTACATGATGACATTTTGTGAATGAATTCGACAAGCTTCTTTGTATAGTACACATCTCAATCGGATTGCGCACACAGCGTCAATAATATAATGATTAGTTTCAGTAAAATACTCCCCTCTAGACCACAACTGACAGTCTTGATTTTTGAAGCTTTCAGTTTGATGTTGGTAGTTTATATTCTATAATAATTTGTACAAAAGGAACGGCTTTTAAAAGATTTTTATTTAGGTTTTAAGTCTGAGTCGGTGAGCTCGTAGTCTGTTTGCATTGTGAATCTCTGATTTATCATATGACTCAATCATTATTTACGTTGGAAACTATGTCATAAATCAATTTCATATCAATTACTAATTCATATCACCTTCCGATAATTTGATTGGTTTGTTGACAAAAAGTGTGTTCTGAATGGCAGCCGGGGGCCGAGCCCCATCTCTGACTAAATGCAGGTCAAATTCGTGCGCGTCAAATACACGAATCAACGCGATGCCGAAATTCTCGCAATTATAATCTTGAAATATATAGTTTTGGACAATGTTATACGATAAATAGAATATGTAATTCGTATTTATCTAATAAACATACGATGTAATGTCACAAACTGAGAACAGAATAGCGCACTATATCTTCGCGTGCATATTATTTATGCTAGTTCACCAGGTGTAATTGGGCTTCCGGTGCAATGAAGTGACGTCACATTAACCTTTTGCTGCCGATGTCATATAGCTATTTAGTGATTTGTGTGCGTTTTGGACATCATAATCAATTTATAGGTGTCATATATGATAAATAGAATATGTAATTCGTGTTTCTCTCATATGATATTTATGAAATTCATCACGAATTTTCAGTTTTCTCTCGCCTGAGGCTCGAGAAAACTGAAAATTCTTAGACTCGTTTCATAAATATCATATGAGAGAAACACTCATTTCATATCCTCTATTTCTCACGTGGCTTGATGTATGATATGATTGACCTAATTTATACACGATATTGCTATAGGACTCACTGTCGATGAACCCTTGTGCATGTCTTGAGTGTAATATATCATAATCACACCACGATATAAGGCCTAAGTTAATATAATTTATTTGATGGGAATACGCAACTGTGAAGTTATTTTATAGGATTAAAAAGACACAGATATATCCTAACGTATGCGTAGGTTTAGCTGTGGTTCGTTAATTACGCTAGCGTATGGTTATATTAAAAGAATATTGTCTCGTAGTATAGTATTACCGTATTTAGAGTACAGTTCCCCTTTAACAGCATCACTTTGCCCCACAATTCGGAAAGCAATACAGCAGGACACACCAACATCATCACAAATTAGCAGGACCGCTTAGCCAGCGGTGTTTGTAATAATTGTTCATGTGATCTGGGGAACTATATATAGTATTCGTGTATATTGCCCACTCTACTTCGAATGAATCGTTTCCGAGAAAATGCAAACTCATCTGATAAGAACCGGCGATAGGGTTGGGTAGTGAACAATTGATTGTGGGATATTACTAAATACGTCTACCTTCCGCGTTGATCAGCGTTGATGCTATATATATTAATCACATCGGTGTTTTGTTTTCCTATCTCGGATTACACGTATAAGGTACGAATTTACGCTAATTACCCAGCACACATGCATGTGTCAACCGCAGTTGTAAACAGAGAGTGGACATCACTTTCAGCATTTGGAAATTTACTACATGGAACTGGTACATTACATTGAAAACTAGAATGATATCTATCTGCGACGAGATATACAAAGCTTGTGTATTATTAACGAGTTTGCGGTACCCGTCCGACGGTATACGAGGACGGGTTAATCGGCGAACTTCGTCACGGTCACTTGTGTACGTCCAATACAGCACATAAAGTGATAGGGATTGGTGTACTTTCAATGCAGCACATAAATGGATAGGGATTTGGAACGAGTAGATGTATACCATTGACCGGTAATCTTTCACCAAGGTTTTCTTACTCAAAAGTACTTGAATTATATCAAATAGCAGTCAGCTATATGCATTAATGTGTGCATTAAACTATACCCCTTGAATCATACGCGTATGCGTAATTCCATTCGTGCAAGGCATTGGGCTTTAATCCCCCCCCCCCCCCCACACACACACACACAGACCTGCACTGTATCATGTTCTAAATGGATCAGTTGTCTTGTTGCCAGGAGTCATGGGGGCAGAATCCACTGGGTAAACCAGTGTGAGAACATTTGTAGATCTGAAACTGAACATATCAAAATCAAAACATGTAGTGGTCTAAATAACGCCAGGCAAATTCACACCCCGATTTGTATTCTTATATTAATTATCCGTTTTTGACTGGCCACTGGGGAAAGACCAGGACACACCGGGTCCACCATGGTTCGAGGTCAGGTGTGAGAAAGTTTTGAAATCTGAACATGAAAATAAATAAATCCTAGCATCTATCCTGATCTCAAGCTTTTCATTTCTTCGATATTTCCAACCTAAGGTTGGAAAACTTCCAACGGATGGCAATTGCAGTCCGACTTTTTTGGCCAAACGTAGGAACGTACGCAAATGTTGGTCTAAAACAACAAATTATTCCCCAATAATATTTTTTTGGAAAATCAAACTACTAGAATAATTTCAACCTATTGTTGGTGTCTCAGGTATTGAACTGTTGAAATTTTGACCAAAGTTGGGGTGGTGTGACTCATCAAACCCATCTCGCCACGTCCCCGTGTCGTACCTTGGATATCAGTATATCGTGTAATTATATACATGTTAGACTTTTGAATACAACCGTTTATTTATTTTATCTTATGTGGGTGGGGACTAATTTCTCAGTTTAATAGTTAATAGCGAGTTTGCGATTTCAAACGGGTACGGGTACCGGTACGGGTACTGGTAGCTACCCGTACCGGTACACGTTTTGAAATCGCAAACTGTTTTACGGGTAGAATTAAGCATATCGACGGGTAGTGTATGGTGAGCCAATTGCAGCACAATATATATGATGTAGAGAAATTGTTATCCGCATTCGCTTTCTTGGCCGACGTTATACTTGTTGTTATGGTTATATGATGGACATCTGCGTGGATAATGGATTGCATTAACCAGGGACGAGGCGAAAGTGGAAGGGGTTGGCGTCTTTCTTTGACTCATTTTGGTAACATTTTCAATAATTAGCTTTCATAAGTAATTTCCCAGACCGTTCGAGTGTCGTCTAGAACAGATGGAATTTTCTGACTGAGAAAATATGTTATGATAGCACAAATATACAATTACGCTAATTTAATAATCCAACCATTATTCGGTGTAAAATGTGTTGGTTTAGACCCAGGGTCCAATAATGTCCTACATGCATGCACTTTTAGTCAGATATAAGACCGAAATTGCCCCTTATATTAGTTGGGGAATATTTAGTCATATAACTGGTAATGGGTTGGAATCTTTCGAAGGGTCGGGCAAGGGAATATTCATCCCAAGAACTTGGATATTTGTCTGGGTCTAAACCCGGATGTAGGTAGAACAAGAGCTACACTGGGCGTGCAAAATACCCCCTCTCTTGGGTCGGCGGAAACTGGTAAAAAAGGGGCATAACTCTGGTAAAAATTGGCGGACGGAACTCAAATTTGAACTTGACCTGTGTTTTGGTGGGAGAAAAGTAATATACCAAATTATCATTGAATCCGATAAGCTCTAGTAAAGTTATCATCCGGAAAACAAATTTCAGGGATTTTCTCAGTCAAATTACGTCAAATAAGGGGCATAACTCCGGTGAAAATTGGTGGACGGAACCCAAATTCGAACTTGAGCTGTCTTTTCTCCTAATAAACCCACATACCAAATTTGATTGAAATCGGTTCACTCTAACTAACTCTGCCAGAACCCAAGTTCGAACTTGACCTGTGTTTTGGTGGGAGAAAGTAATATACCAAATTTGGATTCATTCCGATAAACTATACTAAAGTTATCATCCGGACAACAAATTTCAAGGATTTTCTAAGTCAAAAAACGTCAAATAAGGGGCATAACTCCGGTGAAAATTGGCGGGCGGAACCCAAATTCGAACTTGAACTTACTTTTCGGCTAATAAACCCACATACCAAATTTTATTGAATTTGGTTGACTCTAACTAAAGTTATCATCCGGAAACCAGGTTAACGGACGGACGCCCGGACGGACAGACCAATACTATAATGCGGTCGTTTTTTTCAAACGGGCGTATAAAAATCAAACTTGTTAAATATAAAGGGTGTTTAATGGTACACTATTCATTATATGGTTCGAATAAAGAGCGTTTGCTCACGTCTATGCGAAACAAAGAAAACAGCTAAAAGTCGATCTGATGACGGTAAGATTGTGCCGACTATGAGGTGTGTATATCAGTATTTGGTGTCACTATCGGCCACTACAATATACAACAGTCTTGGGGTTCAAATGCGCCATGTCCGTTCAAAAGTCAAATATCTATATTAAAATGAGAAATCACATAAGGTACAATAACTGAACGGTTGTATTCAATCGTGTAACACATTCACGGTGTACTTATGCACAAAGGGTCGATAGGGGACGTGGCGAGAGGGTGGGTGTATCACCCCAACGTTTGTCAACAGTTGGATATTGCATATACCTAACACACCAAAACATACGTTGAAATTATTCTGTCAATCAGTTTGATTTCCAAAAATGTATTAGTGCGGATTTTTTTTTATAGTTTTAGACCAACATTTGCAAATATTCCTACTTTTGGTAGAAAAACATTCGGGCTATATGGTCAACAGCAGGTTGGAAATATCCAACAAATGTAAAGCTTGTGGACCCCCCCCCCCCCCCATCACAGGACTTCTGCAACAAGACTACTGATCCATTTAGAACAGTCCACAATAATATTCAGGACAGTGAAGGATCAGTTGAGGGGAATCAGAGCCCAACGGCGTGCACAATTTGAATTACGCACAAACCTCTGTTTGGTGTGGTTTAAGGGGGTGTATAGTTGGGAATTTGAAGGTGGACACACCTTCTCAACGCGGAGATCCCCTATAATTACGTCCCTGTGTCGAGACTGCGTATAGCACCGCCAACTCACTCTAATAATCATAACATGTCGAGAATCCCGGGGTTAGCCCCCCCCAAATCACATTCCCAAAAAATAACATGTCATTACTTGAGTGAAGACAGTTGTCAGTAAACAAATCGGCGTTCCATAGTTATCTTAGTGTTAGAAGCCGCCTCGATACTTTGAACATAAAACATGGCTTAAATGACAAATGTATCAATGAGATTTGGCAATTAAATCGTGCAATAAATAGATTAATGCATAGCTGACTGTTATTTCGTAGAACTAATGTACTTTTGAGTGAGAAAACTTTAGCGAAAGACTACCAGTCAATGAGATACATCTACCCGTTCCAAATCCCTATCGCTTTATGTGCTGCATTCAAAGTACGCAAATGACCGTGACGATTTTCACCGATCTACCTGGATCTACCGGTACCCGTACCCGTCCGACGGGTATCGCGAACTCGCTATTACCACTTGAACGGACATGGCGCATTTGAACCTCAAGGATGTTGTATATTATAGTGGGGTTAATATAGGTCGATAAGGACACGACACACCTTACACTCTGCAAAATCTTACCGTCATCACATCGAGTTTCAACTGTTTTCTTTATTTCACACAGAAGTGAAGCAAACGCTGTTTATTCAAACCGTATCACGAACTGACTACAATTAAACACCTTTTGTCGTTAACATGTTTAACTTTTCGAACTACCTCCGGGTTTAGATACAGACAAAATTCCCAATTACTGGGATAAATATTCCCTTGCCCCGACCCTTCGATCTGTTGAAAGTTTCTAACCCAACTTAACATGCATGTCGTGACCGTGTGATTATAATGTAGGGTCATGGCCATTGACTGTATATATAAGGTATATATATGTAACTTTACCAGAAATCAAAACGTCGAAAGTGAAATATAATGTGCAATATCCAAAGACGTGGCGACATGGGTGGAGGTGGGTGGTGTCTCACCTCCAACTTAGTTCAAAATTTCCAACAGTTGGAAATTGCATAATTGGCACGACATTTGTTGGAAATTTCACACCAAAGAGGTTTTGATTGTCTTCGTGGTTTGCTTTTCCAACAATTTATCAGTGGGGAATTTGTTGTTTTGGAACGAGCTTTTGTACATTTTACTACGTTTGGTCAATATTTTGGATTTAAATGGTCATTAGTTGAAATAAATAAAACATTTTTCACTGCATATTTGAATTTTTTTTTGGCAGAACTATTTTTTAAAGGAAAAATCACCATAAAACTACATATTGCTTGCGAAAGATGAATCAGCAGTGAGTATTTATGTCTGTCAGATTATTGAATAATATTTATGTTGTTTTTTGTTGTTTTTGGTCCTTCAGCCGATAAAAAATAATAAATTTTATTTATTTCCTCGCTGACCGTCATGATGTGAGATGGTATAGACTGATAATATTTCCCGTCAAACTGTCTATCGACCTACATGAACAAATGGTTGTTCATATTTTTTTAATACATTTTTTTTTCATAATTCGAACATATCTATCATATTGTGAGGATAAACACATGTTGTTATAATACAATAGCATATATTGGTTATGAAGGATAATGATTTTTCCCTTCAAATTAATTGTTTGAAATTGATATTTATTGAAAACACGAGTGGGCGCCTCCTTAACACCTTATCCCAAAGTAATTTGTAGTCACCTCGCATCACTATAATAGCATCGTTATTGGCTGCGGACACACGTACCAAACTGGCGATGGCATAGTAGGTGTGACAATTTATTATGGTGGAGTTTGGTGACAATTGCCCGCCCGACTGTGTACATGCATGTCTGCTTGTATGTCTGTCTGACCTAGCTGCTGTTTGAATGCACGCATGCCTGCCTCTATCTCTTTGTGTGCATGTTTGATTGCCTCCTCGACTAATTTGTAGCCGGCTTATCTGTTTAACTTATATATTAATGTCTATTTATTTATTTTGTGTATTCGTTCACTTGTTCATTACACGCGTGTAAGAATATGAGTTATGCTGTAAAAGCTCTTCATTTACGGAGGAAATAAATGATATATATCACTAATAGCATCGTTATTGGGTGCGGACACACGTACCACACTGGCGATGGCATAGTAAGTGTGACAATTTATTATGGTGGAGTTTGGTGACAATTGGTCACCATAATTAATATGCCATGTCGCCCGCTGCAAATTCGCACAATGAGTCTACCAGCGACGGTCGATCTCTCAAGGATGTATCTACCTGAAAGTCATGTCGCTGTCGATCTTTATTCAACACGCAGTGTTATATTTTGCATGCTAACACATGTGCACTTGATAACTTAATGAATAACCCATTTCTGTCAACAGTCATGATTGTTCTTACTATATCGCCCGTGTAATTTCTCAGCAAATGTGAGTCAAACCTAATGCGTAGAACTAAACGTCGCAAAATAAAAAACGCAATTGGGAAACTGTCTTAATATTCATGAAATTAATATAAGTAGATACACATGCATTGAGATCATGTAAAAACGTACCACGTGCATGATATGTGAGTGAATGAGGAATTGCCACAATGCCACGGTCAAACACAATTATGGACCATCGATCGTGTAATTATATATATATATATCGTAGCGAATACAATTTAGCAAAATGTGATGAGTAGAGATCAACATTGGTGAAACACAATGGGTTAATTGGTCCAGTCGACTCATTGTGCTGACACTCAGTGGGCAACATGGCTGGCTATGGCATATTAATTATGACGACAAATTGTAACCAAACTCCACCATAATAAATTGTCACACCTACTATGCCATCCCTACCGTGGTACGTGTGTCCGCAGCAAATGATAATTGGATTATTCTTCTTACAAATTTCAAGTCAAGTAGTTTTATTGCATACTAGCAGGGTTACCCGGCGTTGCCCAGGTTAAAGTGATGTGAAACCCTCTGCATGTTGTGGATATTTGGTGGGAATAGAGATTACTCTTGCTCAAAGTGTTACACGTATTCTCATAAATTGTATATTCAAATAGCAGCACAAAACATGATTCTTACACATGGAATGTAAAAGTAGTGGCTCACCTTGTCAATTGTCATTTTGTTTATCTCGATTAATCCGTTCCACCAATAAAGAAGTATTTATTTATTTTCTGTGTATACGTCAGGCGTTATGACATGAAACATGAACACCATAAACACATTAGTTCGCAAAAATTTAAGGATGACAATTGGGCTTTACATATAAAGAGATGTATCAACCAATCTAGTTGGTTAGACTAAGATTTTGAGGACACCTGGCTATCATATCTCCATGAAGATACAGATATTTTAAAGAAATGTACAGGTGATCCTCTGTTCATGGCGCTATCTATTGGCGAAATATTCTCAGTTTAAAAGAAATGTTGCTATGCTAGTATATCAGCTACATGTGCCCGACACAGAGTGCGATTTTGAGTGGTTTATTGTATTTTTTGTGTGGAAACTATATTGAATGGAACAGACTCAATTGTGTTATAATATATACATGATCCATTCTAATATGCAATCCCCTGACGGTTCGATGTCTCTCAGTTTGCAAGAATATGTGTATCTGTTAAATAAAATGATAAATATACGTTTAATGCTTCTATGTATCTCTTTTGCTAGCTCATTATACACTTTTAACACGCACGATTTGATTACTCGTATCATTTGAGAAGAACTTATGAGTTTGATGGTTATTGGCACTGAACATATTTTTTATCAGTTTTGGTGACCCTCCCGTCCATATTTCAGACGGAGGCGCGACTCTTTTGTCATCATTAAACCACACAAGTAGACTCATTATAGAAATATAATAAAAATATATATAACATTGGTGAAAATTGGCGAGTATACAAATTCGTATCAAATTTAGGGCTGCCATATCTCTCATCCAAACGGCACCAATTTGGCGTATCTAAACCACACGATTAGTTTCTCGTATCACGGAGAAGAATATGTATCAACCTGGTGGAAATCGGCGTTAAACATATTGTTCATCTTTTGTTTTGTGTTCCTCTCACCCTCTATGCATCCTGACTCGAATGGCCCCACTTGTGACAGCTTGTGACATCCTTAAACCACATAATTAGACTCTTGATATCATGGGGATGATTATTGATAAGTTTGGTACTAATCGGCGACTAAATCAATTTTGATCAAATTTAGTGCTCACCCACCCCAGCTCTCACCAAAAACAGCACCAACATGGCGTCTTTAAACCAGACGATCAGACTCCTCGTAATATGGATAAGAATGCGTATCACTTTGGTGGGAATTGGCGCTAAAATTATTGCGTATCAATGTTGGTGCCCCTCTGCCTTTCAGTTCACCCCTGACTCGAATGACGCCACTCTTGGCAGATTTCAGCCACACCATTAGACTCATACCATGGGGATCACATTGTATAAGTGTGGTGGCAATCGAGGACTAAAACCATTCTTATCAAATTGAGTGCCCCTGCCACAATCTTTCATTCAAACGACAGCAATTTGGAGTCTTTAAATCGCACTTAGAGTCCTTGTATCATGGAGAAGAATATATATCAATTTGGTGGAAATCTGCGCTAAAATTAGTTTTATCAATTTTGGTGCCCCTCTGCCCTTCCGTGCACCCCTGACGCGAATGGCGCTACTTTTGATATATGTAAACAACACCATTAGATTCCTCATATCATGGGAATGATTATATATAAGTTCCGTGGCAATCGGCGACAATTTTTTCTTCTGCTCCTGACAACGGCGTCACTTTAGAAAATTCTAACCCGCACCATTATCTCTCGTAAAAAGTTACCCCTAGTAGACCCGTTTGGTGCCATCTAGATGGTCCTTCGGTGCTAAACTTAGTTTATCAATTTTGGTGCCCCTCTCCCCTTCCGCGCATCCCTGACTCGAACGGCGCCACTTTTGACACATTTAAACCACACCATCAGATTCCTTATATCATGGGGATGGTTATATATAAGTTTCGTGGCAATTGGCGACAAAAAAGAATTTCTGCCCCTGACAACAACGGCGTCACTTAAGAAAATACAAACCCGCACCATTATCTTTCTCGTAAAAAGTTACCCTTGTTAGACCCCCCCTGGTGCCATCTAGATCGTCCCCTGTGAATTTCTATAGAACACAGACAGGCATTCGCAACTATAGATATAGATAAATGGGTATTAATACTGTTATCGCATATACAACATTGTAACTTTCAAAAAACAATTAAATCGAATTAAGGCCCCCAGCGGATGGAGGGCGTAACATTTGCTCGTGTACCAGCGCGAACAGACCCAAGAGAAACTGAGGATTCTTCCGGTGTCCACGATTCACATTTTCACCAACTAGATAGGGTCATTGCTATATTTTATTCATTATGTGACCGGAACGTCAGAAGAAACACGAATCACTCGCGGCTGCATCAAGCACACTATATATAAAATCTAAATTCTAAATTGACAATTTACTAAGTCAATGAGGACAACAATTTATCTCTTCTAAAGCAGCTGTGATATAAGTATGTTGCTAACCGATTCAATGAAAACTAGATAAATTTTTCATTAGTATATCAAATTTCTGTATGGTTGGCCAATGACAATAGTATGTTTTCAGATATCGACGTCGTACATCAATATAGGCGGGACAGACCATCACAAGTTTCATTCCACGTCGAACACACAAAACGCAGAAGAGAATTACCACCCACATTCGTGCAGTTACATTAGCCAAAAGAGTCATCTTAATCATACAAAATTTTCATTTTCATTGCTAGTGAACATGTTCGAATGGATGATCCTTCTCATTATGGCACATTGGGCCATTGCTGTTAATGCTGCCCCAGGAACTACAGAACATATCAAAGAAATATTCATGGGGAGGTGCTGGGGCTACAAAGAATTCAACTACAATAAAGGAACCATAAGGTGAGGTGACGTTATGATAGTTTAATTTTGACTGCTTTTAACCCTTTGAACCCGACTGGCCGCAAAAGCAGCCAGCCAGAAAACGTTCATACACCGACTGGCCGCAAAAGCAGCAGCATTCAGTGACATCATAAACCTGTGTATACATGTTATATCCACTTATATCTATGTAAATGATCCCAAGAACTTCAGCAGTGCCATGGGTGCATGTGTATGAGTTTGTTGCCGACTAGATGGGGTAGAAAAACATGCGCATGCGCACAGCGCAGAATTCAACAAACGTACATTATTTGAAGCGATTCGGGTAAAGCTCTACATTGTTGCGCGGTTCGCAGGATTGTAGAAAGACACCATTTCGATCACTCATTTTGGTTTAAATTAATATTGCATACATAATCAGTGTTCTGTCATATGTGAGGAAGGCGCACGCAGTTTCTTATTTGAGTCGATTTGTTTCGCGCATGCGCATAGGATAAAATGATAAATGTATGGATTTTTGTGAAGTGATACAATCACATCAAGGATCTCCATAGTACATAAATTTGCGTTATACAGCTGCACGTTTTGACATTGCACCAGAGTAGTACTGTGGAAATGGGTTGCATGGTCACAATACCATCTAGTCCGATATACTTGCGCGTGCACATTACAAACACGTGGTCAAATCGTGCATTATTGAGCAATTATGTAAAGTTTAAGACTCGTGGCACCATTTGAACATGACCATCACCTTGCCCTATAGGCGATGTCTAAAACGGGACGTAATGCCATGAATGCACAGGGAAGTGGTGTCATTTGATCACTTGGGCTATATGCTTAGCAACCATTGATACCGTTAAATACAAACTACATGTAGTTTCAATCTTCTGACCTGATGTATCTCCAGTTTCACAATAGGGTATTGACTGCATAGAAAATGCCGTTTCTTAGCGCGGAATTATACGACGCTATAAGCTATAATTGCATTATACTTTCAGTTCCGGGTAGTTGCTTAGAAACCGTTACCAGGGCGTGATCGTGTGGCAAAGTATACCGTTCTAAAAAAAAATACACATTGGCCCATGGGAACATACCTGTAAAATTTCAGACCTGTAACACCATTTGAACATAACCATCAGCATGTGCATGCCAAGAATGTCTAAATTGGGGCATAATACAATTGGATTCACAGGGCAATGGTGTCATTCGATCATTTGGGGTATTTGCTTAGCAACCGTTGCTACCCTTAAATACAGGTTAGGATCAGACTTCTGGCCAGATATATCTCAAATTTCACAACATGGTGTTGACTGCACCAAAAACGCCATTTCCTTGTGCTGAATTACGACCGTAAAAGCTATAATTGTATTTTACTTTCAATATCGGGTAGATGCCTAGCAACCGTTAACAGGGAGTGACCACGTGGCAATGTAACCAGATCGTAAAATAATCAGTGGTCCATGGGGAACATACATCTAAAGTTTCAGATATGTGCCACTTGAACATAAACAACACCATACATCTAAACACTGGCCACAATATAAAAAAAAATACCACTGGGAGCCCAGGGTCAGAGTGTCGATCGTTGTGGGGAGCCAGGGTTCAAAAGGTTAACCTTTGGGGAGCCTCGCATATAAAGAAAATGCACTGGCTTACAAGGACAATGTAAATATTGTTAGGCCAATGTATTATCTTATATATGCGAGGCTCCCTATGGGAGACTCGCATATATAAGAGAATGCATTGGCACACGGTTTTCGCAAAATTTCAGGAAGATCCAGGCATGGAAGTGACTACCTTCGTATATTCGAGTGATACATTCTGGGGTGGTGACAAGATATGTATGTTCGAGTGTTTCATTGTGTTATTGCAGCGGTGAAATGCCACGAGATATTGCATGATTGATTCTTGTCGTATAGTTGAAGGCTAATTTCGGTCACATATCAGTCGTACAATAACTCACAGAATTACATATATAGATCCCACTGATTATATATGGAATACGCTGTGAGTTATATATGCATTCCGTCTCATAAATGACTGGAAGATCGATTGGGGTCATTAGATAGATATTTAGATTGATATTATACAATTATCGCATTGTTTCTTGGTTGACACGAGGAATTGTCAACCCGAGGAAGTCGTAGGCCGAGGTGAATATTGACTTCCAAGGGCTGACAATTCGTCGTGTCAACCAAGAAACAATGAGATAACTGTTTTATTATATGAAACGCACTTTGATTGGACAAGACGCTGTGACGTTGAACGTCGTTGGGAAAACCGTATCTATTTTCAGGTATGATAATAAGTTATGTTAACCCCTGAATATCTGACGTCACTCAGAACTGTTATTAACCTGTTGTTTCATTAATGAGGTGAACATCGTTAGAT
This sequence comes from Siphonodentalium dalli, assembly GCA_032622095.1. Taxonomy (NCBI): domain Eukaryota; kingdom Metazoa; phylum Mollusca; class Scaphopoda; order Gadilida; family Siphonodentaliidae; genus Siphonodentalium; species Siphonodentalium dalli. Next base: position 90,756,389 of record CP136064.1, on the reverse strand, counting down.
ATCTCGATTTTTTCGTTACATTTTAACATAGGAATTGGGGAAAGAAACTTACGACCTTATAATATATGTTTATTTGCACAATATTAAATATATAAAACATTAACAAAATATAAAAAAAAAGTATATTATTGCTTTTATATTAATAATGTTATCGCAAAGGGCGGCAATCAAATTCTCATTCGAGAAGTAACAGAACAAACATAAAGGTTACAAGCAACTAATTATATAGAGTTACGCTTCTTGAATTTGTGTAGGGGAAATTCGAGTCAGCATTTTATAAAATCTGGCCGCTGATTGGGTGATTATCCTTGATGAAACATTCCATTAGCAGGAACAGAAAATCATAGCCTAAGGAAATGTGGTGATCATTTTTGTTTATATAGCCAGGAAGAGCCTGGTGGGGTCCTGAAGTTATGGAAGGGTTCTGGGTATTTTAAGCTGCCGATTTTTGTGCAGTAAATGGGTTAGTTGTGAAAACGCAAGATTGTCGTTTTAAAAAATACCGAAAAGGTCGCGTTTGTTGTCATCGACTGGTTATTAGATGACGTTCTATGGGAAAATTGACCACTTGAGGTTCAAATAGGCTTAACCCATCGCCGGTGGGACTTATAGTTAACTGTGTCCCCAATGGAAAAATAATTAGTTGTTTTGACCTATACCACTACTCCGTCAAGTACACTTTGGGCTGAAGTTTCTCAGAATATACTGCCATCTTCCCCCGTCACCAACCCACAATGCCAAGTTTATTATTTCCATTTACTGTTTCGCTTTGTTGTATATATGAATCTTTTGACATGCCCGTTATTTCGTAAAGGTGATTTTAATCATATATCGTGAAATATATTTATTGAAGTTCGACCAGGAGCGTATGGCAGTGTAAGAGTTAATGGCACAGTCCAGTTTGTTTTGGTTTAATTGGATCAAGTCCATGTATGCCAGAGTGGTCACTCACTGCGCTAAGAGCGTGTGAGTCTTTTCGCACGGCTGATTTCGTATCGGCTTAAGAAGCTTGTCACCTGGAACAAGCTTCACTCTACTTCGGATTTTGTAGTTTATACACCCCCCCCCCCCCAACCCACCCGCAACTATACAGAATATGCGCCAAAGAGCTGAAGAGTTGTAAAATTATATAAAGTTTCGAAATGTATTATTATTGAATTGTTGGTGAACGATATATATCTACACATCCCGATTTGCATTAAAGTTCATATATTTCGTACCATACATTCTTTGTCGTTATTCCATAAATAATTTATGTTCGGTCGAGCCCGGCGAGTTAGAACATAATAGTTATATTTATATCTCTTTGCAAAACTTAAAACATACTAGGCCGATCGGACGCGGGGTCGTTTGACATTGCACAAAAAGTATCTACGTAATTATACTGCTACATGCACCTTATTACGCCCTCTATGGTGTATACTGCGAGGCTGATCTGGCGATGTCATAGGAGCATTGGGGTAACTTTGATTAATAACCTACTTGCTATATTGCATACCAGTTATACTTTTTGCAGGATGAATGTAATTCGCGGATCCATGTATCTTCGCGACTGTCTCATTGTTGCAGTATTTTATGATCGCGTTAATTGCTTTCGATATGTAGGTGTGGCAACATTGCGGATGAAGTATATCTCAGTTGGAATGTAGTCTAAAGGTCGTATTGCGAAATATCGGGTGTGTATTTAATCCCATTAGTATATGTTTGGTCCGCATTTAGAGGCTTTCTGGTGTGGTGAATGAGAAACATTTAGTGGTAAGCCGTAGTTGTTGTAATAATTTGTTGGATTAGTTGTTTTAATGGAATTGTGAGGTGGTGCAAATATGATCTTGAGGGCGTTATCATTTCTGACTATATGGTTTTCTTTTACATGTATACACCATAGAGCCATTTCTCTTTGAACTAACAATGTTATCGACGACAAAGCAAGGAGAGCGTATCTCTGGCTACAAAGTGTTAGCGCCGACACGGCCTAACTTTTTAATATATGTTTCTCCTGGTAACGTATAACAATTTACAGGTACTCAATCCGATCAGACGGTCCCCATATCATCAAGATACAACAACAACAACAACATTTCTTCTTTTGTTGTCAGAATCGATTAATTGCAACAAAATAATGCTGACAGTGGTATCAAACTCCCCAAAACGTGTTACTTATCAACATTTTGTTCAACGAAATTTGGCCGTATTACCACTTGATTTTAGAGTTAGGCCTATCCATCTTTATCCGCAATTTTGTCCGACATGTCGCAGGCAGACGTTTTTCTGGGCCACAAATAATTGCATATCTCGAGAAATAACAAACTTCAAAAATCAATATACTCTCACTCTGAACTTTGATGGGTGTGTTCCTCGACTCGAATCAAATATATTTTACCCACCCACCCCCCAAAGAAATAGTGATATAGGAGCGTTAATTCGGATAATGCATCTTTAAGGATCGGGTGCAATGTTCTACTTCAGTGACGTGGATTGCAATCAGTTGTGGGCAACCTTCTCCGGTGCTTTTGTAAACAAGTCGCCATGCAGTCCGACAGAGAACGATTACAAGCCATTCCTTAAAGCTACTTCACAACTTCTAGGGAAAAGCAGGGTAAGTCATCTTTTGCATAACTTAAAGGCCCACTTAATTTTCAATCCCCCATATCACATATATAAAATATATGCCATATTATATACCATTTGAAAGAGGAAGCTCCTAAACATTGTATTATCAACTTATCCGGTGTAATAAGCTGTGAATATGTTGTTTGTGTTGAGTTACCGACGTGTTTTTGTCATACATATAGTAGTAAAAAAAGTATTTTGTTCAAAGGAGGAGGAATAACTCTATATCTTAAAGATATAGTTATTCCCCGTCTATTGAACATACATGTTTGGTTTGAATTATGGGAGCCAAAAACAGTGGTAATCTTCTCTGTAATTTCAGCTGTTCTCTATTTCTCTATGGGCATATTCTGAGACACAGACGTTACAAATCGTGATGAATCATAGTATTTTAATCATATTTTATTTCATAGATTGTTATTTACCGTATATCAAGGCACTATAACAAATAATCTGTGACTCGAAAATTAAATGGGCATTTAACCCTTCCTTTACTATAAATGTATTCGTCCATTCAGTTATAAAAATATATATACTTTGGAACGGTTTATTATTCATCTGGATGTTTTGAAAGTTTGAACGATATGCATTATTTTCTTACAAACGTACGAAAACTTTGCGACTATATCACGCTTGTTAAAAACAGTCCAACACTGGATGAACACCAACATACTAGATATCCAACTTGCAAAATGTAACATATTATTCGGCGTTTCATCGGAAAAGAGCGCCAATATAAAAATAATTGAATTATCTTTGAAAGCGTTCTTGAACAAATTAGTAAGCCGATCGCATATAGAAAAGATCATGTTGAGAGGCGATAGGCTGTTGAAATTTCAAGAGGAATGGGGAGCTTTGACAAAAGTGTTAAACCCATAGCTAAATAAGGCAATCAAAACAATTATGATACAACATCCAGATACCCTCAATGCAAGGAACTGGAACCCGCTACCAATCCAACACATGTTTTGTTTTAAAGACATGTTATGTACTTGTTCTGGTAAGTTAGTATTCAGGCACTATGCCAATTGGAGGAATGCATCATTCTACTCTATCGGCAATAAACTAACAACGAAAACGATTTCACCATCGAGAGTCACTGCATTTAATTAATACATTCCAATGACGGTGTGTGTGTTGTCAATTTAGATATAATATTTGTAAAAATAACTACTTTGAACAAGATTATTCTCCATTTCTATTTGATCACCCTACAAAGACTGAAATGTTACTATATATGTTTTTGACAGTCGGAGATATTTTTGATTGTATGTTATGTTATTTATAAATACTGATCGACATAGTGTATGGTGTGCAAGGATAGAGAATGGTGAGTGTACAAGGACCCCCGCCGACCCACTTGTGGTGTCACTATATTATTAATATTATTTGTTTGATTGCATAAATATTTTTATTACACGCTTGTTCCCAGAAGTACAGTGTTATTGTTGTTCCATATTTACAAATACGTATGGAACGTACGTTCCATACGCAAACACGTTGACGTAAAATGGCGAACATGACGTTCGCCTCAACCATGAAACCGGAACTATAAAATAAAAGCATCATCACACATGACAAAACACGCCCTCTATGTGCCTAAATAAACATTCTAAGTCTATTTTTAATGTACGGATTCTAGGACGCGAAGCGTGTAATAAACACAGAACGACACGATGTGTAAATGAGTTTGTCGATACGGCACTCGTGCTGTGGCGGAAGGATAGAACTCGAGGTGCAAGCGCCTCTCGTTCTATCCTTCCGCTACAGCACCCGTGCCGTATCGACAAATCCATTTACACATCGTGTCGTTCTGTGTATGTATCCACATGCCAACTATAACAACATGCCGTCAATATTGTTTCTGGCGATCATTGTTGTCTGTTACTCCGAAAAAATCATTTCCGATAACCAAATCAGATGGCGAAACGTGACCTTGCGTGATCTCTCGAAGTCTCGCGACAGCGTCCACGCATGTCCACTTATATATTTCTAGAAAGAATCCAATAGAATATTTGCTAGGCTGACAAAACAGCAATATATTTCAAAAATCGAAATATAATAGCACTGAGCTTTGAAAAGGACGTACTCGACTCAAAACAAATATTTTGCACCCGAAGTAAAACAAAATTAAAATGATGTGAAACACTCCGGTTGGGTGATCAAATATAGAATAGAGAATAATCTTGTTCAAAGTAATTATTTTTTTTACAAATATTGTATTCAAATTGACAACACACACAGCCATTCCTATATAGTAATTAAATACAGTGCCTCTCAATGGCGAAATCGGTTTCGTTAGTTTATCTCCGATAGTTGCGGCCTGAATCGAGAAGTAAATATTTACAATTGAGCGTAGTTCAGACGATGTTCTCTATGGAGTGATACGGTCAATTTGCTTGAGATTTTCGGCGATTTTAGTCGAATGCTATATTCATCCAGTTGGCACAGCGCCTGCATACTAACTTATCAGTTACATAAGTCCAAGTTTATGGTGGTGTTAAATCGAACAGGGCATCTTTAACTATATATATATATATATATATATATATACTAGCCGATGAGCCCGACGTTGTCCGGGCTATTCAAAAACCAAATTTCAAGTCGATAGCTCCACCGTTTCCGAGATCTGGTCTGCGTATGCGCGAAGCTGGCGTCGCACGGGCTCGGCGACCCGATAAAATTCGTCTCCGGAGCAAGATACATTCACATAGCAAATTTCAAGTCGATAGCTCCACCCGTTTCCGAGATCTGGTCTGCGCTTGCGCGAAGCTGGCATCGCACGGGCTCGGCGACCCGATAAAATTCGTATCCGGGGCAAGGTAGATTCACATAGCAAATTTAAAATTCGTATCCGGGCAAGGTAGATTCACATAGCAAATTTCAAGTCGATAGCTCCACCCGTTTCCGAGATCTCGTCTGCGCATGCGCGAAGCTGGCGTCGCACGGGCTCGGCGACCCGATAAAATTCGTATCCGGGGCAAGATACATTCACATACCAAATTTCAAGTCGATAGCTCCACCCGTTTCCGAGATCTGGTCTGCGCATGCGCGAAGCTGGCGTCGCACGGGCTCTGCGACCCGATAAAATTCGTATCCGGGGCAAGGTAGATTCACATAGCAAATTTAAAATTCGTATCCGGGCAAGGTAGATTCACATAGCAAATTTCAAGTCGATAGCTCCACCCGTTTCCGAGATCTCGTCTGCGCATGCGCGAAGCTGGCGTCGCACGGGCTCGGCGACCCGATAAAATTCGTATCCGGGGCAAGATACATTCACATACCAAATTTCAAGTCGATAGCTCCACCCGTTTCCGAGATCTGGTCTGCGCATGCGCGAAGCTGGCGTCGCACGGGCTCTGCGACCCGATAAAATTCGTATCCGGGGCAAGATACATTCACATAGCAAATTTCAAGTCGATAGCTCCACCCGTTTCCGAGATCTCGTCTGCGCATGCGCGAAGCGGGCGCCGCACGGGCTCGCCAATACGACAACGTCCACCGCCTGGTCAAACTAAACACACGTACCAAGTTTCGTCCCGATCGGTCGAGAATCGTAGATTTGTATCAATGACAAACAAACATACATACAAACATACAAACAGAGGTCTTCAAAATATATATGACTGGTTTTAAAGGCACGTGCGGCCTTAGTTGTCGAAAATATTCATATTTGTTCCAATCACTGTAAACAGAAAAACATTAAAACGCACACAGTTTCGTCCATATATACCATGACCATCGCGTAAACAGCATGTTATCATAAAGACCTACTATATTTTACCTAAACAAGAGCCTGATTGTGTTACAGAAGATAGCACAATGATACTGGCTAATCACACACAAATGGCATAAACGCTCTTTATTAGTTCCATATCAGGAATTCACCAACAAAGAACGCTCTTTATATTTACCATCATAATATAAACAAACACCAGAAAAGTAACTTTTTAAGCTTTTGTTTACATAACAATGGTCAAATATATGACAATAACATACTGTTTATGCGATATTTCTTATTTGTATACGGACAAAGTCTGTCTACATTTTGATGTTCTTTCTGTTTGTGGCGGTTTTTGACGGGTGGAAATATTTTCACAGGATACCCACCCCAAGGCCAACCGTATCTTTAACGGTAAATATACTGTTTGTGCAATTTGGCACTCATCTTTTAAAACTACACTTCCTGGTTTTCCAGACAAGTTTTTCCTGTGTTTTTGAATGAATGAATTCGAGTCAGGGGCGAGTGAAGAATACATTAATTTGCTATATGAACGATGTAAAACAACATGATAATTATAATGAAAATGAGTAAATTGCTGTAGCCTATTACTAACTTTTGTTATAAATATCAGGTTGTTATATGTGGTTCTTTGTGTACGTGAGCGTATAACTCTCATTCTTGTCAGGGGAACTGCGATTTCTGAAAGGGTGAAAAAAAACACTGCACCATTCCAATTACAGTCCTTGTTTTGGTCTGGCACTACGTTCGCCGCGCATGAATTCGGAAACTTGGGTCGGAGACTCGTCACACTGGAGGATACGCTCCGAGGATACCTGCCCAATGACCTAACATGGTGTGGAGAGGAGGGAGGATCGGGCATCAACTATTTCAAGTGTCCAGAAACTTGTGACGGAAGCTATACCAACAAGGGTTACTGGGAGTCTGCTTCGAAACAGGTAAGTTTCCTTTATAATTATGAGGGCTAGGACTAGATTATGCCATGGATCTCTACCTTGGCTACGCATGTATATACGGATCATAATCCACCAGTTCAAAACCTGTGAACCGGTTGAACAACCAGAAAATTGTTTATGTGTGATTGCCATTCTAAATGAAAATAGTAAAGCAAAATTATGTTCCCACTCATGATCTTTCTGATATGTCATCATGTATATAAACTGCCCTTGTGAAAGATTTCTATTTTATAAGAATGTCTTGACCCAGTACCTGAAAAAAAACATGAAATTAAAAATAAGTCATGGCATAACAGTATAGGGAGAAGGCTTATTATTTCCGATTGATTAATGCATGGTTCTCAAATGATTCGTTTGAACATAATTTATTTGCTCATTGCATATTAGATATACACATGCAGCGGCGTGGCCATTTGGTTTCCGTTGGGGTTAGCTAGGGGCGTCCACCGTGAAAGTTCAACTGCAGACACCCACCTGGACAAACGATACTACCAATTTCGCGAAATTTCATTTGAACCGCCCCCTGACTTTGTGTTGGAATGTTCTAACTGGTATGTTTTCAAGCTGTCCAACTGCTAGAGAGTTCCAACCTGACAGCCCTAAGGTTACTGATTGCCAGTTCAGTCCAAAAAGTACAAATTGTCCGCTAAATACTTAACCTATGTTTTGTGTGAAATTTCAAAAGGATGAACATTTTGACCAATGTTGGGGTGAGACCTTCCCAATCCCTCAAAAGGATGAATATTTTGACCAATTTTGGGGTGATACTGTCCCAATCCCTCTGACGTCAAGTCCCTGATAGAGGAGAGGTCTTGACCAGAATTTTTTGTTTTTAATTTTTTGTTTTACACACGGAAAAATTATATATCATATGAAAGTAGAAGATGTAGGCTTCATGTTCCGCCCTGCTGTAAAATGTGAAAGTGGTGCCGTTACCATCGAAACAGAATGTAAACAATGTAGACACAGTTTGATATTAAACCATTTCCGCAAATGGTAAAAACTAATTTAAGCCCATTCTAGGACAGGAACAGACGTTGAAGATCATTTATTGATGATTTGTCCACTATAACTATGTTTCAACGATTTCGGTATTAAATAGGATGCACATATAGGTTATACGGGTCTTTATTGCCATTTTGGGGTGAAAAATGGTGATTTTTACAAAAAATGCGATAATTTGGGAATTGGAACATTTGTTGGATACTACATTGGTTACAGTAATAATTTATGCATTATTATGATGGCATCATACGTGTACTTAAAATTAATTTGGATAAAACTGCCGAAAAGGCCCAATACCCAGAGAAATACCCGTTACCATGGAAACGATATTTAAAAATACAAAAAATGCCGTTATTGGAAAGAAATGAAGACCTATAACCCTTGCGACACAATATAACTTTTTTTGAAATTTGTTTTCTATGACATGCACTTTTAATCCGGACTTCTGTGTTGGGTAATTGTTGCGGTTTATTCGGCTGTTGTCATGGAAACGGAACAAATTTCGCCAAATAATGATGTTTTTTCCCATAGAGCTGACATTTAAAGCATGTAATTTTTTGAAGCAAAGCTTATTATGACAACCCGTTAGGGCGCGTACACATGAAGCTGCAAGAAAATATCTGCAAGAAAATATCAGGTACAATTGTACTCTGATATTTTCTTGCTGCAAAGATTACGCCCGTGAGAAAGCGGCGGGTTAGTTGACGTTGATTGAGCTCAATGTGACTAGTGTTAGTCGTGTTTGTTGAAGTGAATTACTGCGGACAAACAAGCTATAGTCCATATCGAATATTCATAGAGTTATAAAGTGTTATGGAAAATTTAAAATGCCACCTATTTTAACGAGAAAGGAACGCGCCCTACCTGGAGTAGGGATGTGTGTTCAGGGACGCGGTGAGCTCTGGTGTATGTTCTCATTACTTGATATTCCAACCAGTGTAACTAGTTGCACATCTTCCTACTTTTGGTCAAAATTTTGGTTTGGTTCATCTATGCATACCCTCTATGCATAGTTGCATACAGTCCAAATTAAAGTAAAACAACTAAATCAAGGCATGCATGTGAGGTACCAAATTATAAAGCATCCCCATATACGCAGAGGGTTTCCGTTCGGGGTGTCCACCTTGAGAAATTCTAACTGCACCCCCCCCCCCCCGAATCAGAATCAGACCAAACACAAGTTTTCCATAATTCCATTTGCACCCCTTGCACCTCAGTGCTCTTATAGGCCTAATATTAGACCATGGTTCGGCCCGGTGTGCGAAAATTTTGTAATCTGAACAAGAAAATCGCAAAATCATACCATCTAGACTAGCCTCAATCATTCCTAGAGTTGGAAATTTCAAACCTGACACCCCACTTAGGTTGGAAAATTTACATTTGATGACAATTCCAATGACAATGTTGACCAAATGTATGACAATATTGTTTTCTTAAATTAACTAGCAGTTTTTGACTTTTGACTGGCCACGGGGGAGGGACCAGGACACAAGCTTTCAAAGTGTTGGAAATTTCCAACCTGTCACCCACCCTGAGGTTGGAAAGTTTCTAACTGATGACCATTTCAGACCAAAAATTTTACCAAAAATAGGAAAATATGCAAATATTGGTCCAAAAACAATTAATTCCCCCAAGAAATTTTTTGAAAATCAAACTACAAGAACATTTTCAACCTATTGTTGGTGTGATATTTCCAACTAATGTTGTGAGACCCACCAAGCCCCCTGTCGCCACGTCTCTGTACACACGTATATATATATAATACATCAGCGGTTCTGACAACCAATATAAAATGGAAATACGTAGTATGTTGAAACAGACGATACTATTGATGGATCATAACTCGAGTGCTTGAATTGTTACGATCATATCCCTGCGAGATTATTTAACGGATACCGATGGCCACCTATCAAGGTGAACACATATCACCAATTGGCGATAAAATATCAGCGCGCTGCCTTCGTCGGATATTTTCCGGTATTATTTATTTCATTGGTCAAGTAAGTCACATGGGGCATACCTGATATTTTCTTGCTGGCCATGTGTACGCGCCCTTATAGATGTCTCAAAACCTTTTTCAACGATTACTATTTTCCAATTATCCCAGTAGTAACTAGGATGCACATATAGGATATGAAGGTTTTAGTGCCATTTTGGGGTAAAAACTGTTAATTTTTGCAAAAAAATGCGATAATTTTGGAATTGAAACATTTATTGGATACTACATTGGTTACAGTAATAATTTATACATATTATGATGGCTTCTTACGTGTACTTCAATCTAGTTTTGATAAAACTGCAGAAAAGCCCAATACCCTGAGAAATACCTATCACCATGGAAACGATAGTAAAAAATTCATTATTGGAAAGAAACGAAGTTCTATAACCATTGCGTCACAAATTAACTTTTTGAATAATGAATAATGATGTTTTACCCTATAAACCGGACATTAAATTGTGAATTTTATAAAGCAAAACATATTATAACAACCTGTAATAGATGTCTCAAAATCTTCAACTCATATATATACTACTAGCAGGTTAGATCGCCAATGGCGGCAATCGTCAGAAACATGACAATTTTTTATTTTTCACCCACTGACCGACGCGCGAAGCGCGTCCAGTGGGTGTACTATAATCGTAGGACTCATGCGTTTCTGCTGAATTGAACTAGTGCCTATGCGTTTCTGCTGAGCTGCACTGACGTTTGATCGCAAAATAAAATTATAATCATTATCAAAGCACACGTTTGGATAACACCGCCATAAACTGTTTCATATTATGCTGTTGAGCTCATATCGTCAATAAAATTAGAGTTATAACTCATTAAACTAAGAATTACTGCAAACGTATTTCTACCAATTGGGTAACTAGATTCAGGTTGAGCTGGAACTTGAGAAATTTTTAATTTCAACCAATTGAAATGCCTCTGGAATTGGAAAGGGTTAAGGTTGTGGGGCAACGCAAATGACGTCATCGAAAACAAGGCGCCTCAAAGTGAGTCAAAAATCGTACACAGTACATGTCTCGCTTCGTCTCGGAATCGTGATTTAAATTCATTCATTTTGACTGTTACTGTATCCTAAGATATTAAAAACTTGTGGAATGTGCTTAGGAAGGATTGTTTTATATCTAATAAGTGGGATTTACCTCCCAAAAAGGTGAGTTTCAGGCCTGCATTTGTTGTCAATCTGTATTATCTGATTCTGACAGCGCTCGTCTGCAACTGTAATTCACTAATTGGCAGAATTCGCGTGTTTGACTAAACGTTTTCTCCACTCGATTCTCTCAAACTGCACAATACTCGGTCAAATTCTTTCAATAATTCTATCTAAATACATCTTAGCTATTATTCGGATCAGATCTCCCCGTCGAGAAAGCGATATGTTGACCAAAACGACACTTGAGAAAGTTGTTTACATTTTGAGCGCACACTGCCTGCGTCACCACTGCAGTGGTCGCGATTTTTATCATGGAAACAAATCAATTTCTTCCATCTAAAAGATAATTACGTGCTGGACCCTGTCATTTTAGGAATATATAAGTATTCCACGCAGACATACCTCAGACTCAGCTTAAAATTTTGAAAAATAACAGTATCGACATAAATCGATTTGAATGGGAAAATCCCGTGTTAAAATTTATCATCGAAACAAAATAATTTCTTCCATCTAAAAAATAATTACGTGCTGTACCCTGTCATTTTAGGAATATATAAGTATTCCACACAGACACACCAAGTTTCAGCTTAAAATTTTGAAAAATAAGAGTTTTATCGACATAAATCGATTTGAATAGCAAATCCCATGTTAAAATTTATCATCGAAAAAAATTAATTTCTTCCATCTAAAAAATAATTACGTGCTGTACCCTGTCATTTTAGGAATATATAATTATTCCACACAGACACACCAAGTCTCAGCTTAAAATTTTGAAAAATAAGAGTTTTATCGACATAAATCGATTTGAATAGCAAATCCCATGTTAAAATTTATCATCGAAAAAAATTAATTTCTTCCATCTAAAAAATAATTACGTGCTGTACCCTGTCATTTTAGGAATATATAAGTATTCCACACAGACACACCAAGTTTCAGCTTAAAATTTTGAAAAATAAGAATTTTATCGACATAAATCAATTTTAATGGCAGATCCCATGTTAAATAAATTTTAGGGCCCTGCGAATGTTTTCTGAGCTGTTCCATATTGGCCACCAGAGTCCACATTTGACATGTTCTACCTGATAATTGTGCGACAGTACAGTCGCGTTACTTTATACGTCAACATTGGTCATTATCACCCGACAAATTTATTTCGGTCTATCGTATCAACCGCCTGACTAAGTGTCAACATTGGTCTTTATCGCTCCACTAATTTTTATCGTCTCATCGGTATGAATTCCATATCCAATTATCCACATATAACCAACCGAACCTCTAATCCCGGTCCATTTTTTTTTTTCATCGCTATAGTCAAGTTACATAATACTACAGTACAGTCGCGATGTATCACATGGCAACATTGATCGCTATCGCTCTACTAATTTATGTCAGTTCATCGTTCCCCTTTTTCTACGAGTCTATTTAACCAACCCAAGATCTAATCCCGGCCTAAATTATTATTTTTATTTTCATCCGTATACCGTAGTTGTGTTACATACATATTTTTATCATTTGATTCCAATTTGCATTGTACCATTATAGAAGTCCATAAATGACTATTCTGGCACTATATAGAGATAACTAAGATTATGACATCCCCCCCCCCATTTTATAGCCTTGTTGCAACAGTAGAGTTGAGATGCATGATATGTCAACATTGGTCGTTATCGCTCTACAAATTTATATCGGTTCAACCCTTAGTTCCCTGTATCGCCCACTCCTCCCTCAATTTATTTTTTCATTTGTATTATAGTCTCGTTACGTACATATTTTATCTCTTGTAACTTTTGCTTCAACATGCCGAGTTCTGCTGCAGACGATACAAAACTGACAACATTTCGAAATGTAAGCAGGCTTCAAACTCATCTTATCCAAGAAACTTGTGTATAAGGTGTACTCGCATTTGTTGCGTTAAAAACCAAAGGTCCCAAGTCAAGGTCCAAAATCCCCAACACACTGATGTGAGGTTTAATGATAACTCACATCTACATAACCTAACCAATATAAGGATGTGAGGTGTAATGATAACTCCATCCACATACAGTAATGTCCAAAGTAATTGACCACTTAACCACAGCAGAATTATGGGTAATTTTTCAGGATTTTAAATCCTGAAAAATTACCAATATTTCTGCTGTGGTTAAGTGGTCAATTACTTTGGGCATTACTGTAACCAATATAAGGATGTGAGGTTTAATGATAACTCTATCCACATAATCAATATACGGGTGTGATGTTTAATGATAACGCCATCCACATAACTAATAACTATGTTTGAAAATTAAATAAAAAAATTAAATTCCATGATGGCGTCCAATATGGACTATCTAATTCTGCTCCAAAAACATGTATATTCAATATATGGATGTTTATTGGATGGGGGGGGAGCGATTATTTTAATGATATTTTAATTCACTGGGATCCAAAACCCGGCCTACGGGAGCGCGGTTCGCGCACGACTGTATCTTAAGCATATGTGCATGTTTAGTAAGCCAACAATTGGAATCCCAACAGAGAAGACTGGCGTAGGTCCCTTGCGCATAGACATCGTTGATGATCTCTATGGGAATCCAACTTGACATTTAATAGACAATTTCGATGAACTGCAATAACTTAAGGAATCTCTAATTGAGCTCAAGCCCAATAAGAATATTCCTTCAGTTATTGTGCTTAAGCGCAGTTAGAGATACCTTATTGCGCTTAAGCACAATGTGATATTCCTGTGCAATAAGGAATATTCTTATTGCGCTTAAGTGTAATAAGACATTCCTTATTACACGTAAGCGAAATTACATCAATATTGCACTTAAGCGCAATTAATATCTCTCTCATTAGATCACCCTTGTGCAAATAGTAGAATAATTCTATAGTTGTTCCACCCATTGTACCATGGAGATGGACTACACCACCTGAATTATAGGGAGTTTATGTTATATATATAATATATTCCTTATTAAGAGATTCCTTATTGGGTTTTATTATATAAGCGCAATTTGTAAATTCCATTATTGCGCTTAAGCACAGTTAAATATATCCTTATTGCGCTTAATCACAATAGAGATTCCCTTATTGTGCTTAAGCGCAATTAGCTCTTCTTGCGATTAATTAAAAAAAGAGTTCTAATTGTATTGTAACTATTGTTTTGTCCTTTAATATTTCCCATACATCATGTACACATATATTATGCTAGAATGGTACTATTATTATTATTAATACCACTCGTAGTAGATAATACCACCTTACTGTCAATATCCTATCATGGTTAGTTTCAAATCATAACGTTAATTGTTATTACTATGTGTGTACTGTACATGTACATCAGTCATCAATTAATAATATTTTGCTATTTTGCATGCGAAGTGGAAGACCCTCCAATAGCTTATCAATACCACTCGGGACAGTGGGTGTTTTTCCTCAATTAATTGAATTTCTTGTTATTTTTATTTTTCATTATTTATGCTACTTCTTCTTCTTCTTCTTAATATATTTTGTAACCCTTATATCTCAGAAAGTTAAAAAGATAAATCATTGAAATTTGGTAGGTATATGCACCTTGCCAAGTTACAACTGAATGAAACATTTAGGTTTAGGTCAAATGTAGACCTGCATGATTAAAATGGGTCAGGCAGTGTGATAATAGTGAGGATTGCTATGCAAGTGTGGTGATATGGTACGCCATAGCTGCCTTATGTCAAGCTCAGGCAATATATCCGGTTAATATATCAATATATGTGGTTAGTTCCTCAATAGATGCAGCCTCTTTGCAATTATATTTGGCTACATTTATTGACTAAGTAGCTGCATATAATGACTAACTAACCACACATGTTGACTAAGTATCTACACATATTGACTAACTGACCACATTTATTGACAAAGAAACTGCATATAATGACCAACTATCCGCATGTATTGACTAAGTATCTACACATAATGACTAACTAACTGCATGTATTGACTAAGTAACTGCATATATTGACTAACTGACCACAAATATTGACTAAGTAGTTGCATATAATGAATAACTGACCGCATATATGACCAAGTAGATGCATATAATGACTAACTGACCACAAATATTGACTAAGTAGTTGCATATAATGACTAACTAACCGCATACATTGGCGAAGTAGCTGCATATAATGACTAACTGGTCGCATATATTGACTAAGTAGCTGCATATAATGACTAACTGACCACATATATTGACTAAGTAGCTACATATAATGACTAACTAACCGCATATATTGACTAAGTAGATGCATATAATGACTAACTAACCACATATGTTGACTAAGCAGCTGCATATAATGACTAACTAATCATATATATATATATTGATAAAGTACGGTAGCTGAATATATTGTCAATGCAATTGCACATTTAGGCAAAGTAGATGTATATATTGACTAACTAACCACATTTATTGACAAAGAAACTGCATATATTGACTAATTAACCCCATATATTGACTAATTTGCTTCATATATTGACTAACTAACCAAATTAATGGACAAAGTATTGACCAACTAACCACATGTATTGGAAACATAGCTGCATATATTTGCAAAGTAGCTGCATATATTGACTTAAATAACCACATATATTGACAAATTAGCTGCATATATTGACTAACTAACCTCCAATATTGACAAAGTAGCCAAATATAATTGCAAAGAGGCTGCGTCTATTGACTAACTAACCACATATATTGATATATTAACCGGATATATTGCCTGAGCTTGACATAAGGCACCTATGGCGTACCATATCACCACACTTGCATAGCAATCCTCACTATTATCACACTGCCTGACCCATTTTAATCATGCAGGTCTACATTTGACCTAAACCTAAATGTTTCATTCAGTTGTAACTTGGCAAGGTGCATATACCTACCAAATTTCAATGATTTATCTTTTTAACTTTCTGAGATATAAATTTGTTATGTTCTCGAGATGAGTACTAATAATTGCCGTCAATTTCGTATCCTGCTCGAGATGTGTACACCAAAACAATATTCAAACATACAAGGATGGATAACTCTAAAATCAAGTGGTAATAATAACGCAATTTTGACTGAGTTCTGGGCCAGAAAGTATTCCCGATAATGAAAAATAATAGATTTCTAAAATCGATATCTAACAAATCTGAGCTTTGATGGGTGACTTCCTCGACTCGAATCAAATATTTTTGACCCCCGAAGCCATTGAAATAGTAATTGAGAGGAGTTTTATCGGATTGAGTACCTTTAACATTGATATGTAAATAGGAAAAAGTCATTTTGTGGTCATTCGGTAAAAAAAATGGCTGCCAGCAGCCAACGTTGATTTCAAAACTCAATCCATTAGCATGGGCTACATGCTATACTGTTTGTCTGATCATCATGAAATGTGTCATTTATGTTAATATTGACATATAGATGTGTCTTAAGCCAAACTCATTGCAAAAACAGTCAAAAAGACTTGCAGGAAAAATATTTTTGAGTTGCGGAAAAAACGTTTGTTGGTCCTATCGACCACCCACTAACCCCGGCATACGTGCCCGGGAATTCCCCCCCCCCCTGAAATAGATAGAAATAAACAAATATATAATGTGATATATTGTCGCCATTTTGCGAAAAAATTGTGCGGTAGGTTCCCGGCCCTAATATTAGTTGGAAAATATCAAACTTAAATATACCAGCCTACTTTAATAGTAATCAAATTCACAATGTCTTTAAATTACAGTTCGCGTCTGAAGCAAAAGGGGTTGTCACTGTTATGGTGAACGGATCCAGAGATGCTCCCGCATATCGAAAAGACAGGTTAGTAAGATATAAGGGTGCCATCACCCTCTCCCTGAATCCCGAATACCAGTTAACCGCGGGGTGAATAGTGAATGCCAGTTAATAGAGGGAGGGAATACTAAATGCCAGTTAACCAGGGTGAATACTGGGTGTCAGTTAATACAGGGGGTGAATACAGGGGGTGAATACTGAATACTGAATACTAGTTAACCGGCGTGCCGAATAGTGAGTGCCAGTTAATAGAGGGAGCGAATACTAAATGCCAGTTAACCGGGGTGAATACTGGGTGCCAGTTAACCGGTGTGAATACTGAATGCCAGTTAACCGGTGTGAATACTTGATGCCAGTTAATACAGGGGGCGAATACTACATGCCTGTTAACCGGGGTGAATACTGGGTGCCATTTAATACATAGGGTGAATACTGATTGCCAGTTAATACAGGGTGTGAATACTGAATGCCAGTAAACCAGGGTGAATACGGAATGCCAGTCAATACAGGGAGTGAATACTGGATACCAGTTAACCGGTGATGAATCATGAATGCCAGTTGACAGAGCGGGTGAATGCTTAATGCCAGTTAACAGAGCGGGTGAATGCTTAATGTCAGTTAACCGCGGGGGGGGGGGGGGGTGAATACTGAATGCCAATTAACCGTGGGGTGAATACTAAATACCAGTTAATACAGGGGGGTGAATACAGAATGCCAGTAAACCGCGGGGGTGAATACTGAATGCCTATTAACCGGGGGTGAATACTAAATACCAGTTAATACAGGGGATGAATACTGGATATCAGATAACCGGTTTTGAAATATATTATTTTTCACCATCGAAAATTATTAGTAGCCAAGTAAACAGTCGACGAGCAGACAGTCTTGGGCCAAATTGTGGATGAAGATGGATAACTCTAAAATCGAGAGGCTTCCTGTTGATTTAATAAGGCCAAAATTTCGTCGAACAACATGTTGATCCATAACACGTTTCGGGCAATTTTATACTATAGATGACAGTAGTTACCATTATTTTTGGGCAATTGATCGATTCTGATAAATGAAGCGGCATTTCTAAAAATGTTATTGTTGTTTGAATCTGATTATATGGGGATAATCGAATCGGATTGAGTACCTTTAACCGTGGGGTGAATACTGAATGCCAGTTAAAGGCATGCATATTCCAGCTAATTTTAAGTGGCATAAACTTTACCACATGTTATAAAGTCACTTTCAATTATAGTGACTTTCAAAGTGTTTTTTAAATACTGGTTTCAGCAATCGAAGCAAGAACGTATACTATATAAATATGGATGACGGCCTGGTTATATAGAAATAATCAATGGCAGAAAAATTCAGCTCAATCGCAGATAAGGTATACATTGTGGGACATTTATGGTGCACCTATGGAATTTGACCCTCTTAATTAAATTGACGATGGTTCACAGCAATGATTATCACTTTAAAAGGGGGGACTATGCTTTTGAGAAAATATGTGATGAAATACATAGATTTCACACTTCAATACCATCTATTTTCATCACTGTTCTCAATAGCTATCAGTCAAACTGTATCACATGAAGAAACAAATTCACGATAGCTACATATTACTCTATGTTACATGGCGCACAGTGAAGACCGGGTGCGACGCGTTGATCTGTGAATTCATGTCACAGGCAAGCTAGCGCCCGACTAGCGAAAGGAGACCCGCAATGGGGTAAAAAGGGCTTAAATGTACTCAATCCGACCAGAGGCTCCCCATATCATCAAGATACAACAACAACATTTCTTCAAAATACGCTTTAGTTATCAGAATCGATTAATTGCAACAAAATAATGCTAACCACTGTCAACTATGGTGTCAAATTTCTCAAAACGTTTTATTTATCAACATTTTGTTCAACGAAATATCGCCGTATTATCACTTAAGTATTCACGAAATTTGGCCGTATTACCACTTGTTTTTAGAGTTACCCATCTTCATCCGCAATTGAATTAAATATTTTTTACCCCCGAAGCCAAAGAAATAGTAATTTAGGGGTGTTTAACCACAATTTGTCGCCACCATAGTCGCGTACCAACCGTTTATTTGAATTTCGAATATCATTTAATATGGGGGTATGAATTCTGAATATATTCCGGCTAATAACTTGTTATGTATGGACGTTTGAACTTTCTTTCTACCGTTTTCTTACAGCATATTCGCGACTATTGAGCTTCCGAACCTGAATCCGTCCGCTGTTCATGAAATCAAAATATTTGTCCTGCATGATATCGCCAAGCCAAGAAGGTAAGTGTTCATTATATATAACTAACTGGTACATCTATAATCAACCCTGGTTGAGTTGTTCTGCTATAATTCGATGGCATCGATTGATCCAGCCGATGAAGTGTCTTCTGTCGTCCGCAGTGCTCAGCAAGTCGCCGCGATGTTTAAAGGCACGTGCGGCCTTAATTGTCGAAAATATTTATATTTGTTCCAAACACCGTAAACAGAAAAACAGTAAAACGCACACAGTTCCGTTCATATATACCATGACCATCGCGTAAACAGCATGTTATCATAAAGACCTACTACATTTTACCTAATCAAGAGCCTGAATGTGTGACAGAAGACAGCACAATGCTACTGGCTAATCACACACAAATGTCATAAACGCTCTTTATTAGTTCCATATCAGGTATTCACCAACAAAGAACGCTCTTTATGTTTACCATCATAATATAAACAAACACCAGAAAAGTAACTTTTTACGCTTTTGTTTACATAACAATAGTCAAACATATGACCATAACATATACTGTTTATGCGATATTTCTTATTTGTATACGGACAAAGTCTATCTACATTTTTATGTTCTTTCTGTTTGTGGCGGTTTTTGACGGGTGGAGATATTCTCACAGGATACACACCGCCAAGGCCAACAGTACCTTTAAGGTCTAATCGCACTAAAACAATGACTAAGTTCAAGTAAAAGATAAACGTACTCTGTTCAGTTGGACATTCGGCGATTCGAGCATCAAAACAGTTTGTGAAACTTTCCAAGTTTATAAATATAACTCTGAATCACTTAAATGTACGGGCGGCGTTCGTTGCAGAATATATATAGTTTTGTTCATATGCCAAACATAATCAGCGCGTAAAATGGAGAGCGGTCGATGCTGATGAATCGAAAACTAAAGTTAGCAACTCTCGACCAATCAGAATGCGTGTTTCAGAGACAATTTTGTTTAACTTGAATTACAATTCACGCTACTGCCCAGCGGCGATAACCACGCCTGCCATAAATTGCCAGACTGAATTATAGCAGGTTAGACATCACACGCCGATATGTCTGACCACAAGGAACGACGTGTTTCAAATTTGGTGGACTTACCACCAGAATTCGCTGGATTTTTCTTCAATTCGACTTGTACTTCATTGAAATCGCGACAACAAGAATACAAGTACTTTAGTGAAGGCTACATACATTCAGTTTCAATGTTTATTTGGGACGACACGCTCTTTATTAGGGCAAATTACCACCAAAGCATGATGAAAACTGAACCTGCACATGGCGTCGATTTTGAGATAAATTGTTCGATAATTTCGGATATTCACTGTTCTTGTCAAGCTGGATATTTAACACATTACAAATATTCAATGTTATTATGATATATCTCTTCACAATATTCACACAATCTATCAATTTATCGATGGTGTACCATACAATTTCCCTATTTCGATAAAAAATCGAGGACTTGTATGTTTTCAGCCGTTGTAGTCAGTTTTTTTGTACTTTTTCGAAGATGCACCATACTGGTATCAAAAAGTGTTCCATGTCATAATTTTCTGGATAACTGATTGTTTTTTTCTGGTTAATGATACATATTCTAATAGATGGGCACTATTGGATCCTATACTGGACTTATGAACGTGAACGTATTGATCATATATGGAGATGGTTTTGTCATCGACCGCCTTCAACCTCTTTGACTAAACTATCTACGGTATCTATACGTACGTAGCAGCCCACCATCCTTCCCGATACACCAAAGCATCTGATATTTGTTTTTTTTCTTTATTAACTCCTTAGTCACTGATTTAGAATTTGAAAATACCACGCCTATACAGAAAGTGGGGGTAATGCCATCGACATAGGTTCAAATACATACGGCATATATTGCTATATAGTGTTTATATATGTCCTAGAATAATATAGGGACTGTTTGCCGTGTGTATGGAGCCTCTGTGTGTTGTAACTTGTAATAATTTTCCCACAATGACGTAGAGCAGACCACCCTATTACCAAGAATGGTGTTATGCAACAATATCTGTACAATATATAATAATCCTTTTGTTTCAGACGAAAAGAACGCCCTTATCCATGCCACGTGGGTGTGTATGGGCTATGTAAAAACGTGACTTATATATCTAAGGAATTAATAAAGACATTTAAAAAAAAATTTAAATGTTATAATAACAATTAATAATCTTCATAATTGGCACATTACGCGTATAGAACAAACATGTTTCAGTATATTGAGAAATTATTTTTCATATCACAGTTCCCTAATATTCCGTTGGTCTGTCATAATGTCTGTGTTTGTAAGTCCACGTATAAATGCCATGAATACCATTTATTCACAAAATATACCAATAAATGCTGTATAATGTACCAAATCTAACCACCACAAATCCGAAAGCTACCAGGAAGAGGCGCCCTAATCAGCCTGTATTAATCGACAACAGGTGAATTTAACAGGGGCTGTCATATACTTTGGCCATTTTAGTGTCCCTCTTTCCCCAACAAATCATCCCTTGGAGATTATAACACTATGTGGTCCATTATCTCAAATGTGTACATAGTTTGATTTGATAGTTTTAACTAATAAGCTTATCTAGCACTTCTTAATCCCCTCATCATATTTCCATTTGTCACCTCTCTGGCTCAGCGTGACATTTCCAACTTCATAATTTACTAATCCAAAAAGCCCATAGGGCGAAGCTTTTGCATTCTGTTACTGTTATATTATTATATTGTGTCAACTTACATGAAACCAATACTCTTTTATACAAAACAAAATCAAAGCGACACAGAGTAAGCCGGTAAAATGAGTCTTTTTGTCTAACCGCCTGTTCGCAGAAGCGACCATTGCTCCAGGCTGTATAATGCAATTATCTCATTGGCTCACACAGCTAATTGCGGTAGGGTCAATTATGGTCGTTCCAAGGCAATAATGCGGATTGCAGTGATTGCCTGTTGATTGGCTGGAATGACACATAGGCCTATAAACCGAGCCTTGGGCAAATTTCAATCTTGTTCATGGGAGTGTTGCATGAATGTTTAGATACAATCGTAGAGTACATGTATTTGTTTCTTTCCAGGGAGACCTGCATTTCAGGTTCAGTGCCGGATATGATTGAGTTGATAAAAGAAAGAAAAATTCATGTGTCATGTTATGACAATCCAAGGTGATTATTTAGTTATCAGTAGTCATTTCATTGCCCACCTAATGTGGTTTTTATAAGATGCTCGAATTTTGCTTAAAGGTCGTCTATCTCTTCCTATAACAAGTATTATATATCTTCCTGTGTCTAAAAGATTATATATGAATTGGAGACAACTGCCCGGAAACGCGTTTATAAATTTATATTGATTTTGATTTCGAATTGTCTGGTTTAATGCATATTAACCTTAATTCAAGATGTTGTATAAAGATGAAACGAGTGTCATTAAAAAATAAGTTATGCATTTGAAAATTATTCAATATATATAATACAACTGTATATTCTGATAAAGATGGATTGTGAGTCACAATATGTGACAAAAATCAAAGAAAGTATTTGGAAGTACCGCTGTTTATATCGCCATCGAGACCATTATTAACATACATGCATAATATCAATTCCAGCCAGGTTCTGCACATGTTATGCATCGATGTGCCGCATGCGTCGGTCTGTAAGTTCGCAAGTGGTAAGTTGCACACTATCTAAATGGTAAGTTACACACTATGTAAATCATAAGTTATACATATAGAACCCCACGCATGTTACACAGGGACGTGGCAACGGGAAGGGGGTTGCGTTGGTGGGAGACTTTGTAAAACAATTCGAGAGTTTAAAATGTCTGTGTGCTTAAAGATACGGGCGGTGTTGGTGGTGGGTATGCTGTTAAAATATTCAGTTCCGTCAAAAACCACCATAAACAGAAAGAATAGTAAAATATAGACAGACTTTGTTCTTATACCAATCAGAAATATGGCATAAACAGTATGTTATTGTCAAATGTTTTTCATTTGTTATGTAAACAAAAGCAAAAAACGTTACAGAACCTGGCTTTTGTTATATCCCGATATGGTAAACATAAAGAGCGTTATTTGATAATGTTTTCCTGATATTGAAATAATAAAGAGCGTTTATATCATTTGTGTGTAATGAACCAACAGAATTGCGCTGTGTTATGTAAACAGAAGCAAAACTTCTGTAACACGAGCAGGTTCTTGTTTACGTACACCATCGTACGTCTTGGCAACGATATACTATTTACGCACTGATTATGTTTGGCATATGAACAAAACTATATATAGTTTGATATTCCTTCTGTTTATGGCGATTTGAACAAACATGAACATTTCTGCAACGAACGCCGCCCGTGACTTTAAGTTTCAATTGGTAAAAACTGCAAAGTATATAATTTTCATTTGGAATGGGATAACTCTATATCTTAGTTTGAATTCGGTTGCATTCTGGGAACGGGGAGGGGGATCTTTCTATGTTTTCAGCTATTTGCTATTACTCTATGGGCACCTTCTGTTTACATACGCTCCAAATGATGATGAATTATAGTATTTTAAACATATTTTATGTCATATATTGTTATTAAAACCGTATATCAAGGCACTATACAAATAAAATAATCCGTGACCTGAAAATTAAGTGGGCCTTTAATGAGATTTGGCGTTCAAACATCTATACCTCGATTAACGGTGACCAAAGTCACATGAATACTTATATCTCCTCAAAGGTAATGACTGTCATGTGTATGTGCATGTAGTCCGTGGGCCAAACAAGATATTTTTCTACATATCAAATTAAAGGTCATCATATGGCGCATCAGATTTTGCTATGTTGTCCGTTTCAGAAAGTGTCCCAAAATAGATTTTTCAGGGAAGACAACTCTTACCCCTAACACTGAGTACAAGTGTCAGAGCATAAACAAAATATTGCGGTTATAAACTGCACAATATATAGTTTACATTAATAAGAAATGATCATAAAATGACACGAGATACAAAACTAGACCAATTTATGAGCTAGTTAGAAAAAATTGCGATAAATATTTTGAAATTGCGAAAAATTACTTGGATTTTGAACAAAATGGTCACATATAAATGGCTATAACTTGTGAACCACATGGGCTATTGATCCGCAACATGGCTCAAAGATTGCCCCGATGATATATCAAACTTTTTAATAATTTTAATAATGGAATGCCCAGAATATTGCTGTGAAAATGTTATATGAGCATAAACTTAACCCCACCCCCTAAAATATAACTTTTGCAGAAAAACGAATTATGTAGTTTACACTTAGAATGCTGCATGTCAAGTTGGTATTAGAAGCATAAACTGAAGCAGTGTACAGAGTGATGAAGGGAATGATAAATAACGGTGTCTGAACGCGATCTAAGATTAAAATTTGAAGAAAAAAATGTGAAAAATGAGAATTTTTACTAATTTCTGTAAAATTTACAACATTTTTATTAATGGTATAATCTCACGAGAACACTGGTCTAGAATTAGTAAGTTCATAAAACCTCATACGATCACTTTTCTGACAACTATTTCGTATATTTTTCAACTTTTACTTGAATTTTTATGGAAAGATTATATACATAAATATTTCAACTGAACACATATGGCTACACAGGCTTATGAGTGAGACTTACGTTATACAGAACGGAATTTTCTTATTTGTGCCGCTCATGTTGGGACAGTGATCACAACTGACAATAGATACGTCATTACATGCGCTCCATATTTGACAATAAGTTTAGGATGGCATCCAAATCGGCCAACAAAATCGAAGCTTCTCACATTTTCCTTCACAAACGTGACTGAGTTCGTTATCTGGGGACAAGAGAATTGTTAATCATGAGTTCACTGGTAACCATAAACAGGCATTAGAACCCTACTATTGTTTCAATTAATTTAAGCTAATGAGTAATTGGTTGTCTTAAGGACTATAGATACTCATTTATTGGGGGAATACTTGATACAAGTCAGTGTATAGAAAGATTAAAACAATCATCACCAATATGTGCCTTTTGGATCAGTTTAGATAAGTAATATCAATTTATATAATGTTTCTGAAGAAAATTGAAATTGTATGCCCAAATTACCAGCCTCCAATTTCAAGTTGCATATCTCTGATGTGTTCAGGTGAAATATTTTATATTAAAGAAATTAGTTATACAGAGGATTTTTTGTCAATAAAGAAATGACTTTTGCAGTATATAATATTGTGTTGCCAAACAGTTTTCAAGACATGCTCCTACTTCCTGTTCTATAATTTGAGTATCTATAGTCCTTAAATGTTCTCTCACTCTACTCATCCAATGATTCGTCAAAATTTACACTATTTCGGTTATTGTAGACATTCTCACGTACATCGTTACATGGTTAGTCTGCGCTGAAACAAGATCACGTGTCAGATTCACATGAATCTTTGCGGCCAAAGCCCAGTTGTCACTGTCGATCGGGAGGAAGTATAATCCGTCTGGTTTGTAGGACTCAATCAAAGAGCGACCAATCATGGCTATCATGGGGAATCAGGGAGCTAAATGTGTTCTAGAGTCGGGGAGCGAGTACACCGTGGAATGCTAAAGGTGAAGGTAACTGAAGAATGACCTTCACCTGATACATGCGACACGTTATTAAAGGATGACATCACGTTTATTTGATTTGTACATAATATCTAAATAATTTAAACTGGTGAATGAATGGGGGAATGGAATTTTGTGAGCGGGAAATTTATTTAACTAGCTGCTGTAGTCCTGGGTTTTTCCAGATCAAATTTGGCTGTGAGATAGCCCTGTCGTAGACTTGGGGATTTATTTTTAAAAGTAAACACATGACCTATGATTTTTCTTGCATTTTCGTGATCAACTGGTGTCAATCTAGCTGGGTAAACATCACTGGTATGGCCTGCAGGCTTCAATTCAGTGAATTTGGCCGAAACGTTAACACTGTCGCCTATGGGAAACCATTTAGTTCAGTGATTCCTATAAGGAAAATTTGAATTTTACGAAAATTCACGTCTCGCCATGATAAGTTGTTAATTCCATATTTTCTTATTTTCAAATGATAATGACCACATTTTGGACATATTTAAAGAAGAAACCCATGGATTCGCCTGTAGATAGTAAAGAAAGTGATAAATCTGGGAATTTTGCATGGACATCAGGTACCATTAGGGGGTCAGGGGCCTAAAGCCCCTCTCCCCACAATTTTGAGGAGTGTTACCCCCCCCCCCATTGGGAAAAGGTGACAGTTGTCCCAATTAAGCTTTTCCGGCACCCAGTAGTCTTAACGGGGACCGTAGCCCCACCCCAAGTCGGGGGGGGGGGTGATGGCATCACCACTAGAGTTACTGTCGTGCAAAATTGCCATGGCAGGTTTGTTAAACAGACAGTATGCCCTGCCATCTGGTAAAATTTCATGTCTGAGGCTGTGTCTGATGTTGTATCATTATGTTTAGATATTTAAATTGACTTATGGTTGATTTATATTGCTATTAAAGTATTTTTTATTTAAATTTTCTGTTAATTTTGGTAAATGTTTATTATAAATTGCCAAATTCTGCATGAAAAGTGTTTAAAATTGGACAATATATCCCTCTCAAAATGTATATTAACATTTCCTCTTCAATTTAGTAATATTATGGTATATAAGGGCATACTTCAGTTATACGAGATGCATCAGCTAGTAAAATTGAAAAACAAAATCTTAATTTTTTGGCTTTATTTTGAGGATTGACATTAATTTTCAGGATGCCTCATATTGGAAAAAATAAACCACTACTGCTCGGTATAATCCATTTTTGATTTCAGTAAGGTCTATATTTTGATAAAAATACTATAAGAAACGCTGTGTTTCACACATATACATATATATAGGAATCAGGGAGCTAAATGTGTTCTGGAGTCGGGGAGCGAGTACACCGTGGAATGCTAAAGGTGAAGGTAACTGACGAATGACCTTCACCTGATACATGCGACACGTTATTAAAGGATGACATCGCGTTTATTTGATTTGTACATAATATCTAAATAATTTAAACTGGTGAATGAATGGGGGAATGGATTTTTGTGAGCGGGAAATTTATTTAACTAGCTGCTGTAGTCCTGGGTTTTTCCAGATCAAATTTGGCTGTGAGATAGCCCTGTCGTAGACTTGGGGATTTATTTAAAAAAGTAAACACATGACCTATGATTTTTCTTGCATTTTCGTGATCAACTGGATAGGATAGGATATTTTTTATTTACAATACACATATGAATAGTACAATAAATTAACATATAACTAGAATAATTCAGTATATTGCTGGGGGGAACATAGCCCTGCCGGGCTGTCTTCCTGTTTCCCCCATAACAAATATCATTATACAAATAATTTATCAGATAGCGTGAGTATTATTCATATTCGTATCCACGTACACGTACAGACTAATCGTATATATAACAAATAATATAAGACAAAATGTTCAGGGCATTTTTTGTGTACAAAAGTGTTTATATGTTTGTGAGCCAGTCCAGACGAGTGATCACTATATCGCTTTATCTCTCCCCGGAAACGTTACGTTCTTGTCACATGTTCTAAAGTATGAGAAGTTTCTGCATGTCTTAGTTTCAAACGAAGAGTGAGAGAATAGTATTCAGATTATAGAGAAGTTCTCATGATGAAATCTCAGAACACAAGCTCATCACGATGTCTCATCCGACTCAGAATTATTATTTCATACTCATAGTTTCATAGGATTCTGGGGAGAGATTATGCATCTTTTATAGTAACAATAAAAATAAATATGAATTCATATAATTCGCCGGAAGGGCTTTTTGTTGAGTGAGGTTTAAGGGAGAATGTTAACTAAATGTGATAATTATGTGTGTGTATACCATCATAGATTGGAGGCGCAGACTCGGCGGCATGGGTGTCCATTACTTCAAATATGCTTGTTCACCTTTAATGTGTCGATATTATGACTTGCGTTGTAGTCATCGTGGTATTGGTATTGTAGCCTTTGATATGACCGAGGACGCGGTGGTGGAAAATGGTAGAGTAGAACTATGATTGTGCTGCCGAATAGAACTATGTGTATACATGGTGTTTATTTTAATATAAGTATTCGTATTATGTATCGGTACAGTCGGGACATCCTGTGTTTTTACAGCGTACATTTTTTAGATAATTACCAAGTATTTTTGTCTGTAAGCGTTTCTTCAATATATGCCTGCTTTGTATGCATGTGTATTCAGCTTCAAGGTTGTTCCATATTGTGGGGAAGGCGTGGTGTGGTAATCAGTGTTCACGCTGGACCGAAAAAAACTTTAGCCAAAAGTTTAGCCAAATGGAAATTCTATTAGCCAAATGAAAAAAACTTTAGCCAAATGTTTTTTGTAAAATTAAAAAAAACTTTGGCCAAATTAAATCATCGTTTTCTGGTCGGTTCACAATTGATGACTAAAACGTAAAATCTAACAGACACAGGTAAAATACACAATAAGTTAAATATTTTTTATGAACTAGAAGTATTTTTATATATATCATTTATTAAAAATTTATTAATCTTTATGTGAAAGAGTGATTTGAGGGGGGGGGGGGGTAACCCGGGATTGTCCTTCTTAATGTTATTATTTTTTTGTTTTATATCAACATTTTTTTTTAAATCATTAAATATTTATCCTTGCGAAAATATCTAAGTGACATCTGGAAACTAATAACTTAATATTGTTACGCCATTATCAAATTACAATCTGTCATAAAAGCATGCATATTATTTTGACTGTATCGGTATTGACGACAAATAGCCACAACATATCTGTAGTGATTCACATTTGGCTGATTAAGCTATTGTCTTACACTTGGTGCTCATAAATCTCGACCGTCATAAATAAAATGTCATCATAAACATGCATTGTGCGAGAGTCCCGTGAGTGACCAGACAGACAATGGGGGATTAGGGGATTAAATGTAAAATAATAACCTTTTGCTGTTTCGTGCAGAGTGACGTAATCTTTCTCCAGATTAAAACAGCCTGTTACGAACAAATTGCTTATATACCAGCGTCAATGCACACTTTACAAAATATTGCTTTCTTCACTTTGTCATGATTCAACCACGGTCGGTTTAATGTCCATGCGTCTTTGAATGTCCGTCTTGTGAAAACTAAAGATGATTGCATATCACTGTGTGATCGCTTGGTTGATAGAGTTGTCGATCGGGTTTCCCTTTGTACTGTCCGCGATCGGGTTTCTCTTTGTACAGTCGGCAATATATTCCCACTTTCGATATTTTCGGACTAGATCGTTCATATCACAGATTTGAAAACCCACTTGCCAAAATTTATGTTAGATTTGGAAATAAAAATATGTTTACTGTACACTAATTGTTAGAGCTTACCTTTTGCTGTTACGGAACGATATTTCATAAGTACGAAAATAATGAAATACTTTCGTCACCTAACTTCGTCTTGAATGTCGATCTATTGAGCGCTTTTATTAATTAGCTTTCTGACTCCATGCTTTCAGTCTCCATTTGGGGTAAAAAAAAGTTTAGCCAAAAGTTTAGCCAAATGAAATTTTTATTAGCCAAATTCGAAAAAGATTAGCCATTGGCTAATTTGGCTACCGACAGCGTGAACACTGGTGGTAATCTTCCAGAAAATTTGGTTCTAGGTTTTTCTAGTAGCAGGGGATTAGGGTGTCTTGGAGTTGATTTTGCTCGTTTGTTGTACATCATTTTAAAAGAAGCCGGCAAACGGTCATAATACCAGTCATGCACGAACATTGTAGAATTGATGGTGTGTAAGTCATATATTTTCAAGATATTTTCTTTTTTAAAGAGCGGGTCTGTGTGACTCCTATACTTCTTATTGCATATTATACGCATTGCTCGTTTTTGTAATAGAAAATTTTTCTTGACTTCTGGAACATGTCCCCATATTTGGATACCGTAAACTAATTGGCTTTGAATCAATGCATAGTACAAAGTTTTCAATGCTTTACTCGGGAAAAAATGTTTCACCTTATTGATACAATATTTTGCATGTGATATTTTAGAGCAGATTATGGATACGTGCTTTTTGAACGTCAAGTTCTCATCAATATGGATACCTAAAAAATTTGTTGAGGATTCGTGCCCAAGATTCCCTATTCGATTCAATTCATTGTGATTTAACTTTATTTTCAAAGTATTCCATTTTTTGTCATTATTCGGTGGGTGTATGAGCATATAGTTGCTTTTATTAATATTAATTGCAAGTTTATTACAGCAGCACCAATCGAATACATTGGCTAATTCGTTGTTGACATAACTTTGTACTAATTCCCAATTTTTACCGCTTGTAAAGAGAGTGGTATCATCGGCATACGATAAAAAGTCCATTGTTGTAGAATTTGCCATATCATTCACGTATATTAAAAATATTATTGGCCCAAGAATGAAGCCTTGTGGGACTCCACAGGAAGTATTCATAAGGTTTGAAGCACTCCCGCAATATTCAACATATTGTCTCCTGTCATATAAATAACTATGGAACCACGACTTTGCTACACCCCTAATACCATAGTGGTCAAGTTTTGATAGCAGTATATTGTGGTCTATTGTATCGAACGCTTTAGATAAATCAAGGAATGGGGCCAGGGTGGAATCCCGTGTCGGTTTATCATTATTATTAACGAAATGATCTAGAAGATGCATAATAGGATGAAACGTTGAGTGGTTTGGTCTAAATCCATATTGGTGTTTATATAATATTTCATTGTCTTTAAGAAAATCTACAAGTCGTTTTTGCATTAATTTTTCAACCAGTTTAGAGAACGATGGAAGGATACTGATTGGACGATAGTGTGTTATTTCCTTGGCGTTGTTTATTTTGGGAATGGGAACTACTTTAGAGATTTTCATGTTCATTGGGACTATTCCCTGTTCAAACGAAAGATTAAATATATACTTAAGTGCTGGGGCTATTATGAAGATAGTCTCTTTCATGAGTTCAGTCGATATGCCGATGTAATCTTTGCTCTTTTTTCCTTTCATAGAATAACATGTTAATATTATTTCCTGAATGGATGTGGGTTCGATTTCTAATTCGTTTGCTTGTCTATTTCGAAGGTAGTCAGTAAAGTCTGCGTCTGAGGTTTCAGAATGAATAGAACTGCTAGTGTTTTCACCGATTTTTGAAAAGTAGTCATTAAATGTTTTGGCTATTATGTTTGGGTCAGATATCTCTATATTGTTATCATTAAATATCTTAGGATAGTTACACGATTTTTGATTTTTATTGATGGCATTTTTAAGAATTTTCCATGTGTTTTTTATATCATTTTTATTTTGTTCTAGACAGTAAGAATAATAACTATTTTTACTTTTCCTAATTAGTTTATTATATAATTGACGATAATTTATGTAGGCAATTTTATTTGTGTCCGATGGCGAATTCAGTTTATTACAGTAGAGTTCTTGTTTTGTGATTGATAATTTGATTAGTCCAGATGTCATCCATGGTGCGCGTTTGATATATTTCTTGGGTACTTTCCGTGTTACGAGCGGAAAAGCTAGGTCGTGTGCGGTCATGTATATGTCTAAAAAACATTCATATGCCTTTTCAGATGAGTTGCAACTGAGAACTGAGTCAAATTTACACGATTTTAACAAGTTTTTGAATATATGGACATTATTAATATTATAGTTCCTATATGTAGCTTTTTTATGGGAGGGGTTTAAGGGTTTCTGCTTGTTTGCTTCAGAGATGAATATACCGAAATGATCGGAAACATCGCAGGTAATTATCCCTGTTTGGTGACTATCTTGCATTTTGTTGGTATAGATATGATCAATTATGGTGGCAGAGTGTTCGGTTAATCTTGTAGGTTTCGTAATCATGGGCATGAATCCTCTTGTAAAAACATTGTTTATGAAATCGTTAGTTTTTGCATGCGTATCGAAATTGAGAAGGTTAATGTTGAGGTCTCCTATTATGTAAGACTTGGCTTTTTTCAATTTCTCTAAGATATTATCGAATTTCAACATAAATTTGTCCAAGTCGGCCTTCGGTGCTGTATTTGGTCTATAAATACATCCTATTATGTAAGTATCGTTCGCTCCTCGGTGTATTTCTACAAATATTGTTTCTATTACGTGGGGTATAAATATTGTCAAGTCGGGTCTTAGTTTGTATTGTATATTTTCCTTGATGTAGATACCAACACCGCCTCTGCCATCGTCGCCATCGGGTCGAGTATTAAATTCTAAGGGGTGATATCCTGGAAGTGAGAAGTCTGAGGATCTATGTACATTGAATATTTCTGTCAGGGCGATAACATCAAACATATATTCTTCTGAATTCAAATCACAGAGTAGGTTTTTCAGGTCTTCATAATTTGCGTTAAGGCTTCTGCAATTGATGCCAAAAAGAGAGAATTTTATGTTATTTGAGAGAAATTCTTTACCCTCTGTGGGCGAGAGATATTGGCAGGTATTTTGATTCCAGAGTTGGATGCTGTCGGGATGAAATTCGTCTCCTTCTATTTGAGACCATTTCGCCGCGAAGTCATGCGTACGCGTGTCCCTTACCTCACTCAAAGTTATGTTATTTGCAGACATAATGGGGGGTTTCTAAGGTGTTGTTATGTGGGCCCCTGATTACGACCATTTGGTTATGTCGTAGTACTGAACGTCTGTACATATACATGGAAACTAATATGGATATCATAAATTAATGTAAGTTTAACTTTCAATTTCAATTTTTTTGGTGGAGTTATGTCAAAGAAAATGTATCCGTGATTGGAGATTATATACATGCGGAAGAAAGAGAGTATTATATATGCGAGTCAATATCAATTGTGGAACAAAACAAATTATACGAATAAGTATACACATCTTGAAGTACATGCAAATCACTGGTGTCAATCTAGCTGGGTAACATCACTGGTATGGCCTGCAGGCTTCAATTCAGTGAATTTGGCCGAAACGTTAGCACTGTCGCCTATGGGAAACCATTTAGTTCAGTGATTCCATGACATGGTACACCAGGCTTGGGAGTTAGTATGATATGCCAATCACTGCTATAGTTCGCACGAAGGTGTTGGTGTGGTTTCTTAAGGAGTATGTGGCTGCTGGATGTAGAAGATGTGTTCCAGTGTTCGGTTATACAACATAAGAACGCGTGTATTCATTTGTCGAATAGACGACATTATGGCCCACCATAATATAGCCCACATGCAAACTCTTGGTAGGATATATAGTGTCATCGTCAACATTAATAAATTACACAAATTGATGCAAATTTAAAGTCGCATCACATTTTACTGCTTTTGAGTATTAAGTCAAATGGATTCATTGTATAGTTATTTGTGAATGTCGTAGCCTGTCAACGCGTGAATTAGAGGCAAGGTTTCACACACCTCATTGGACAATACTGTCCGCTATGTCGTTCACGGAAATGACGCATGACCTATTTTTGGATTCAGTATGAAGAATTATCCTAGCTCATATTCATTGAGAAACATAACAGTCTAGTATTTCGACATGTACGCGTCAGTGGAATAAAAATAATAAATAGCTTCCGAACGAGGCGTGCTGCATTGGCTGCATGTAACAGTATACCTGTGTCCGCTTCCTCGTGGTAACATACTAGCACGAGATCAGGAACTAACTATAAGCGAACGTCGCCATTCAGGGACCATATCACGTGACATTCGACCCCATGGCAAACATATAATTCAGTGTTTTTGAAACACATGTAGATTCTGCACTCGACCATTCGCGAACAAAAATAGAAAGCCTGTCAAGGAGTCTTTGTTATCATCACCTGATAAATATTTGGCATTGTCTGGAACTGTGTCATGGATACAGTATGTGTGATGCCTTGCTTGAATGCCATGATTGTATTCTCGGGTTGAAGCAAAACCGTAGAATAATGACTTATTCTGAAAAAGAATTGCAATGTATCATATTATGCATCAACTTCAACAATCTACTAATATCGATGATGACCTACTTACATCCTGTCAAGAATTTGTATGTGCTTTATGTGACAAGCCGACATGACAGTATTCAAGTCGACGAATTGCGCTAATTTTTCTCCTGTTGTTAAACGAGAACAATAACAAAACTGCAGACTTCTTAAGCAACACTTTTTTCTTGCAAACTATCAGGCAATTACTTGGCACAATAACTCAACCCATTCTGGAATGCCATGTCCTTATAACCCTATATATATTTCTTTATGGTTATATGATAACAACGCTAGGCACTGTGACATGATGTATCTCTAAAGTATGTCCCTTTTACCTATATGCCCGTTTGAGTGTCATGTAAATAATGTTATCCCCTGGACGCAGAGCGGGAATAGTCAGCACCCAGATGCACATGCATAAAACCAATCTATAATGAATCAATGATAAATCAAGATTCAGGCGTAATCATGATCGGCCAGTCCACTCTCATTGTCTCTTTCACGTCCGTCGGGTTCATAGCAAAGATCAACACGATGCTACTATTATAATCTTCGGATTATTAACAAACCCTAATGATTTCAGTTGACCCAGAATATATACCCACAAGCTGGGCAGAAACATAACAGCCAAACAGAGTCAAATATTTTTCCTAAAATCCTGAAGTACTGAACCTTTTGTCATGCAGTGTATCGGATCGCCCCGGGTGGCCCGGTCCGTCCCCCAGCGCTAATATATAATCAAGCCATGTGAGTTCTGCTGGTCTCCCTCAAGGTTGAAAATAGGTCTGGCTAAAATGACCCCGCAACAGAAGTACCGGTATAGAAAGCATAGTCACCGTGCATGAGATATATGGGTGAATGGGATTATATGGGTTTGGTTTTCCTTGACGGCCATCGCATGGTCGCTGCGTGAGGGCCCAGAAACCCTACATGTCAACAACGCATTGATGGCACTTCATCCCTATCAAATGCAGTTATAGAACTACTGAGATTTGCAATTGGCTACAGTGATTCATGCGAATTGTTATTTGGCAGCCGACATGTCAGGATGTACTGGTATATGAAATGTGAGGATATCTGCATGGAATAACCGAAGTGGTGCCAATTTTAACTTAACTGGCTACCCTGAGGATGAGCAGAGTTATTGGGCATTTTCGTCAATCAATTATTCATCACAATAAATGAGTTGGTACAAGATATTAGAGTTCTTTAGTTTGTTGAGGAGCACCAGTAAATGCATTCTTAATGAACAATTCCATTATCCCCATATGACGAACCCAGTTTAATTTGTGTCGGTATGTTTGAAAATCTTCGATGTTGGTGGCCGCTTTGGATGCCATCTTAAAACAATTATCAAACATGAAGTGTTCGATGTTGTATATATCGTCAATTGTGTCTAGTATCACAAAATTCGCCACAAAATAAGAAAATACCTCCCAGTAAAACGTAAGTCTCACTCATCAGCCTTTGCTAACCATATGTGACCAGTTGAAATATATATATATATATATAAATATATATATATATATATATATATATATATATATATATATATATATATCTCTCTCATTTATATTTTGAAGACCTCTGTCTGTTTGTTTGATTGTCAGTATGTGTGTCTGTCATTAATACAAATCTACGATTCTCGACCGATCGGGACGAAACTTGGTACGTGCGTGTAGTTTGACCAGGCGGTCGACGTTGTCGTATTGGCGAGCCCCTGCGGCGCCCGCTTCGCGCATGCGCAGACGAGATCTCGGAAACGGGTGGAGCTATCGACTTGAAATTTGCTATGTGAATGTATCTTGCCCCGGATACGAATTTTATCGTGTCGCCGAGCCCGTGCGACGCCAGCTTCGCGCATGCGCAGACGAGATCTCGGAAACGGGTGGAGCTATCGACTTGAAATTTGCTATGTGAATGTATCTTGCCCCGGATACGAATTTTATCGGGTCGCCGAGCCCGTGCGTCACCAGCTTCGCGCATGCGCAGACGAGATCTCGGAAACAGGTGGAGCTATCGACTTGAAATTTGGTATGTGAATGTATCTTGCCCCGGATACGAATTTTATCGGGTCGCCGAGCCCGTGCGACGCCAGCTTCGCGCATGCGCAGACCAGATCTCGGAAACGGGTGGAGCTATCGACTTGAAATTTGGTTTTTGAATAGCCCGGACAACGTCGGGCTCATCGGCTAGTCTCATATATTTTGAAGACCTCTGTCTGTCTGTTTGTCTGTCATTTATACAAATCTACGATTCTCGACCAATCGGGACGAAACTTGGCACGTGTGTGTAGTTTGACCAGGCGGTCGTCGTTGTCATATTGGCGAGCCCGTGTGGCCCCCGCTTCGCGCATGCGCAGACGAGATCTCGGAAACGGGTGGAGCTATCGACTTGAAATTTGCTATGTGAATGTATCTTGCCCCGGATACGAATTTTATCGGGTCGCCGAGCCCGTGCGACGCCAGTTTCGCGCATGCGCAGACGAGATCTCGGAAACGGGTGGAGCTATCGACTTTAAATTTGGTATGTGAATGTATCTTGCCCCGGATACGAATTTTATCGGGTCGCCGAGCCCGTGCGACGCCAGCTTCGCGCATGCGCAGATCAGATCTCGGAAACGGGTGGAGCTATCGACTTGAAATTTGGTTTTTGAATAGCCCGGACAACGTCGGGCTCATCGGCTAGTCTCATATATATTTTGAAGATCTCTGTCTGTCTGTTTGTCTGTCATTTATACAAATCTACGATTCTCGACCAATCGGGACGAAACTTGGCACGTGTGTGTAGTTTGACCAGGCGGTCGTCGTTGTCGTATTGTCGAGCCCGTGCGGCGCCCGCTCGCGCATGCGCAGACGAGATCTCGGAAACGGGTGGAGCTATCGACTTGAAATTTGCTATGTGAATGTATCTTGCCCCGGATACGAATTTTATCGGGTCGCCGAGCCCGTGCGACGCCAGTTTCGCGCATGCGCAGACCAGATCTCGGAAACGGGTGGAACTATCGACTTTAAATTTGGTTTTTGAATAACCCGGGCAACGTCGGGCTCATCGGATAGTATATATATATATATATATATATATATATATATATATATATATATATATATATATATAAATGGCGGAACCTGAAGATCGGCCCTGAAGCCGTGAAAGGCCTAGTTTTAAAGCCAAATAATGTGTTTGTGTTTTTAATCACATGTTATCTATATATACCACTGTACGTTTGAACTTTCTACTATTCAATATATATATATGCTATACTAAACTGTGAAATATATATATATACATATATATATATATATATATAACTAGCCGATGAGCCCGACGTTGTCCGGGCTATTCAAAAACCAAATTTCAAGTCGATAGCTCTACCCGTTTCCGAGATTTGGTCTGCGCATGCGCGAAGCTGGCGTCGCACGGGCTCGGCGACCCGATAAAATTCGTATCCGGGGCAAGATACATTAACACCAAATTTCAAGTCGATAGCTCCACCCGTTTCCGAGATCTCGTCTGCGCATGCGCGAACCTGGCGTCGCACGGGCTCGGCGACCCGATAAAATTCGTATCCGGGGCAAGATACATTCACATAGCAAATTTCAAGTCGATAGCTCCACCCGTTTCCGAGATCTCGTCTGCGCATGCGCAAAGCGGGCCCTGCACGGGCTCTCCAATACGACAACGTCCACCGCCTGGTCAAACTACACACACGTATTAAGTTTCGTCCCGATCGGTCGAGAATCGTAGATTTGTATTAATGACATACAGACAGACAGACAGACATACAGACAGAGGTCTTCAAAATATATATGAGACTAGCCGATGAGCCCGACGTTGTCCGGTCTATTCAAAAACCAAATTTCAAGTCGATAGCTCTACCCGTTTCCGAGATCTGGTCTGCGCATGCGCGAAGCTGGCGTCGCACGGGCTCGGCGACCCGATAAAATTCGTATCCGGGGCAAGATACGTTCAAATTCCAAATTTCAAGTCGATAGCTCCACCCGTTTCCGAGATCTCGTCTGCGCATGCGCGAAGCTGGCGTCGCACGGGCTCGGCGACCCGATAAAATTCGTTTCCGGGGCAAGATACATTCACATACCAAATTTCAAGTCGATAGCTTCACCCGATTCCGAGATCTGATATTCTAATAGAAAAACATTTTCACAGTTCACAGTTTACGCCAGAATAGGGGAAGATATGTGGATGAATGTTAGTGGGAAGAATTGTCCTTGTTCTGATAACATAAAGTCTTAGGGGAAGATGTGCTTCTGATTAATACATTTCAAGTCGATAGCTCCACCCTTTTCCGAGATGTGGAACTGCAATGGTAATCAAGAAATCAGAAAAGATATTCCACGAAGCTCTGATATTCTAATAGAAATGCATTTTCACAGTTCACGCCAGAATAGGGGAAGATCTATATATGCTTCTGATTAATTAATGGATGAACAAATGCACCCTTTTCCGAGATGTGGAACTCCAATAGTAATCAAGAAATCAGAAAAGATATTCCACGAAGCTCTGATTCAAGGAGAGTGCATCCCAACAATGTCAACAAATGCACAAAAACGTTAGTTCGATGCGTTTGGTAGGCATAAAACTCCTGACTAACATATAAAGAGCGATATCTGTGAACGGATTCCTGATATGGAAATAATAAAGAGCGTCTATATCATTTAGTGGATGAATGTTAGTGGGAAGAATTGTCCTTGTTCTGATAACATAAAGTCTTAGGGGAAGATATGCTTCTGATTAATACATTTCAAGTCGATAGCTCCACCCTTTTCCGAGATGTGGAACTCCAATGGTAATCAAGAAATCAGAAAAGATATTCCACGAAGCTCTGATATTCTAATAGAAATGCATTTTCACAGTTCACGCCAGAATAGGGGAAGATATGCTTCTGATTAATTAATGGATGAACAAATGCACCCTTTTCCGAGATGTGGAACTCCAATAGTAATCAAGAAATCAGAAAAGATATTCCACGAAGCTCTGATTCAAAGGTACGGTTGGCCTTGGCGGTGGGTATCCTGTGAAAATATTTCCAGCCGTCAAAAACCGCTACAAACAGAAAGAACATCAAAATGTAGACAGACTTTGTCCGTATACAAATAAGAAATATCGCATAAACAGTATGTTATTGTCAAATGTTTGACCATTGTTATGTAAACAAAAGCTTAAAAAGTTACTTTTCTGGTGTTTGTTTATATTATGATAGTAAACATAAAGAGCGTTCTTTGTTGGTGAATTCCTTATATGGAACTAATAAAGAGCGTTTATGCCATTTGTGTGTGATTAGCTAGTAGCATTGTGCTGTCTTCTGTAACACAATCAGGCTCTTGCTTAGGTAAAATATAGTGGACCTTTATGATAACATGCTGTTTACGTGATGGTCATGGTATATATGAACGAAACTGTATGCGTTTTAATGTTTTTCTGTTTACGGTGATTAGAACAAATATGAATATTTTCGACAACTAAGGCCTCACGTGCCTTTCAACGAGAGTGCATCCCAACAATGTCAACAAATGAACAAAAACGTTAGTTCGTGGCGTTCGGTAGGCATAAAACTCCTGACTAACATATTAAGAGCGTTAGCTGTGAACGGATTCCTGATATGGAAATAATAAAGAGCGTCTATATCATGCACAAATGTTGATGAAATGTTCTGATAACATAAAGTCTTGTGTCTTTTCGTGCATGTATCGAGGGCTGTGCGAAGCTGGCGTCGCACGGGTACATTCACATACAAAATTTCCGAGATCTGGTGTGCAATTTCCGAGATCTGGTCTGCGCATGCAGTCGCACGGGCGAAGCTGGCGTCGCACGGGCTCGGCGACCCGATAAAATTCGTATCCGGGGCAAGATACATTCACATAGCAAATTTCAAGTCGATAACTCCACCCGTTTCCGAGATCTCGTCTGCGCATGCGCGAAGCTGGTGTCACACGGGCTCGGCGACCCGATAAAATTCGTATCCGGGGCAAGATACATTCACATAGCAAATTTCAAGTCGATAGCTCCACCCGTTTCCGAGATCTCGTCTGCGCATGCGCGAAGCGGGCGCCGCATGGGCTCGCCAATACGACAACGTCCACCGCCTGGTCAAACTACACACGCGTACCAAGTTTCGTCCCGATCGGTCGAGAATCGTAGATTTGTATAAATGACAGACAGACAGACAAACAAACAAACATACATACAGACAGAGGTCTTCAAAATATATATGAGATTTACATGTTCTGGACCAGTATCCTCGTGTGACGTTTCCATGCCCCTATCAAAATTTAATCACAATGTTGTAAAATTTTGAGAAATTAGTGAAAAGAAAAATACAATTTTTCACCATTTTCCCCCAAATTTTCATCTTAGAACATGTTCGGACAAGGTTGTTTATAATTCCCCTTCATCAATCTGTACACTGTTTCATTTTATGCCCCTAAACTTAAGCCTTCTTTGCATGTGGCATTCTAAGTGTAAACTATGCAATTCATTTTTCTGAGAAAATTATATTTTAGGGGGTGTGGTTAAGTTTATGCCCACAGCGCATTTTCACAGAAATATAATTATCAGTCCATCATCCAAATTGTTTTGCTAGGTCTTTGGTGCAAGTTTTGAGATATGTTGCGCGTCAATAGCGCATGTGTTTCACAAGTTACAGCCAATTATATGTGGCACTATTTTTCAAAATTCAAGTAATTGTTCGCAATTTAAAAATATTTATCGCAATTTTTTCGAACTAGCTTATACATTGGTCCAGTGTTGTATCTCATGTTGTTCAATTGTGATCTGTAATTAATATAAACGATGTCTTGTTCACTTTATAACCACAGTCATATTTTTATACGCTGACACGTGTACTCGATGAAATTTTTATTTTATTAAGGGGTAGAAGTTGTCTTCCTTGAAACAAAATCTATTTTGGGACACATTCTGAAGCGGGCAACAAGCAAAATCGGATGCGTCATATAATGACCTTTAATTTGATATATAAAAACCTTTGTTGGAGGGGGGGGGGGTATACAAACATTTGTTGGAGGGGGGTGCAGCCAACTTCTAAACTAGAGGCTTTCTGATAATTTGCCCACGGACTAATGCATGAGGAGAGATTCATATCGACCTAGCAAAATTGACACATATAGCTAATTCGCTATCCCTTTGGTAGAGTTAGTAGAGACATTTCGCAAAATCACTATTACGATTACTGATATGATATATTGTCCTACATAGTAATGTGGACACCATAACAACTTACATCGATGGTTAATTGGTGAGACGGCATATGCCCCACTATATTCTGTTACACATATATGGGGGGGGGGGAGTAATGTGTATCTCTTTCAGATCCCTTGTTCTTAGCCGTGTGTTATACCACAAAAATAATGTTAGAGCGTGAACGGTGTACATCCTTGACACATCTGCATAAACTGCGTTGGGCATATATCGTCTCACACAAGAACCCCCGAACGTAAATATCGATTTTTGGCCGTACACTGGCAGGATATTGTCCATATCCGTAATCGTTATTTTGCGAAAGGTCTTTATCTATATCGGTTAAAACGACGAATACTCACTAAGAGAGGCCCCCACCCCCCCCCCCCCCTTTCGTACGCCGTATTCCATGCCCTGTTATGAGGTACGCCGTATTCCGGCCCCTCTGTTA
Source organism: Siphonodentalium dalli (assembly GCA_032622095.1). Lineage (NCBI taxonomy): Eukaryota > Metazoa > Mollusca > Scaphopoda > Gadilida > Siphonodentaliidae > Siphonodentalium > Siphonodentalium dalli. The sequence goes on along the minus strand of CP136064.1, from coordinate 90,714,249 downwards.
GGAGGTATTCGGTATTCCAAATATACCGGTATTCGTACGCCGACCTTCCAAAAAATGAAGTTTTCATATATTTGTATGTATTCCATATGGCTGTTAACTGGTATTCCGTATTCCACCCTCTGTATTAAGTGGTATTCCGTATTCCATGGGGGGTGGGGGTGGGGACCTCCTAAGACTCAATGCGACGTGAGACAAGACATTTTGTCGTCATTTTCGAGCAGATTATGACGTCGGTCCCCGGCCCTATACTATATATATATATATACATGTCTCTTGTTTCAGGTTGTGGGACTCTATCACGCGGGTGGATTGCAGTTCTCGTTGCCATGACATTGGTTGTTGTCATTGAATGATGGAGTAATTGTGATAATAATGTCAGGGATTTCAATTCATATGTCTATCAGTTCATATATAATTTATATTATCGATCATCATATAGAGTGAATATACATATATAAACAGAGTCTTGTTGCAAGGAATATAAGGCGCATGCATATATTCAGTGCACTTGCGAGATAGATTCAAAATAACTGTCAGAAATGTTCAATAGTTGAAATTTTAGAACTGATTGCCATTAAAGGCACGGGCGGCGTTCGTTGCAGAAATATTTATCCCACATGGTTGGTATTAATAACAAGACAGGTTTGCCTTAATAACTACCATTTATTAATCACTAAAGCAACTGGTAGTCGGAAACGTGTTTATGGACCTCCAGCTTTCTTGTCATTAGTGAAGTACCTTTTTTGGTACCACCCAAGCGCCAACCATAGCGCCAACCATGGGATCCTGGCAACGATCACCTATCTAGTCCTGAAAGACAATAAGCATAGCTGTTAGCAAAAAGGGATGCCTCCTCCCAAAACGGAAGGAGGAATACTGGGTTGGAGGGTGGGACGCTAAATAATTGTCGACCGAGCTGTGGCGAATGCTATCACAAAAAGGCTGTTTGCTGTCCGTGTGATTACCCATGTGACCTGACGCCAGACGAAATAGCTCCTCCCTCAATCTCGATTGGCATTGTTCCAATGCCTTAGCATATACTCGTCCCTTTAGGACAAACAAAGGCATTATCTCAGTTGACAATTAGTGAAGTGAGGAATAGAAGCTGGCAAATTGAGTGCCTGATTTCCATATCGCTCCGCATGTACTGTGCTATACGTGATTAATATAATTATGCAGTACTGTCATATCTATTTATAGGCATCGCGGGTTTTCCCTTCCAATATATATACAATGTAGCCACCCGTGGGATAAATGATATGCTGCCGCTTTGCTCTGGCATCTCAGTTTCATATTTGTTCAAATCGCCATAAACAGAAGGATTATTAAAATATATATAGTTTTGTTCATATGCCAAACATAATCAGCGGGTAAATAGTATATTGTCGTCAAGACGTACGATGGTGTACGTAAACAAGAACCTGCTCGTGTTACAGACATTTTGCTGCTGTTTACAAAACACAGCGCAATTATATTGGTTAATCGCACACAAATGATATAAACGCTTTTGGTTATTTCCATATCAGGACAACAGTAACAAATAACGCTCTTTATGTTTGCCATACCCGGAACTAAACAAAAGCCAGGTTCTGTAACGTTTTTTTTACTTTTGTTTACATAACAAAGGAAAAACATTTGACAACAACATACTGTTTATGCCATGTTTCTGATTGGTATAAGAACAATGTCTGTCTATATTTTAATACTGGTTCTGTTATGGCGGTTTTTGACGGAGCTGAATATTTGAACAGCATACCCACCGCCAACGCCGCCCGCATCTTTAAGCCCATAAAACTGGCCGGAAGTAAGAGAATATTAATACGACTTTTAGGCAAAAACCACATAATTCACTATATACATGCACATGTAAATGCTGATTCGTAAAAAAAAATATCATCGCTAGTACAGTGTTCGTACTTAATCAGGTGGGGTGGTAGAAAAAAGTTCCGGATACGTAGGCGCTTTTTCATTTTGACCTATCTTGGCACCCACCACCCCCATTTTGTTTTAAAATATTTGTTCCGGTGTAATTTTAGAGACAATGTTCGAAGATGTGTGACAAATATTTACTCGACTCACATAACCATTCAATTTATCACATATGTTTTCGTTAATGATACTGTGCAATTATACAGTTTCGTTATACAGTTGGCAACACGCTCAACGAAGTGTTTTTTTAAATGCACCTTAATGCTGGATGTTCAAATTTAAAGGGATATACAAGACACTCGCAGTGGGTAAATGTAAAAAATCGAAAATGTTTGTAAGAGCACCAACAAGAAGAACATGGACAAATACATTGACTGGTTTACTATATTTAAATGTACTCAATCCGATCAGACGGTCCCTATACCATCAAGATACAACAACATTTCTTCGACATACGCTTTATAGTTATCAGAATCGATTTATTGCAACAAAATAAAGCTAACCACTGTCAACTATGGTATCAAATTTCACAAAACATGTTATTTATCAACATGTTGTTCAACAAAATATGGCGGTATTGTCACTAAAGTATCACGAAATTTGACCGTATTACCACTTGATTTTAGATTTATCCATCTTCATCGTAGAACCTCCGTTTTACCACGTGTTTATGGGCCACATATTATTACACATATCGAGAAATAACAAACTTCAAAAATCAACATCTGATCACTCTGAGCTTTGATGGATGGGTTCCTCGACTCGAATCAAATATGTTTTACCCCCGAAGCCAAAGAAATAGTAATTTAGGAGCGTCTGATCCGATTGAGTACCTTTAATGACATATTATGGACTTGTTCGGTTGCGTGGAACTGATAAGTTAGTATTCAGGGGATATGCCAACTGGAGGAGTGTAGCATCGCCGAAAATCTGAAGCAAATCGAACGTACCCCTCCATAGAAAATACCGTCTGAACTACGCTCAATTTCTAAATGTTTACTTCTCGATTCGGGACGCAACTATCGGCGATAAACTAACGAAAACGATTTCGCAATCGAGAGTTACTGCGGTTAATTAATATATGAGAATGACGGTATGTGTTGTCAAAATTTGGATATCATATTTGTAAAACAAATAGCTACTTTGAGCAAGAGTATTCTTCATTTACATTTGATCACCCTGCCGGAGTGTTTCACATCACTTTAATATTGATAACTCTCCCAATGACGAGATTTCCCATGTTGAATCTATTGTTATGTAGACATTACTATTACAGTACCAGCCAGTTTATCAACAAACGTCACCAATTACATTGCATTTGCAAATCAAATCTCTGTTTTCTGGAATATTTTTCATTGCTCTGACCTTTCGTAATATAAACATTCATGACTTGATCATAATTTGCTCAACTGTGTGTTGATAACATTGCTGGCAACATCCCCATGTTCTTCATATTTTACAAACTTCTATAATTTGTTTTTTACATTGTCCACTGTAAAGGCCTTATGTCCCTTTAACACAATCTAACGTAATCTATGTATAAGTGTCGGTTGACAAGCGAATATGAGCAGTCGCGATTTCAAGAGATCAATTTGTCCAAGATTGGCATTCCGCTATGAGTAACTCAGGGAAAGGCAAATCATATAGGATTCTGAAGTCAACGTTTCGAATGGAATCATTTGTTTCGCATGCCTCTAACAAAGATATAAGAACTCTAATCCGATTTAGAACGGCGAACCATTATTTGCCAATAGAGACCGAGCGATGGAACAAAACTCCACAGTCTGAGCGCAAATGCACGTGTTGTGAAATGAATGTTATATATATTCGTGATGAATACCACGTATTACTTGAATGTCCAGAACTAGCCCATAACAGAAAAAAGTACATCAAGAAATCTTATTGGAACTTCCATAATCAGAGAAATCTTACCATTCTTCTTTCAAATAGCAAACCAAATATAATTCGAAACTTTTGTAAATTTATTTGCCACATCAATGAAAGAGCTAATTGCTCTCCTGTGTAATAATTATCTTGTGTAGTTATATTATCTGTGTAATTATTATCTCATCTTGATGCACATCACTGTCGATTTATTAGACAATAAACTATTTTATGCTTTTTACACGTCCCCATTCGAAGTTTCTTTATTGGCAATCATGAGACAACTTGCCCTTATACGCCGGATTTCAGGAATAGTGTGGTCGTGGGAGCCTAAAATTGGGCCCGAGAAAAAATGGATACACGCTGATTTTGGTGTCATTCGACGCGAAAAAACACCAGAAACAACATATCCAAAGTCCACAACGTTCCGCTCATGGGAAACTAAGATGGCGTCCAAAATGGCTTTTGGTATCGGAAAATGCTGTATTTCTGAGGTAGTTGCTCCAATTAATGCCAAATTCGAAAGTCGTAAATGCAAGGAATCGAAAATTGGTAACGACGGATGTGCTTTTCTCGAAAACAGTTACCTTCGCACGGCATGAGAAATCTATTATATATTTTGTCTGTCTGTATGTCTGTCTGCCTGCCTGCTTGCCTGCCTGCCTGCCTGACTGCATGCCTGCATACCTGTCTGTCTGACTGTCTGTCTGCCTGTATGTCTGTCTGTCTGTATTTATGTATGTATGTGTTATACACTCGAAAACTGCTCGACCGATCCGACACATATTTGGTACGTAGGCCTACTTTGATCCCGGGAATATAGGCGGGTCCAATTTTACGTGCGATCGTGTCCTTAACCTAGACCTCGCTCATATACGCTCATATATGCATGTTTCTGGACCGATCGAACAATAATATTTTTCTTTCTCATAATACTTGTTCGCTCAATATTGTTCAACGTTGTCACTTTGAATTAGTAATCTAATACTTTTCAACGTTGTTTTTTCTTTCTCCAAACAAAGAACAAACAACGAAAACGCTTGTTCAGTAAAGCAAAAGCTCGCAAAACCGATAACTCATGGACAGCTTACAAAAAGAAACGAAACGAAGCAATTTTTCTCATACGAAAATCCAAATCTGACCACAATGCACACATGCAATATATCTTGAACAACCCCGATACACCTTCTTCCGTCTGGTGGAAAACTTTCAATAAACTGTCAGACAGATCCGTAAATAAAGGAGTACCATCTTTGGTGTGGAATAACTGCTCACACTCATCAAACATCGAAAAGGCCGAAGCTTTAAATAACTACTTTTGCAGTATTTCCACCGTCGACGACTCATCTGCCACCATACCTAATATCACACCTTCGTTATTATCTACAGTGCTAAACGAAATAAATATATCTGAAACCGACATATCTGAAACACTGAAAAATCTTGTGGCTGATAAGTCTACTTGTTATGATGAGATAAGTCCGCGCATCCTTAAACATTGCCCCAGTCTGCGACATCCTCTCAAGATAATGTTTAAAGAGTTTATGGCTAATTCTTTCTTTCCACACGAATGGAAACGCGCAAATGTCGTCCCTATATTCAAAAATGGTGATCGAACAAACCCTGGAAACTATAGACCCATATCTCTGCTCAGCTGTATTGGTAACGTATATGAGAAATGTATAGCTAAATGTCTACTTAAATATCTTATAACGAACAATTTCCTATGCAAGAACCAAGCTGGATTTCTTCCTGGGCAATCTACTTCATATCAATTATTTGAAATTTACCATCAAATTAGCAAGTGTCTCGATGAAGGTCAGGACATTAGAGTCTTATTCGTTGACATAAGCAAAGCGTTTGACAAAGTTTGGCATCGTGGCTTACTCTATAAATTAAAAAGTATCGGAATTGAAGGAAACCTCCTCGGATGGATTCAATCCTATCTAAATAACCGCGAACAAAGAGTCGTTATTGGCTCCGAATCCTCCTCGTGGGGCAGAGTTAAAGCTGGTGTGCCCCAAGGCTCAGTTATTGGACCGATTCTATTTTTAATATACATCAACGACATTGTCAAAGGAATTACATGCAATATACGACTATTTGCCGATGATACGTAAATTTTTCTCCCCATTAAAGACCCTATAGAAGACGCCAAAATGTTACAAAGTGATATAAACACATTGGAATCATGGTCAAAGAAATGGTTAGTAAACTTTAATGCTAGAAAATCAGAAGCTATGTGCATATCACGCAAACAAACTCCCGCATGAATCACCCGGACCTGCATATTGATAACGTACCATTACGAACAGTATCAAACCACAAACATCTGGGCATTATTTTTTAAGACAATTGCAGCTGGAAAGCTCATATCGAATATATTTCTAAAAATGCATGGCAACGAATATATATGTGTTACAAAAACTCAAGTATGTCCTAAACAGAGAAACACTAGAGAAATGCTATTTCACATACATACGACCAACTTTAGAATATGCAAACGCTATTTGGGATAACTGCACTGCATTAGAATCTGGAAATTTGGAAAAAATACAACTCGAGGCAGCCCGAATTGTCACTGTGTGTACTAGGTCTGTTAGTGACAGAAAACTTTTATCAGAGGTTGGCTGGGAACTACTCAAAAATAGACGAGAAAATTATAAACTATACTTATTCTACAAAATTATTCATAATCTGACCCCCGTGTATCTCCAAGACCTGGTTCCTCCAATCGTATCAGACGTATCAAGAATTAACACCCGAAACGCCAAAAACTTCAGACTTCCGCAATTTCACGCAAATTCCCATGACAAATCTTTCATATTGAACACAGCAGCCCTCTGGAATTCCCTGCCGGCGACCACACGGGACATAGTGGATCATGATGAGTTTAGAGCGACCATAAACAAATATTATGTAAAGAAAAACCCACGTTTCAAATATATATACTGTTACACAAGAAAATCCCAAGTAATTCACGCACGCCTTAGAAACTTCTGCAGTGATTTGAACTCACATAAATTCCAAAATTATATCTCTACCACTGACCGATGTCTGTGCGGCCACTCTCTCTCTCTCTCTCTCTCTCTCTCTCTCTCTCTCTCCCTCTCTGTTTCTCTCTCGCTCTCTTTTTATCTCTCTATCTCCCCCTATCTCTCTCTCTCCTCTCTCTGCAAATCATACCTTCTTACTCAGAGTACAAGAATCAAACCGATTTATAATGTCTATCTACTGCCGAGCCCTGAATCTAAAAGACAAAACGCATATACAAATTTGAAATATTTTACAGCGCCCAAAAGACACAGCGGGAGGACGACATTCATAAAAAGCCACGTGCTTACTGTTGTTCTCCCCTCTCATCAGATACAATTATATTAGCTCCATGAATTCCGTTCCCAGTTCCCAGTTCCCAGTGCCCTATTCTCCTAAAATTACACTTTTCGTTACTAAATCGGCTGCCGTATCCCGAGTCATGGTGGCAACCCGGGAATCCTTGTATTTTCGTGCGGTGCCACCCCGCGGGCAACTATAGGAAAGTCACGCGACCATGCAGCCCCATCCAAATATTATAAAATTGGGCTGAAGTCGTGCATGGGGTGTCAAAATAGCACTTTTCGTTACTAAATCGGCTGCCGTATCCTGAGTCATGGTGGCAACCCGGGAATCCTTGTATTTTCGTGCGGTGCCACCCAGCGGGCAACTATAGGAAAGTCACGCGACCATGCAGCCCCTTCCAAATTTTCTAAAATTGGGCTGAAGTCGTGCATGGGGTGTCAAAATAGCACTTTTCGTTACTAAATCGGCTGCCGTATCCTGAGTCATGGTGGCAACCCGGGAATCCTTGTATTTTCGTGCGGTGCCACCCAGCGGGCAACTATAGGAAAGTCACGCGACCATGCAGCCCCTTCCAAATTTTATAAAATTGGGCTGAAGTCGTGCATGGGGTGTCAAAATAGCACTTTTCGTTACTAAATCGGCTGCCGTATCCTGAGTCATGGTGGCAACCCGGGAATCCTTGTATTTTCGTGCGGTGCCACACCGCGGGCAACTATAGGAAAGTCACGCGACCATGCAGCCCCTTCCAAATTTTATAAAATTGGGCTGAAGTCGTGCATGGGGTGTCAAAATAGCACTTTTCGTTACTAAATCGGCTGCCGTATCCTGAGTCATGGTGGCAACCCGGGGATCCTTGTATTTTCGTGCGGTGCCACCCCGCGGGCAACTATAGGAAAGTCACGCGACCATGCAGCCCCTTCCAAATTTTCTAAAATTGGGCTGAAGTCGTGCATGGGGTGTCAAAATAGCACTTTTCGTTACTAAATCGGCTGCCGTATCATGAGTCATGGTGGCAACCCGGGAATCCTTGTATTTTCGTGCGGTGCCACCCAGCGGGCAACTATAGGAAAGTCACGCGACCATGCAGCCCCTTCCAAATTTTATAAAATTGGGCTGAAGTCGTGCATGGGGTGTCAAAATAGCACTGTTCGTTACTAAATCGGCTGCCGTATCCTGAATCATGGTGGCAACCCGGGAATCCTTGTATTTTCGTGCGGTGCCACCCAGCGGGCAACTATAGGAAAGTCACGCGACCATGCAGCCCCTTCCAAATTTTCTAAAATTGGGCTGAAGTCGTGCATGGGGTGTCAAAATAGCACTTTTCGTTACTAAATCGGCTGCCGTATCCTGAGTAATGGTGGCAACCCGGGAATCCTTGTATTTTCGTGCGGTGCCACACCGCGGGCAACTATAGGAAAGTCACGCGACCATGCAGCCCCTTCCAAATTTTCTAAAATTGGGCTGAAGTCGTGCATGGGGTGTCAAAATAGCACTTTTCGTTACTAAATCGGCTGCCGTATCCTGAGTCATGGTGGCAACCCGGGAATCCTTGTATTTTCGTGCGGTGCCACCCAGTGGGCAACTATAGGAAAGTCACGCGACCATGCAGCCCCTTCCAAATTTTATAAAATTGGGCTGAAGTCGTGCATGGGGTGTCAAAATAGCACTTTTCGTTACTAAATCGGCTGCCGTATCCTGAGTCATGGTGGCAACCCGGGAATCCTTGTATTTTCGTGCGGTGCCACACCGCGGGCAACTATAGGAAAGTCACGCGACCATGCAGCCCCTTCCAAATTTTTAAAAATTGGGCTGAAGTCGTGCATGGGGTGTCAAAATAGCACTTTTCGTTACTAAATCGGCTGCCGTATCCTGAGTCATGGTGGCAACCCGGGGATCCTTGTATTTTCGTGCGGTGCCACCCCGCGGGCAATTATAGGAAAGTCACGCGACCATGCAGCCCCTTCCAAATTTTCTAAAATTGGGCTGAAGTCGTGCATGGGGTGTCAAAATAGCACTTTTCGTTACTAAATCGGCTGCCGTATCATGAGTCATGGTGGCAACCCGGGAATCCTTGTATTTTCGTGCGGTGCCACCCAGCGGGCAACTATAGGAAAGTCACGCGACCGTGCAGCCCCTTCCAAATTTTATAAAATTGGGCTGAAGTCGTGCATGGGGTGTCAAAATAGCACTTTTCGTTACTAAATCGGCTGCCGTATCCTGAGTAATGGTGGCAACCCGGGAATCCTTGTATTTTCGTGCGGTGCCACACCGCGGGTAACTATAGGAAAGTCACGCGACCATGCAGCCCCTTCCAAATTTTTAAAAATTGGGCTGAAGTCGTGCATGGGGTGTCAAAATAGCACTTTTCGTTACTAAATCGGCTGCCGTATCCTGAGTCATGGTGGCAACCCGGGAATCCTTGTATTTTCGTGCGGTGCCACCCAGTGGGCAACTATAGGAAAGTCACGCGACCATGCAGCCCCTTCCCAATTTTATAAAATTGGGCTGAAGTCGTGCATGGGGTGTCAAAATAGCACTTTTCGTTACTAAATCGGCTGCCGTATCCTGAGTCATGGTGGCAACCCGGGAATCCTTGTATTTTCGTGCGGTGCCACACCGCGGGCAACTATAGGAAAGTCACGCGACCATGCAGCCCCTTCCAAATTTTTAAAAATTGGGCTGAAGTCTTGCATGGGGTGTCAAAATAGCACTTTTCGTTACTAAATCGGCTGCCGTATCCTGAGTCATGGTGGCAACCCGGGGATCCTTGTATTTTCGTGCGGTGCCACCCCGCGGGCAATTATAGGAAAGTCACGCGACCATGCAGCCCCTTCCAAATTTTCTAAAATTGGGCTGAAGTCGTGCATGGGGTGTCAAAATAGCACTTTTCGTTACTAAATCGGCTGCCGTATCATGAGTCATGGTGGCAACCCGGGAATCCTTGTATTTTCGTGCGGTGCCACCCAGCGGGCAACTATAGGAAAGTCACGCGACCATGCAGCCCCTTCCAAATTTTATAAAATTGGGCTGAAGTCGTGCATGGGGTGTCAAAATAGCACTTTTCGTTACTAAATCGGCTGCCGTATCCTGAATCATGGTGGCAACCCGGGAATCCTTGTATTTTCGTGCGGTGCCACCCAGCGGGCAACTATAGGAAAGTCACGCGACCATGCAGCCCCTTCCAAATTTTATAAAATTGGGCTGAAGTCGTGCATGGGGTGTCAAAATAGCACTTTTCGTTACTAAATCGGCTGCCGTATCCTGAGTAATGGTGGCAACCCGGGAATCCTTGTATTTTCGTGCGGTGCCACACCGCGGGTAACTATAGGAAAGTCACGCGACCATGCAGCCCCTTCCAAATTTTTAAAAATTGGGCTGAAGTCGTGCATGGGGTGTCAAAATAGCACTTTTCGTTACTAAATCGGCTGCCGTATCCTGAGTCATGGTGGCAACCCGGGAATCCTTGTATTTTCGTGCGGTGCCACCCCGCGGGCAACTATAGGAAAGTCACGCGACCATGCAGCCCCATCCAAATATTATAAAATTGGGCTGAAGTCGTGCATGGGGTGTCAAAATAGCACTTTTCGTTACTAAATCGGCTGCCGTATCCTGAGTCATGGTGGCAACCCGGGAATCCTTGTATTTTCGTGCGGTGCCACCCAGCGGGCAACTATAGGAAAGTCACGCGACCATGCAGCCCCTTCCAAATTTTCTAAAATTGGGCTGAAGTCGTGCATGGGGTGTCAAAATAGCACTTTTCGTTACTAAATCGGCTGCCGTATCCTGAGTCATGGTGGCAACCCGGGAATCCTTGTATTTTCGTGCGGTGCCACCCAGCGGGCAACTATAGGAAAGTCACGCGACCATGCAGCCCCTTCCAAATTTTATAAAATTGGGCTGAAGTCGTGCATGGGGTGTCAAAATAGCACTTTTCGTTACTAAATCGGCTGCCGTATCCTGAGTCATGGTGGCAACCCGGGAATCCTTGTATTTTCGTGCGGTGCCACACCGCGGGCAACTATAGGAAAGTCACGCGACCATGCAGCCCCTTCCAAATTTTATAAAATTGGGCTGAAGTCGTGCATGGGGTGTCAAAATAGCACTTTTCGTTACTAAATCGGCTGCCGTATCCTGAGTCATGGTGGCAACCCGGGGATCCTTGTATTTTCGTGCGGTGCCACCCCGCGGGCAACTATAGGAAAGTCACGCGACCATGCAGCCCCTTCCAAATTTTCTAAAATTGGGCTGAAGTCGTGCATGGGGTGTCAAAATAGCACTTTTCGTTACTAAATCGGCTGCCGTATCATGAGTCATGGTGGCAACCCGGGAATCCTTGTATTTTCGTGCGGTGCCACCCAGCGGGCAACTATAGGAAAGTCACGCGACCATGCAGCCCCTTCCAAATTTTATAAAATTGGGCTGAAGTCGTGCATGGGGTGTCAAAATAGCACTGTTCGTTACTAAATCGGCTGCCGTATCCTGAATCATGGTGGCAACCCGGGAATCCTTGTATTTTCGTGCGGTGCCACCCAGCGGGCAACTATAGGAAAGTCACGCGACCATGCAGCCCCTTCCAAATTTTCTAAAATTGGGCTGAAGTCGTGCATGGGGTGTCAAAATAGCACTTTTCGTTACTAAATCGGCTGCCGTATCCTGAGTAATGGTGGCAACCCGGGAATCCTTGTATTTTCGTGCGGTGCCACACCGCGGGCAACTATAGGAAAGTCACGCGACCATGCAGCCCCTTCCAAATTTTTAAAAATTGGGCTGAAGTCGTGCATGGGGTGTCAAAATAGCACTTTTCGTTACTAAATCGGCTGCCGTATCCTGAGTCATGGTGGCAACCCGTGAATCCTTGTATTTTCGTGCGGTGCCACCCCGCGGGCAACTATAGGAAAGTCACGCGACCATGCAGCCCCTTCCAAATTTTATAAAATTGGGCTGAAGCCGTGCATGGGGTGTCAAAATAGCACTTTTCGTTACTAAATCGGCTGCCGTGTCCTGAGTCATGGTGGCAACCCGGGAATCCTTGTATTTTCGTGCGGTGCCACCCAGCGGGCAACTATAGGAAAGTCACGCGACCATGCAGCCCCTTCCAAATTTTCTAAAATTGGGCTGAAGTCGTGCATGGGGTGTCAAAATAGCACTTTTCGTTACTAAATCGGCTGCCGTATCCTGAGTCATGGTGGCAACCCGGGAATCCTTGTATTTTCGTGCGGTGCCACCCAGTGGGCAACTATAGGAAAGTCACGCGACCATGCAGCCCCTTCCAAATTTTATAAAATTGGGCTGAAGTCGTGCATGGGGTGTCAAAATAGCACTTTTCGTTACTAAATCGGCTGCCGTATCCTGAGTCATGTTGGCAACCCGGGAATCCTTGTATTTTCGTGCGGTGCCACACCGCGGGCAACTATAGGAAAGTCACGCGACCATGCAGCCCCTTCCAAATTTTTAAAAATTGGGCTGAAGTCGTGCATGGGGTGTCAAAATAGCACTTTTCGTTACTAAATCGGCTGCCGTATCCTGAGTCATGGTGGCAACCCGGGGATCCTTGTATTTTCGTGCGGTGCCACCCCGCGGGCAATTATAGGAAAGTCACGCGACCATGCAGCCCCTTCCAAATTTTCTAAAATTGGGCTGAAGTCGTGCATGGGGTGTCAAAATAGCACTTTTCGTTACTAAATCGGCTGCCGTATCATGAGTCATGGTGGCAACCCGGGAATCCTTGTATTTTCGTGCGGTGCCACCCAGCGGGCAACTATAGGAAAGTCACGCGACCATGCAGCCCCTTCCAAATTTTATAAAATTGGGCTGAAGTCGTGCATGGGGTGTCAAAATAGCACTTTTCGTTACTAAATCGGCTGCCGTATCCTGAATCATGGTGGCAACCCGGGAATCCTTGTATTTTCGTGCGGTGCCACCCAGCGCGCAACTATAGGAAAGTCACGCGACCATGCAGCCCCTTCCAAATTTTATAAAATTGGGCTGAAGTCGTGCATGGGGTGTCAAAATAGCACTTTTCGTTACTAAATCGGCTGCCGTATCCTGAGTAATGGTGGCAACCCGGGAATCCTTGTATTTTCGTGCGGTGCCACACCGCGGGTAACTATAGGAAAGTCACGCGACCATGCAGCCCCTTCCAAATTTTTAAAAATTGGGCTGAAGTCGTGCATGGGGTGTCAAAATAGCACTTTTCGTTACTAAATCGGCTGCCGTATCCTGAGTCATGGTGGCAACCCGGGAATCCTTGTATTTTCGTGCGGTGCCACCCCGCGGGCAACTATAGGACAGTCACGCGACCATGCAGCCCCTTCCAAATTTTATAAAATTGGGCTGAAGTCGTGCATGGGGTGTCAAAATAGCACTTTTCGTTACTAAATCGGCTGCCGTATCCCGAGTCATGACGGCAACCCGGGAATCCTTGTATTTTCGTGCAGTGCCACCCAGCGGGCAACTATAGGAAAGTCACGCGACCATGCAGCCCTTTCCAATTTTTCTAAAATTGCCACCATGACTCAGGATACGGCAGCCGATTTAGTACTATTTTGACACCCCATGCACGACTTCAGCCCAATTTTATAAAATTTGGAAGGGGCTGCATGGTCGCGTGACTTTCCTGTAGTTGCCCGCTGGGTGGCACCGCACGAAAATACAAGGATTCCCGGGTTGCCACCATGACTCAGGATACGGCAGCCGATTTAGTAACGAAAAGTGCTATTTTGACACCCCATGCACGACTTCAGCCCAATTTTATAAAATTTGGAAGGGGCTGCATGGTCGCGTGACTTTCCTATAGTTGCCCGCTGGGTGGCACCGCACGAAAATACAAGGATTCCCGGGTTGCCACCATGACTCAGGATACGGCAGCCGATTTAGTAACGAAAAGTGCTATTTTGACACCCCATGCACGACTTCAGCCCAATTTTATAAAATTTGGAAGGGGCTGCATGGTCGCGTGACTTTCCTATAGTTGCCCGCTGGGTGGCACCGCACGAAAATACAAGGATTCCCGGGTTGCCACCATGACTCAGGATACGGCAGCCGATTTAGTAACGAAAAGTGCTATTTTGACACCCCATGCACGACTTCAGCCCAATTTTATAAAATTTGGAAGGGGCTGCATGGTCGCGTGACTTTCCTATAGTTGCCCGCTGGGTGGCACCGCACGAAAATGCAAGGATTCCCGGGTTGCCACCATGACTCAGGATACGGCAGCCGATTTAGTAACGAAAAGTGCTATTTTGACACCCCATGCACGACTTCAGCCCAATTTTAGAAAATTTGGAAGGGGCTGCATGGTCGCGTGACTTTCCTATAGTTGCCCGCTGGGTGGCACCGCACGAAAATACAAGGATTCCCGGGTTGCCACCATGACTCAGGATACGGCAGCCGATTTAGTAACGAAAAGTGCTATTTTGACACCCCATGCACGACTTCAGCCCAATTTTATAAAATTTGGAAGGGGCTGCATGGTCGCGTGACTTTCCTATAGTTGCCCGCGGGTGGCACCGCACGAAAATACAAGGATTCCCGGGTTGCCACCATGACTCAGGATACGGCAGCCGATTTAGTAACGAAAAGTGCTATTTTGACACCCCATGCACGACTTCAGACCAATTTTTAAAAAATTGGAAGGGGCTGCATGGTCGCGTGACTTTCCTATAGTTGCCCGCGGTGTGGCACCGCATGAAAATACAAGGATTCCCGGGTTGCCACCATGACTCAGGATACGGCAGCCGATTTAGTAACGAAAAGTGCTATTTTGACACCCCATGCACGACTTCAGCCCAATTTTATAAAATTTGGAAGGGGCTGCATGGTCGCGTGACTTTCCTATAGTTGCCCGCGGGTGGCACCGCACGAAAATACAAGGATTCCCGGGTTGCCACCATGACTCAGGATACGGCAGCCGATTTAGTAACGAAAAGTGCTATTTTGACACCCCATGCACGACTTCAGCCCAATTTTAAAAAAATTGGAAGGGGCTGCATGGTCGCGTGACTTTCCTATAGTTGCCCGCGGTGTGGCACCGCATGAAAATACAAGGATTCCCGGGTTGCCGCCATTACTCAGGATACGGCAGCCGATTTAGTAACGAAAAGTGCTATTTTGACACCCCATGCACGACTTCAGCCCAATTTTATAAAATTTGGAAGGGGCTGCATGGTCGCGTGACTTTCCTATAGTTGCCCGCTGGGTGGCACCGCACGAAAATGCAAGGATTCCCGGGTTGCCATCATGACTCAGGATACGGCAGCCGATTTAGTAACGAAAAGTGCTATTTTGACACCCCATGCACGACTTCAGCCCAATTTTAGAAAATTTGGAAGGGGCTGCATGGTCGCGTGACTTTCCTATAGTTGCCCGCTGGGTGGCACCGCACGAAAATACAAGGATTCCCGGGTTGCCACCATGACTCAGGATACGGCAGCCGATTTAGTAACGAAAAGTGCTATTTTGACACCCCATGCACGACTTCAGCCCAATTTTATAAAATTTGGAAGGGGCTGCATGGTCGCGTGACTTTCCTATAGTTGCCCGCGGGTGGCACCGCACGAAAATACAAGGATTCCCGGGTTGCCACCATGACTCAGGATACGGCAGCCGATTTAGTAACGAAAAGTGCTATTTTGACACCCCATGCACGACTTCAGCCCAATTTTAAAAAAATTGGAAGGGGCTGCATGGTCGTGTGACTTTCCTATAGTTGCCCGCGGTGTGGCACCGCATGAAAATACAAGGATTCCCGGGTTGCCGCCATTACTCAGGATACGGCAGCCGATTTAGTAACGAAAAGTGCTATTTTGACACCCCATGCACGACTTCAGCCCAATTTTATAAAATTTGGAAGGGGCTGCATGGTCGCGTGACTTTCCTATAGTTGCCCGCTGGGTGGCACCGCACGAAAATACAAGGATTCCCGGGTTGCCACCATGACTCAGGATACGGCAGCCGATTTAGTAACGAAAAGTGCTATTTTGACACCCCATGCACGACTTCAGCCCAATTTTATAAAATTTGGAAGGGGCTGCATGGTCGCGTGACTTTCCTATTGTTGCCCGCTGGGTGGCACCGCACGAAAATACAAGGATTCCCGGGTTGCCACCATGACTCATGATACGGCAGCCGATTTAGTAACGAAAAGTGCTATTTTGACACCCCATCCACGACTTCAGCCCAATTTTAGAAAATTTGGAAGGGGCTGCATGGTCGCGTGACTTTCCTATAATTGCCCGCGGGGTGGCACCGCACGAAAATACAAGGATCCCCGGGTTGCCACCATGACTCAGGATACGGCAGCCGATTTAGTAACGAAAAGTGCTATTTTGACACCCCATGCACGACTTCAGCCCAATTTTAGAAAATTTGGAAGGGGCTGCATGGTCGCGTGACTTTCCTATAGTTGCCCGCTGGGTGGCACCGCACGAAAATACAAGGATTCCCGGGTTGCCACCATGACTCAGGATACGGCAGCCGATTTAGTAACGAAAAGTGCTATTTTGACACCCCATGCACGACTTCAGCCCAATTTTAGAAAATTTGGAAGGGGCTGCATGGTCGCGTGACTTTCCTATAGTTGCCCGCTGGGTGGCACCGCACGAAAATACAAGGATTCCCGGGTTGCCACCATGACTCAGGACACGGCAGCCGATTTAGTAACGAAAAGTGCTATTTTGACACCCCATGCACGACTTCAGCCCAATTTTATAAAATTTGGAAGGGGCTGCATGGTCGCGTGACTTTCCTATAGTTGCCCACGGGGTGGCACCGCACGAAAATACAAGGATTCCCGGGTTGCCACCATGACTCAGGATACGGCAGCCGATTTAGTAACGAAAAGTGCTATTTTGACACCCCATGCACGACTTCAGCCCAATTTTATAAAATTTGGAAGGGGCTGCATGGTCGCGTGACTTTCCTATAGTTGCCCGCGGTGTGGCACCGTACGAAAATACAAGGATTCCCGGGTTGCCACCATTACTCAGGATACGGCAGCCGATTTAGTAACGAAAAGTGCTATTTTGACACCCCATGCACGACTTCAGCCCAATTTTATAAAATTTGGAAGGGGCTGCATGGTCGCGTGACTTTCCTATAGTTGCCCGCTGGGTGGCACCGCACGAAAATACAAGGATTCCCGGGTTGCCACCATGACTCAGGATACGGCAGCCGATTTAGTAACGAAAAGTGCTATTTTGACACCCCATGCACGACTTCAGCCCAATTTTATAAAATTTGGAAGGGGCTGCATGGTCGCGTGACTTTCCTATAGTTGCCCGCTGGGTGGCACCGCACGAAAATACAAGGATTCCCGGGTTGCCACCATGACTCATGATACGGCAGCCGATTTAGTAACGAAAAGTGCTATTTTGACACCCCATCCACGACTTCAGCCCAATTTTAGAAAATTTGGAAGGGGCTGCATGGTCGCGTGACTTTCCTATAATTGCCCGCGGGGTGGCACCGCACGAAAATACAAAGATCCCCGGGTTGCCACCATGACTCAGGATACGGCAGCCGATTTAGTAACGAAAAGTGCTATTTTGACACCCCATGCACGACTTCAGCCCAATTTTAGAAAATTTGGAAGGGGCTGCATGGTCGCGTGACTTTCCTATAGTTGCCCGCTGGGTGGCACCGCACGAAAATACAAGGATTCCCGGGTTGCCACCATGACTCAGGATACGGCAGCCGATTTAGTAACGAAAAGTGCTATTTTGACACCCCATGCACGACTTCAGCCCAATTTTAGAAAATTTGGAAGGGGCTGCATGGTCGCGTGACTTTCCTATAGTTGCCCGCTGGGTGGCACCGCACGAAAATACAAGGATTCCCGGGTTGCCACCATGACTCAGGACACGGCAGCCGATTTAGTAACGAAAAGTGCTATTTTGACACCCCATGCACGACTTCAGCCCAATTTTATAAAATTTGGAAGGGGCTGCATGGTCGCGTGACTTTCCTATAGTTGCCCACGGGGTGGCACCGCACGAAAATACAAGGATTCCCGGGTTGCCACCATGACTCAGGATACGGCAGCCGATTTAGTAACGAAAAGTGCTATTTTGACACCCCATGCACGACTTCAGCCCAATTTTATAAAATTTGGAAGGGGCTGCATGGTCGCGTGACTTTCCTATAGTTGCCCGCGGTGTGGCACCGTACGAAAATACAAGGATTCCCGGGTTGCCACCATTACTCAGGATACGGCAGCCGATTTAGTAACGAAAAGTGCTATTTTGACACCCCATGCACGACTTCAGCCCAATTTTAGAAAATTTGGAAGGGGCTGCATGGTCGCGTGACTTTCCTATAGTTGCCCGCTGGGTGGCACCGCACGAAAATACAAGGATTCCCGGGTTGCCACCATGACTCATGATACGGCAGCCGATTTAGTAACGAAAAGTGCTATTTTGACACCCCATGCACGACTTCAGCCCAATTTTATAAAATTTGGAAGGGGCTGCATGGTCGCGTGACTTTCCTATAGTTGCCCGCGGGGTGGCACCGCACGAAAATACAAGGATCCCCGGGTTGCCACCATGACTCAGGATACGGCAGCCGATTTAGTAACGAAAAGTGCTATTTTGACACCCCATGCACGACTTCAGCCCAATTTTTAAAAATTTGGAAGGGGCTGCACGGTCGCGTGACTTTCCTATAGTTGCCCGCGGTGTGGCACCGCACGAAAATACAAGGATTCCCGGATTGCCACCATGACTCAGGATACGGCAGCCGATTTAGTACTATTTTGACACCCCATGCACGACTTCAGCCCAATTTTTAAAAATTTGGAAGGGGCTGCATGGTCGCGTGACTTTCCTATAGTTGCCCGCGGGGTGGCACCGCACGAAAATACAAGGATTCCCGGGTTGCCACCATGACTCAGGATACGGCAGCCGATTTAGTAACGAAAAGTGTAATTTTAGGAGAATAGGGAACTGGGAACTGGGAACTGGGAACGGAATTCATGGAGCTAATTATATTCATAAATCATCCATCACTGTCATTGTGTTACTTTGTCAACACATGTATAAACTGTTCATGTAATTATAAATCTGATGGGAAATAAACAATGTTTAAACCAAATAGCCCGGGCGAAGTCGGGCACATAAGCTAGTATATATTCTAATTATGTAAAAGAAAAAAAAGGGGGTTTAAAAAAAAAATCAACTTTATTTGAAGTAGGTCAATAGAGAGTGTGTTAGGCAATATTTGCAAAAAACACACTGCAGTATCGAGCACATGAACAAGACTAGTGCATGCGATCAGTCTACCAGCTGAAATCAATACTATCTCTGAAAAATAAAATCACTTTTCATAAACATTTTTCATTGCATATTTCAGTTTTAGTTTTTTGGCAGCCATTTGCAGAACTATTTTTTTAAAGGAAAAGTCACCATACAACAACATATCTGAAAAGAGATTAATCAGTATTGAGTGTTTATGTCTACCAGATTATTGCAAACGTAGTTGAATAATATTTATCAGTGTAGTTTTATGTTATTATGGTCCTTCACACGATAATAAAATAGTTCTGCATATGGCCACAAAAAAACTAAACCATGGCGGACCGCACCCCAGACCCCAGTTCGTGCAATATCGTGTAGAATTTACCCGTATGTACAAAAGTTCCATTACCAAGTCGGTAGCTCGAGTGAAATCGACATTGCTAACCCCTAACTTACGACCGGTTCCGCCAGGTACGCAACAACAGAAAAGTCACCGACCGGACATTCTCTAACCGTCTGACCACGGAAACTAGAGCCCGAAGCCGCCATCGTACGCCGCCGCCGCCAGCCGTATTGGACACAAGTCGCCGCCAGCCATATTATTTCTAACGCCAGCCACATTTAAAAATCTCCGCCGCCGGAATTGTAAAATGGCTGAGCCGTGTGCATGGGCTTATATGTCAAGCACAACTGTACTGTGAATCTCAAAGAACTAAACCGCATTACCTAATATTGGCATACTCGCATGGACACGGCATGGTTGTAATATTATCAGAACACCTGGCCCCTTAATGTGGAAGACTATCCCAATGCAGGCTTTCTTATAACTGAATGGGCGCATCCATTCGGTAATGAAAGGGTTAAAATATAAATTGTTTATATCGACAACACCCAGTCTCAAACATCACTGGCATTTGTCAATAAGAATAGAAAATAAGAATAAAAAATAGTTTGAAATATTATATATCATTACTATCGGGTTCATCATTCAATGATGCATGCATATATCGCAAGATGGCAGTGATGATAGCAGTCTGAAGTCGACAGAAGTCCCAATGTAACTACTTATACCGATTAGATGGGAAACTACATAGTATATCCATGCCAGTCATTCGTGAATTTTCGCCATAATGGAAAAGCCCAACATAAAAAGATTACGTGTGGTTTGGAATTCTACGGGTTCACCACAAACGCTAAAAAAAACGGCGTCTATAACCGGTAACAGGGGATTAGGAACATTTCGGAAACGAAAATACGCTGAATGATAACATCTCAGCCGGCTGAGCCGCCATATTTCGTCAGCCACGAACGTCGTGACTGAGCCGGCTTAGCTAACTAACCAGCCACGAAAATCGATTGAGCCAGCCATGAAAACTATTTGTCGTGGCTTCGGGGTCTAACGGAAACACACCGGTCACCCGCGTATCTACAAAACGGAGATTGTACCACTGTTCGAGAAAATCCTTTCACGCATTTCCCTTGCGATGGAGGAAGGTACGTACATGTATGTTATAATCTTCAAAATGACTGCAAATCGATATCACTGAAGAACAATGAACCACATAGATGGATTATCACTCGTTGGTAGAAATTATCAGGCCCTTTTATATCATGCTTTTTACTCATGATTTGAAATGATTATTTGGAAAATATTACAGTCCGAGGAAATAATTCTGACTAAATATGGATATATACATAATCGTGTTCAGTTGGTGTAACTCTTCTCTGAACTGTTCGTATAGATGCTGGAGCTTCTGTCACAAGGATGGTTTTTTCTATGCATTGGGAAAGTATATGTAGCTATATATATTGCTAGCACATTTCTACTGTTTATGGTTTTCTCTTCTTACATGTAGTTGGGTGGTAATCGCGCAGCGTTATCCTGCTGTTCACGGACACAAATATTTCCCTATAACTTTTCGAAAAAGCAGATTAATGGTATCAACCATGCATGGATGTGACAACCGCCCGTATCCGTTGTTTCCTGTGTTGTGGTTTGGTGACAATTTTACACACTCGAGTTCTTCCATTCGTCTCCAAGGTGTTGATAAAGAGTCGGCCATCTTATTTCGGGGGGGGGGGGTCGGAAAATAATATTAACTTGCATAAAATATAATCATGCAAGGAACTAATAAATGTTTTTAAAAGACGGTCACGTGGGCCAAATTGGTTGAATACCCCTCAGTTCCAGAAAATTTCCTATGCCGTTGAATGACCTATTATAGTCCTGGGTTATATTCTGTTCGACGTGTCCTAAATTCAAGAAAACATACCAAGTTTGGGAAACTTTAACACCGAGTCAGTAGGGACTCAAAACGTATTGTTCACCGCAACAACAGGTACTTGTCACCGAGTTGTTGGGCTTTGTTCAGCTTGAATGATTTGATAGCCGATTCTACGTCGGTTTCTGTAAAAAAACAAATTTGGCATTATTTTTTTGCAACGCTTCGGAAAGATTGTGATGCTATGTTTGGAGTCATTAATGGTTGAATTTGCAATGAAGCTCTTGTTTAGTATTACTGCTTTTTCAGCATCACTAGTTGCATATGAGTGGCCGTTTGCTGTTATGCTGCCTGCATGTGGAGCTATATGGTGGAGGGATAGTCTTAGATCTTTTCTTATTCAGGAGGTAGTTTATTATTCTCCAGAAGTCTCTCGGGTTGGAGGATTCTCTTATTCGCTCTTCCAAATTCCGTCGAATTTGATTTTCGCGTGTTTTTTCATGTTGTTAATTTTATTTCGGATATTTTTGTACTCTCTCCATAATATCGGTTTGTTAGTTTTCAGAGCTTTTTTTCTCACTCTGTCACGCTTTTTTATCTCGCGTCGAATGTCTGAATTAAACCAAATTTTGTCTGATGTTCTCACTGTTACAGTTGATTGTGGGATTGTTTTCTCCATTATAGATAAGAATTCCGTATGGAAATTATCGACTGCTTTATTTACATCTGTTGTGTGATTTATGAGATCATCCCAGTCTACTGATTCGAGTAAGCTATTTGCATGTGAAAAGTTAGCCTTTCTATAATTCCACACCTTTCTTTCGAATGGTGGTGCCCGGGTATTATCGAAAGATATTGTGCGTAAACACCTAGATGGTCTGAAACCCCAAAGTCTAAAGTATCAGCGTCTAGAACTTGCATAATCTTGGAGGTAATAATGGGATCGAGGAGAGTACTTGATGTGCTGGTTACTCTGGTGGGAACCGTAATGACATTTTTCATACTGAAACCATCTGTTATGACGATCTCTGAGTGAACGCGTCGCAGAACATTTGAGAGATATTAGATTACACTCGAACATGCCAATATACCACCACTTTCGAGCTCATGGACAGAGGTGTGAGGGACTTGAAGGTTTCTGTGGTTGAGTTCGTCAATCGGAACGGCG
Source organism: Siphonodentalium dalli (assembly GCA_032622095.1). Classification (NCBI taxonomy): domain Eukaryota; kingdom Metazoa; phylum Mollusca; class Scaphopoda; order Gadilida; family Siphonodentaliidae; genus Siphonodentalium; species Siphonodentalium dalli. The sequence goes on along the minus strand of CP136064.1, from coordinate 90,691,474 downwards.
GGAAGCGAGAGAGACTAGTTAGGGAAGATATGTGGATACGGAAGTTGGGAACGCGGGAAGGCAATGGTAATGGGTTCAACACAAAAACAAGTCATTCAACACCGATATTCTGAGTTCTGAATTATAAATTTCCAGATGCTACGCGACAACGTTACCATGGACCCACAACGTCACGGTGCGGTTTAACGAAGTTGGTTGATCCACTGACTCATTTTGTGAAAGTATGCCAAACGTACAACATGTGATTGTGTTTTAACATTTGATATTGTCCTGAGGAAGGTCCAGATAGGGCCGAAAGCTTGATAAAAATAGAGCATTACAAATGATTCGGTTGTATGGACTTTGTGTTTGTTGAATTTGGGTTCGAAAAAATAGATTTTGTAAACCTCTATAAATTTCATATTTAGTATTTCTAACATAATCCACCATGAATTATATTCTTAAAATTTTGCATCCATGGGTTACTAATAAAAGTTAACATAATTCTTTATTTTGACTACATCAAATTTGGAGAACATTTGGTTAGCAAAGTCCTTAAGAACGTATTGCAAAACAAATAGGTATTGATTCGCTGAAACAAGAACAGGAGCATTTTCTTCGGCGTTATTTATAACCAGAAAAGAAGAAGGGCAATTTGTTTCAGTTTTAAAGACAGAACTGGCTTTACATGGGTTGAAGCGACAGCCATTGTTATTAACGCATGTAGGAATGTCGCATGTTCACCTAGTCCAAGTCTTCTCGTACTAAAACTAGCTAAGATTTTGGGATGGAGAGATGCTAGTGTTTAGTCCGAGAACGCGCGCATAACCTTCTTATGACACGAGTTAAGCGTTAATGACCCGCTCAAATAAAACCACAATTATATGAAATAAAATATCACAATTGCGACAATAAAAGATATTTTCCGCAGAAGACATGCTATTTGATCTGAACCCCACATCAGTTGTGAATTGAAAGCGGTAATTTAATGCGAAAAGAGACATTTACCGCAATGTTTACAAATTTTTAAAAGTATGCGAACTCAGTTGACCTCGCGAACTGTGTTCGGCATTTTCCGTTGAAAATATTCCGTAGATTTTCGACTGACAACGCAAATTACGATGAATTCTCCATTGTAATCGTAATTATGTGTGTCAATAAATAAAAAATAAACATTGAAGATATAAATGTAATACATTAAATAAATTACGGGGAATTACAACCCTCTCAAAGTTTAAAACAGTGTAAACACAACGAGCATTAGAATGAATAATATGGTGCTACATTTCCCACATTTGGTGGACTTCAGCGAAATTAAGATATATACTAAGCGAACAGAGCAATATACTGCTCTTGTTAAGCACACAAAAAATCAACCATAATTTGTATAAATTTTTAACCTTAAGTTTGAAAAGTCCCACTAAAACGGAAGAACTATATTTCGAAACTGTGTGATTCGGTTCTCCGATTATTTTATCAACACAAAAGTCAAAATGCACATGGATGAAAATCACACGCATGGCAAGTCAGACACAAGAGTTCTAATTTGCTCTAATTTTGACAAGTTGCTTGCGAAAATTGTCAACAAAACTACCTTTCTGATCCTCCATTATGTCATTAAGTTTTTAGTGCGGGAATTGTTCTCAAAGCACATTGGAAACTGGACTTTGCGGCGATCGGTTTTCACCATTTTGTTCGGAAAACCCCGCGCTATATATAGAAACGGAAACTAGAATACTCAGAACAAACACCGGACAATTCCGAAGTTCTTCGGAACCTGAGTTCGGCTTTCAGTTAAGTAAACAAACAGAAAAAACAACGATGTTTGTGGCAATCAACCGGAATATTCTATGTGTAATTTAACATTAAAGTTAGATTATTATACACCATTCTGACCATAAGATGTCACTCTTTCCGACGTATATATAGCATCATGTATTGCTTTGTTAGGTAAATCGAGTAAAATACACCACAGATTCCCGCCACAGATCCTGGGCGTAACTCGTGTCATAAGAAGGCTATGCGCGCGTTCTCGGACTAAACACTAGCATCTCTCCATCCCAAAATCTTAGCTAGTTTTAGTACGAGAAGACTTGGACTAATGTTCACCGTGCTTTATTAATGAGCTGTAGCGAACGGGGAATTCCCCGTCCATCTCGGGAAATGAAATTAAGTACTGCTGTCTCTAGACTGAGAGTTGACTGTAAGGAGACCTTAATTTGTCTGGCTATAATTAGACTCTATATACTATCATACATGGAATGCCTCTCTGCATCCATGGGCGATCGGCCAAGTTGCTAGATAAGGCGGAAGTGAAAACATTAACCCTTATGTTACGGTCGGATTCGCCAGGTAGAGCAGATACGCAAACACACACAAGCTGCATGTAACACCCGACCGTACCACTCACAGGAGTTCGTATATACGAGATGATTCATGCATCATTGAAGTTGACCCGTATGTACCACATTTCTATTCCCCAAATCAATATAGTACTAGCTCGAGCGGATTCACCATGTACGCAAATACACAGAGGGTATCACACGGACCTCCCTATAGCCATCAGTTCGAGTGAATCATAGCATATCATCATATCACACATTTCTTGGATAGCGCACATATCACAGAGGTTTCAAGGCGCTTGACAACATTAAAATAAATTAACAAATTCCAAAATTTACAGTTCAAACATGCGATAATTATGTAGCCCGCATTGGAAGCCGGTTCATTAGTTCCACGCCTAAATGTTCAGAATAATATTCCGTGGATAAATGAGTTTTCGAAAGACCTTTGAATTCATCATATCCAGGACAGCTGCGGATGATCAACAGTGGATAATTCCAGAGAGTCGGTCCGGCTATGGAAAACGATATGTCACCGAAACTTTGCGTGGGATCTTTCTTACAAACCACTCTGGCCGCGGTGTTTTGTATTCGCTGCAGTCTCAACATTTGTTTTTGGTTAACACATATATCACAATATGTGTTCATTATCGCACAGTTTTCAAGATTTGTTGATAATTGAGGCGACATATTGCACTAGATTGGTACGTAAACTAGACTATACTGCATGTTGGAACTGTATTGATTCACCAAATCTCAGAAATCGACAAATTATAATTCCCGAGAAGTAGGGGTACGATATCACAAACATAGAACCACACTTAATATGTTGAGATCAGTTCGAAGTTACCGCATTCAAGCAGGCTCCATTATGATAAGAACCCACATTGGCTCGCTTGATATCCCTCGACAACATTGATATTTATCACGGTAATTCGTTATGTATGTCAATAACAAAAGTGAAGTGTAACATACCTGTATGTATCGCGTAATCGACGACAGCAATTTGGAAGGTTTACTAATACAAGGACCCATGCAATTAGTAAGACATAATGCCACCGAACATTCCTTTATTTCTTGACGCATGGCGCTTCTCACATCGGACGACATGTTCATGTCGGTATACATGTGCCTTCTTTTGAATAAGAAAATTTCACTGACACTTTATAGCTCAGTGATGTAATTTACTTCAATTTGGATGATGGTCGTTGAAAGGTCAAACGTATTCATCGCATTGAGCCAACGACAAGTTGAGTATCGTTCACCCATGTCACCATATATAGTCGTATAACTTGAGTCTTAATGTTCTTATTTATGCATGAACTAGCAACTCGATTATATTAATTCGATACATATAGGTATCCGATTAGAATACTAGGGATGTACTGGTGTTCACCGGTGTTTTACGTATACCTCTACATGACGAATCCGACCGTAGCGTAGGGGTTAATATTTCTACTTGGCTAGCCTTGGCTAGCAACTTCACTTGCCAGATCGCCCATTGATGCAGGGAGCAATTCGCTGCATGATATAGTATATATCTCTTTCCGTTCATGTCAGACAGCTAGGGGAAGTCTGGTCGGTGCCCATTTTGTTTTTTCTACATGCATGCAAGGCGGTATACCGGCAGTAAGTTCCGGTTTCGCTCGTACAACCGACTTGGGGAATATAAATTTGGTACATACGGGTCTATTTTAAACGATAGTGCGTGAACAGTCTGGTTTGGACTCATGGGGCGGTACTGTTTACCCCTTGTGGTTTTGCATCATATGCATGGCGAATCCGATGTAGCGTAGGGGTTAAATATTTTCACTTCCGCCTTAAATAACCACTTGTCCGATAAAAACTACTTAAAATCACATTAAATCGGAAAAAATATTATGGACGACGATCTGAATGTACATAATTTATATATCTACAACGGCGGCTACAATAATAAATCTACGGTGGCCGCGTTATCGGTCGAGTGTGGTCGCTTTATCCACATCCAATACACTCCAGAAAAAGCGTATATACCGCACTATATATTTAACAAGAAAACCATAGTCAGAAATGGTAACGCGCTCAAGATCATATATTATATACCCATGATTGTAATATATTGGTTTCACGAATGACCACCTCAGAATTCCGTTAAAACAACTAATCCTTCAAATTATTATTACAATAACTATATATATTATAAGGATTAGATATGTATTTATAAATGCCCGAGCTTTTGAGAATGGGCGTGTACGGCCCTTGTTCCACAGACTATCATCGTCGCTTATTTTAATTCGCCAAACGTGTGGCAATATGGTAGTACTTACAGTAAGTCAATGTGAAAACGAAGAGCGTAGATTCATTCAGGCAAATTTATAAGTAAATGGGCCATGCTATGTGTTTTGTCTGGTTTTTTTTAGAGACTCCTCGTCTGTCATTATTGCATTCTAGCAGGTATACAATAAATGATATGACTTGGGGAGCTGCTCAATACACAGATGTATACCTAATCTTATCTCTGTGTGGGAAACGGCTCCGAGACGCCAATACATACCGCAGAAATTTGCAGATAAGCACTAACGCGTACCTGGCAATAATATTAACCACGCATCTCTTTACTACATAGATTCGCCCATCAGTTATAAAAGTAAATATTCATTGGGATTGTCTATTATTCATCTGGAGGGATATTCAGGAAATATAACCAGGCGACATAAAATACAAGTTCAAAAGGATTCATTATCTTTAATTGGATAATAAGATAAATGTAGTGTTGAACATATAGTAACTGAACATTTCATACGGGGGCTGCTTGTATTTAATAAAGCAAGGATTAACAACAAAAAAAGTATGCTCCCAATATATGACAACCCAGACGAGTCTTTGCGTGCTTATTCGAATTCGTGCTCTGCATTCTTATATACATATCGTAGCTATTGAATTGTTTCCTAGTAGTAGACATGTGACACACAAAACAGCGGTCACGCATTCCTGACGAACCATATAGTATATAACAGTAGGTTTGGGAACCTGTATCGTCCTCACTGATGTTCATATTTCGGGTTAGCGGCAGGTTTATATATTCCTGAGCTCGGATTGCACATGTCAGGTACGAAATGTATCGTTAACCCTTTCATGACTGGAGCTGCGCTGATGCAGTATTAAAGACCATGTGCCAGTGCATTCACTTATATATGCGAGTATTCCAAAGGGAGCCTCGCATATATAAGAGAGTGTCCTGGCTTACAAGATCAAGGTCAATATTGTTAGGCCAATGCATTCTCTTATATATGTGAGGCGCCCTATGGGCGACTCACATATATAAGAGAATGCATTGGCACAGGGTTTTCGCAAACTGTTAGGAAGCTCCAGTCACGAAAGGGTTAATGTACATATGATATAAATATTCGCATTATAATGTATACTGCGCTAGGGATATTTCGCGTAATAATAATTGTATATATGCAGGTTAATTAATTGAAAGGGTCATAAATTGATTATATGTGCGTGTGTTTTTATTTCTTTGTTAGTTACACTGCAATTAATATAGCGCTCAAGTGGGAAAGCTAGAACTATATATATATATATATATATATATATATGTGTGTGTGTGTGTGTGTGTGTGGGTGTGTTTTGTCTCCAATTGAGGAGATTGATTGCTCTACGCTATTTACATGACATGCAGTTTCATCAATTATACGAAAGACACGATGATATAGTAATAAGTCGCGTGTGGTTATATACCACGGCTAAGAGCGTGTCATGTGCTTGTTCGAAGTTATGTCCCAAGCATGCAAATTGGCGCATTATACGTTTGTTTGTCAAGTTAACGAAAGCTTGGCATCCACGCCATCGTACATATTAACCCCATGCACGATGTACAACGTGACATCGAGAATTGTACAACAACTGACATATACCCTAAAGTATATTTAAAAAGACCCATAGCTGCACAGGGAACAGACACGGAAAGTCGTAATTAAAAGGATTAATTTAAAGGCCCACTTAATTTTCGAGTCACTTATTATTAGTCGAGTTTTTTTTCCAAAACTCGACTTATAGTTTGATGAGGGACGGTGGGCGGGCGGGCGGCGGACGGGCGGTGGGCGGCGTGTTTTGCTTATAACTCAACCGTTTATTGACGGATTAAAATTTGGTGTGTGAGTACATATCCATGCACGTAAGCTGCAGACAAAAAATCGGGTTCGTCCGCACATTTATTACAGAGTTATGACCCTTTGCCTTTTTTCACTGTTTTTAGGCTCGTTAGCGCAACAACTTCAACAAACGTTATCTGATTCGATTGAAATTTGGGATATAGGTGTCTCCCAAGAATATCTCGGACGAGTTCGAAAACCGGCCTGGTCCGATAAAATTTGATAGAGTTATGGCCCTTAATTAGTCATTTTTCACGAATTTTCAGCTCGTTAGCGCGATAACTTCAACAAACGTTATCCGATTTGATTGAAATTTGGTATATAGGTGTCTCCCAAGAATATCTCGGTCGATTTCGAAAACCGGCCAGGTCCGATAAAATTTGATAGAGTTATGGCCCTTAATTAGTAATTTTTTCACAAATTTTCCGCTCGTTAGCGCGATAATTTAACAAACATCATCCTATTTGATTGAAATTTGATATATAGGTGTCTCCCAAGAATACCTCGGACGAGTTAGAAAACCGGCCCGGTCCGATAAAATTTGATAGAGTTATGGTCCTTAAGTAGTCATTTTGTACGAATTTTGAGGTCGTTTGCGCGATAACTTCAACAAACGCCATCCGATTCAACTAAAATTTGGTATATAAGTGTCTTCCAATAATATCCTGGACGAGTTGGAAAACCAGCCTGGCCCAATAAACTTTGATAGAGTTATGGTCCTTAATTGGTAATTTTTCGTGAATTTTTAGCTCGTTAGCGCGATAACTTCAACAAACGTCCTCCGATTTGTTTAAAATTTGGAATAGACATACTTGCCAAGAATATTTCGGACGAGTTCGAAAACCAGCCTGGCCCGATAAAATTTGATAGAGTTATGGCCCTTAATTAGTCATTTTTCGTGAATTATTAGCTCGTTAGCGCGATAACTTCAACAAACGTCATCCGATTCAACTAAAATTTGGTATATAGGTGTCTTCCAATAATATCCTGGACGAGTTCGAAACCAGCCTGGCCCGATAAAATTTGATAGAGTTATGGCCCTTAATTAGTCATTTTTCGTGAATTTTTAGCTCGCTAGCGCGATAACTTCAACAAACATCCTCCGATTTGATTAAAAAATGTTGGTACATGACTTTCTTGGCACAATATATAAAACGAGTTCGAAAAGCGGGTTTGTCAGATTTTTTTTCTCTGAGTTATCCCGCTCAGTTTGCAAAATTTTCTTGATTTTGAGGCCGTTAGCGCGATAACTTGAACAATATTAACCGATTATATTAATTTTTAGTGTGTGACTTGCTTCGCACAATATCTCGAAAGAGAGCGAAAACCGGGTTTCTCCGAACTTTTTCCCTTAAGTTATGCCCCTTAGTTTGTGAATTCTTCGCGATTTTGCGGCCGTTAGCGCGATGACTTGAACAAATATTAACCGATTTTACCTATTAATTAGTCTACCGATACTGATGCACACCAATTGGCGCTAGCCACCAGCGGTAGCCACCGGCGGTAAGCCACCGAAAACGAGACACAGCATCTCTGATGCCACCTCTTGTTTTTTATAGTGCCTTGATATACGGTTTTAATAATAATCTATACCATAAAATATGATTAAAATACTATAATTCATCATCATTTGAAACGTCTGTGTCTCAGAAGATGCTCATGGAGAAATAGAAAACAGCTGAAATCATAGAAAGATTTCCCCCGTTATGGCTCCCAGAATGCTACAGATTCCAAACTAAAAATGTATTTTCAATGGAAGGAGAATGAAATAACTATATCTTTAGGATATAGAGTTATTCCCCATCCGTTGGAAATAATACAATTTGCACCACAATCCAGGGGGGGGGTGAACAAAACAATTCCGGCACGTATGCCGGGTGGGTGGGTGGTCAAAGCCACCAACAAGCAATTTTTTCCGCAACTAAAAAAAAAATCCTGCTTGTTTTTTAGTGTTTTGGCAATGAGTTGGGCTTCAAAACCACTTTGAATGAGAGAAATAATGTAATTCTAGCTGTAAACTGACTGCAGGCAGTTATCGTGTTGTATTTTGTTGCAAATTTTGAAATCCAAGATGGCCGCTGGAAGCCATGTTTTTTTGGCCGAATGACCTCAAAATGACTCATTCCTATTTATATGTCCATGTTAACATCCATGATAAATAGTATGCACAGAAATTCATATACAGCTGTTGACAGTGAATTCCCCCCCCCCCCCCCCCGCAAATCTCTGTTTTAGTGTTAAAAGGGGGGTGGGTGTCCAAAAATGGTCGGAAAAAACTGCCGAAACCGGAAAAAAATTTGGCGGTGGGGGTGGGTGGGTACAAAAAATTATCGAAAGGGAAAAAATGCCATACGTGCCTGAAAATGTTTTCCGACCCCCCCCCCCCCCTGCACAATCCAGAAGAAATTAAAGCACAAATGTACGTCGGTAACTCAACAAAAACGGGTCCTTAGATAGAGAGAGGGGTAGAGAGAGGGGGAGATACTTAAAGATGCATAATCCGATTAAGCGACCCTAAATTACTATTTATTTGGATTCGGGGGTAATAAATATTTGATTCGAGTCGAGGAACCCACCTATCAAAACTCAGAGTTAGATATCGATTTTTGAAATCTATTATTTTTCACCATCGAGAATAATAGTGGCCCAGTGAACAGTCGACGGTTCTCGGACCAAATTTCGGATGAAGATGGATAACTCTAAAATCAAGAGGCTTTCTGTTGATAATAAGGCCAAATTTCTTCGAACAACATATTGATAAATAACACGTTTCTGGCAATGTAATACTATAGTTGACAGTGGTTAGCATTGTTTTGGGGCAATTAAAGTGATGTGAAACACTGCACTGAGGTTTTCAGAATGGACTAACAACGAATCGTGACATAATGAGTTATTTTCATAAATTTTATATCAAAATAGGCAGAAAAACGGCGTCATTGTTATAAACGAATTACATGCATTTACTTTTGTTGGCTGAATCATTTCCGCACTGTTTCTGCCCAATAAATCGTCCCGAATAAAGTATAAATATTTACATTTGTGCGTAGTTCAAACTTTGTGTTCTCTAAAATGGCAAAGTCGATGCAGTTGGAGTCGTCGATAACCTTAGTCGATTGCTACATTTTTCCGGTGGATATCTTGTTTGATTACTAACTCATGAGTTTTAATCACTGAAGTTAGTCCATAATATGTCTTTAATCGATTCTGATAACTGAAGCGGCATTTATAAAAATGTTGTTGTTGATGGAATCTGATTATATAGGGACCATCGACTCGGATTGAGTACCTTTAATCTTGTAGATCGTTTTGGATGCGAGTAGCATTCGATATGTCTATATATATGCATGGTTTAGAAATGGCCTTTGATAATAAAGGCCTATCGTATTATAATGTGTAACATTGAATGTCATGCAATGCATGGCGCTGCCATTAAACTGACAACGAACGTGTCACCTTCATTTCTATACTTAAGTGCCGCTAGACAGCTATGAGTAAAACAGCACTATAGAAAGGAGGGTTCACGTGGACACGGTATATACCAGTAGACCATGTATGAATGTCCATTGTTGCAGTATAGTTGAAGCTTGTATTTGCTTGTATACGTGTACTATATGTCTAGTCTATAGTGAGGCGAAATCAGTTGTCAGGAGACGACATTTCAAGTGCATCTTGTCTAGATTCTTGTCTGCAAAGAAAAATCTCGTTTTCGCATCATGAAACAATCATGTCATGTCGCCGAACGGGGTCGCATTTGTGCCTAATTAAGGGCCAGTGACATACATATACACGTATATATAAAACTGAATCACACTCACTCCTAGCTGACTGCATAGGTTCACTTTGCCTCGATTGGACTTGCAACATATGCCTACATGTATATATATTGAAAACAACCTGCGGTTAAGGTTATATCAAATCGGAGGTGAATCTGTAATCATAACTTATTACGCCCTCTAGATATAGGGTCTATACTGCGAGGCATATCTGGCGATGTCATCTGAGCTATGGAGTAATTGTGATTAAAATGTACTCGCTATATTGCGTACCTGTTAGACTTTTTGCAGGATGTATGTATTCGCGTATGTATCTTCGCGGATGACTCATTGTTGCAGTATGTAACTTTTATGCATGATCGTGTCCATTGCTTTCTATATTTAGGTATGAACAATGGCTGGGCCACTCTTGAAGATTTTATTGCGGGAACACAATGCATAGAATAAGAGCTAACATAACTGATGAAGTATGTCTCAGTAGGAATGTAGAATAAAGGTCGCATTGCGAAGTATCGGGGTGTACTTAATCCGATTAGTAGATATTTGGTCCGCATGTAGTTGCATTCTGGTGTGTTGAATGAGAAACATTCAGTTATAAGCCGTAGCTGTTGTAATACTTTGACAGATTAGTTGTTTTAACGGAATTCGAGGTGATGCATTCATGAAACCAATATATTTTATATTCTATATATACCTAATAATAAGATCTCGAGGGCGTTACCATTTCTGACTATGGTTTTCTTGTCGTTAAAAGTGAGCATGGTTGAATCGCTGGCAGTTATCGTCGTGGGTGTGTGTGTCATGGCGGTTAGTGCTGGTCCGGGAAGTACAGCCAACCTCAAAGAAATATTCATCGGCAGGTGTTGGGACTACCAGACATCCAACTTTAAACATCTTACAGGAACTATAGGGTAAGGAACTTGACGATAAGTTAAACCGCGAACGCTTCATTATAACAGACATCGATCAGGTTTTTTTTCGAGATATGGTACATCTCAATTCCGGAGAATATAATGTTTTTCCAAATAGTGCAACAAAACGCTTCGATTCATGAACGTCTGGCTGCGTTGACATATAGCCACAATCCAATGTAAACCACAAATCGCTCAATATACACCAAACACAAACATTGCTAGACACCCCTCCCTCATCCGGATTGCCACATCCATGCACCAATTGTATACACATCGATATTTTCTTCCAGCGTAACTGTCAAGGGCGTCATCGGGCGAATCTCCAAATTCACGACTATACAAATTTAGCTTAACCTCACAGTTTGATACAGTTACATAGCCTTGAAATCTATATTTACATCTTCCTTAAATATCACAATAGATATAGATATGCACAGATTTATGCTCGTTCTAATTGGTAATCCATAAACATACACTGAAAGATGTTATTCGACATAATGCAAATTCAAATTGTTTTCTCACCATGTACAATTATTGTTTATTGACCTCCAAGTATGAAGAGCATATATACATATCAGTTACAGAAAATATGTGGTAACGAGACCATTGTAAGTGGACTATACACCAGCATCTATTTACAAGGAAGGACATTGTATACATACATTGGAGAGGTGTGTACATTGTACGAATAGCAAGGTAAAAACGAGTATATGATAAAACATTGTAGATGCGGGAGGCAAGGAGGCCAGATCATAGTTGAAAATTGTCCACATGAGAGGCATATTGCATCAAATGTCATGTGAATGTCATCTTTTAACTTCCGGGGCGAATTAGTTGACAACCAACATACAGAAATGCAGCAGATGCGACGATGAGCTGCTCCCATGACTCAGTCGGGATATGACAACCAAGCTGGGTACTGCCAAGTAACAGCGCATTTAAATGGTCGTTTGGGAGAGCATCCAGGTAACTAAATAGTTGGATGTCGAAGCTATCGATAAGCATACACCAGTAATTAAATCGGAGTCTGTACATGGTGGCAGATCTGCACGAGTCAGTGATATGTCCAATTTCATTGTTATATGTGTGGCCACACAGCATGCATCGGGCATTGTTTTCGAACAACAATCTATTTAGAAGTCTAGCAAGATTTTTCAGTTCCAAACTCCTGTTAGGATGGGCAGCAAGAAGACGCCACACACTCCAGACTGCGAGAGGCTGGTTATGAATGAGGAGAAGATTAGAAGAGCGACCATTGGCACCCACTGCTGAAGTCCATGCATCACAATAGTGAGCTCTTATGGTCGACTTAACGAGTTGCTTCCAAATGATCTTCTTTGGGAAGGATCCAGAAGATAAGAATTCTTGAAGATAAGAAGACAGATTGTACACTTCTATAACATCGATGATGTCTTTTACATAACCGGTGGTATTCACATTGAATAAATTGTGCATATAGAGGTTTTTCATGAAAATTCGTAAAGGAAAGTCTCGAGTCGCAGGCAAGTGGATAAGTTCGCCGAGGAAGAGAAGTTTTCTCAAATGTAGTTGGTGACTCATCGGTAAAACACCCAGGAGACTGAGTGAGAGGTTTGTGCTCGCCCTTGTTGGAAGATTCTGTATGTGCTTTATACATGTACGTAGACCCTTTTCAATTGTGCAGAGAGCGTTGTCATCTGTTGAATATAGGAGTTCAGCGCCATAAAGAGCCTTTGGAAGCACAACTGTGTGTAGGAGATTATTCATTGTGAGAGGGGTGCACATACTTAGGATTTCCTACCAGCGATAGAGAAGTATGTTTTTCTCAACACTTCAGATATATTTGTTTAAAGTAAAGGAACTCTAGTTTACTAACATATATATACTTGTCTCACAGCGGCACGTGCTTAGAGGTCTCCGCGGGGCGTTCAGCTTGAACCACATCAAGCTGCAAAATTCCAATTGCGCCCTCATCCAACTGATGGTCATTTAAATCTAAAAGTTAGACCAAAGATACGTAAATATGGGCTGAAATATGGGACTGTTGGTCTAAAAACAACAAATTTCCCCATATCATTATTGGTTGGAAATTCAAACTACGAGAACATTTTCAACCTATTTGGTGTGAAATTCCAACTCATGTTGTTTCAGGCATGAAATTTCCAACTGTTGAAAAATTTGACCAAATTGGGCGGGGGTAAGAACACACCCTCCCGTCGATCGTACCCTCCCGTACTCGTAACTATACGGATATGACAAAAGGACAAGTGATAGACGGATAATATATTCCAGCGATGTAGTCCCATACTCGTAATTCTTATAAATTGTGATTCATTATGCGAAAGGTGTCCATTTTCGTTACTAACTGGATTTTCCCAGACCCTAATGATTAATGTGTGTATTTAGGGGTGTTCAGCTGATAAGCTCAACAAGCATCGACAACAAACATCCTTAAGTTATTGAACATTATGACGGAACATAGTATTTGCATACAGTCTAATGATTTATTTCAGGAACGTTGATTGCAATGCTCTGTGGACGACCTTCTCTGGGGCTTTCGCCAACAAGTCGCCGTGCAATACAACCACGGAGGATTACAAGCCATTCATCGACGCTGTCTCGCAACCTCTGGGGAAAAATCGGGTAAATTCTGGTTTAAATAACTTAAAGCCACATGGCGGTTCGCGTTCCAAAATACACATAATAATATTCCCTTTTGAATTGTTTTCCCGGTATCATTGGAGTCATAAAAAATACAACATGAATACGGTGTTTGGCCCAAACAAACAACATCTATGTGCACGGCATGAAACATAAAGAGCGTTCCGTGTTAGTCTATTCCTGATATGGTAGAGATACAGAGCGTTTGTTTCACTTGTGCATGTGCGAAAATTGAAAATAGCCGGAAAATGTTTGTGACCAAGACAAGTATTTTCCAGAGCATATGAAGCCAGTATATCAATATTTCGTTTAATTGTCAACCTGTATTATACCTCCTTTCAAATTACGTCGACAAAATTTGGAAGCTCGAATGAGCCATGTCCGTTTAACTCTTTTATTAAATGAATTCTCCCATCAGCTATAAAATTATATATATTGGAATGGTCTATGTTTCATTAGTAGGGATGTTCATGAAGTATAAGCAGACGACGACAGACAGCCAAACAGATAATACAATCGCAGAAGAATTCCTAATCATTGAAGAGAAATTTTCACATACATGTAATAAGTCCAACAAACGGCCTAGTTATGTTGAACTATTGTCTGAACAATTCCAAAGGGAACCACTCGCCAATGAGTATTTTGTAAAGAAATGGTTAAGGTTGCGTGTAACACTCCATTGTGGTATCCAGAACATATAGTAGCAAACAATCTTGCAAAAAATAGTCATTTTCGTATAAATTTGATTTCCAAATAGGCAGAAAAGCAGCGGTGTTATAAACGATGTACATGCAGATAATATTGTTGGCAGAATAAGCATTATATATATATGCATTTATCAGCCAAGTCGTATCCTCGGAATGTTACAAAATGAGTAATTTTACTTGGTTTCACATCATGTGTTGCTTTTACAACACGCAGACAAGAATTTTAAGCTATACAGTGATAATAAAAAATCCATAATTATACAATAATACATATTATCATCTTCACTGCATTAATTACCTCAACTTGAGCTATTGTCATCAGTTGGCGTCCGTACGTCAACAATTTCCTTTGGCACAGCCTACAGTACACACTCCTCATCAATCGTCACCAACCTTCATGTGGATCTTCGGGGTGGCCTCTGGAGCCACATTTTTTCATAAATTAGTTTAAAACATGGCCGCTAGCAGCCATTTTTTATTTCAAATTTGAATCCATGCTGCCCACATTTAATGTAGAAATGAATAGGTATGTTTAGGCTATCGAATTTTAACGTTTTTTCGATGAAAATATGGCCGCCGGTAGCCATCTTAAAATTTATTCTTTACATGACTTCGGCACATCCTACAGTAAGCATTTTTCAGGGCAAACTTCACATTAATCTTCGAGGTGACCTTTAGATGTGAGCTGTCGAAGTTGAATGATTTTCGACCATAACATGGCCGCCGGCAGCCATCTCAGATCTTACTCCTTGCGTGACTAAATCATTCGGCACACCGTTAAACACATCAGTTTTCATCAGATTCATCCCAAACATCACATGAGTCTTCGTGGTGACGTCTAAATGGGAGCTGTCAATTTTTATCTCCAAATTTCGTCGAAAAACATGGCCGTCAGTGGCCACCTTGTTTAGCTTCCCTTATTCTTAATCCTCCAATTAACTGCAATGCATAACTATTTATTATCCCTTCCCCAACAAAATTTCAAGTGCATGGTCATATGTGTTGCCCATCGGATGGCACATTTTCGTTCATGGCGGTGTTAGTAACACATGACCTCAGCTAGCCCATGCTGCGATGATGGTGTCCACGACCTGACCACCCCGGAAACGGGGACATCATTAAAATGAAGTCCTTTCTTCCGATAATTTACCGGCGTATCAGTTTGAACAAATGTTACAGACATCGCGGTTTACCAGTTGTATACTATATACTCATTGACGAGTAGTTTCCCCATGATATGTTCAGATAATAAGTTCAACAAACGACCACGTTGAACTTGTTATCTGAACATTTCTCACCAATGAATACTATTCCTTCTGCACTAACATTAGCTTTTTGTTTGCCTGCCGTCTGCATGGTCTTATAACCATTCCATTGTTATACTTTTATAACTAATGGGAGAATCCATTCAGTATAGAAACGGTTAAAGGTACTCAATCCAATCAAAGGGTCCCCATATCATCAATATACAACAACAACAACATTTCTTCAAATACGCGTTAGTTATCAGAATCGATTAATTGCAACAAAATAATGCTAACCACTGCCAACTATGGTATCAAATTTCCCAAAACGTTTTATTTATCAGCATTTTTAAAAACGAAATATGGCCGTATTATCACTTGAGCATTCACGAAATTTATCCGTATTACCACTTGTTTTTTAGAGTTATCCATCTTCATCCGTAATTTTGACCGAGACCATCCAGTTGACGGCGTGTTTCTGGGCTATAAACAATAGAAATAACAAACTTCAAAAATCGATATCTGATCACTCTGAGCTTTGATGGGTAGGTTCATCGACTCGATTCAAATATTTTTTTTACCCCCGAAGCCCGAAGAAATAGTAATTTAGGGGTGTTTAATCGGATTGAGTACATTTAAGTGCGATCTGTTCGTATCGGCTACTTATTATACGTACCATAAACAGGTGAACTATAGATGTCTCTGTCGACCTGGTTCAAGAAAACTACCGAGAGTATAGACCTTAATACAATGTTTATATCTATCGGACCTATATTGAGCATAGACTCACTTTCGATAAAAAAAATCATCAAAATCCCCTGTGCATAAGACAATGCCACATACCCAGTTCTTTAGAACATATTCCTACCTTTAATTTGGTGTATCTCCCGCATCGATACATGCATGTAAGATCACCACCAAAGATATATATGTGCACACTTTCGAAACCGGAGCAATGTATGGATTAATAAACAAAGTGAGATCTCTCAAGCTTCCAATCGATATTATGTTAAAACTATTTGACTGTATATGATAGTACCCATCCTATTATATGGGAGTGAAATTTGGTGTCACGAAAGGACTCAAATTATTGAATCGCTTCATCTTAAATACTGCAAAATTATAGGATATTTGAAAACAAGCACACCAAATTATATGATTTACGGTGAATTTGGCAGACACCGTCTGTCCATTGAGGTAAAGCGCAGAGCACTATCTTATTGCTCCAAATTACACGAGAGCTCAGAACTTGCCAAAAATATATATGTTATTGTTAAAGAATTGGACCACAATTCTGATGGTTCATTTAATAGCCTATGTCTATTTTTTATTTCTAAAACCCTGAAAGAACTTAACATGGAAAGAGCATGGACAAATCAGTCAGGTTTAACAAAAGCTGAAATTAGAAATATAAAATCAGAGCTTATTGAGCGACACACGACAGAACTAGTTACTGAAATGCAGAATGCAAACTCGTCTCGCTATATAGGGCACGTTTTTATATGAGTATTAAAACGAGACCGGGCATGGGTCGCTATCTGAATTTCTTACCGGCTCACTTAGAAAACATTTTGCTAAAATTTAGAACCGCAAATCTAAAACTGCCTGTTGAATATACAAGATGGAAATCTAAATCTGCGGATAATGGTGACAAAACCTGTGATATTTGCGGTGATGGCACTGGTGATGAATACCACTTTATTATTATTTGCAAAGAACTACAGGCAATTCGATCAGACTATATCCCGAAATATTACTGGGAGAATCCTACGAAAGAAATATTCGAAAGACTATTATCTTTGGAAAATCAACTATTACTGAAAAAAGTTAGTATTTTTATCAAATTGGCATCAAGAAAATTAAAATATGACTGAGCCGATTATTCCAAATTTAAAAACTTGTGATTAGGTACATTATTTATATTAGAGAATAATTATTGCAGTCAAAATATGATGAAAATGATATTATAAAGATTTAAATTATAATATAATTATATATATATATAAGATATTATACTACATATTATGATATATCTATACATTTATCATATTATATATTAATATATGTATGATTGTGTGACAATTGCTTTTTTGTGACCTATTGTAAATATTGTATATATGTTATAGCATGTTTCGCCTGAATTGACGACTTTGCAATAAACAATAAATCAAAACAAACCCTTGAACAGATTCCCATCAAATATAGCATTGTAGCGCTGCAGAATTCACTCTGATGAGGTCACCCAGACAGGACCACACAGTCATGTTGAATCATTGTGACAAGTGGAATTCTGCAATACTACTATACTATATTTGATGGGAATATGTTCACGAGTTTGTCGAAAGTGTGCACATCTTCACATATATCTTTGGTGATCTTACATGTATCGATGCGGGAGATCCACTAAATAACTGGGTATGTGACATTATCTTATGCACAGGGGATTTTGATGAATTTTGATCGCAAGTGAGTCTATGCACAATATACGTCCGATTGATATAAACCTTGTATTAAAGCCACGGGCGGTGTTCGTTGCAGAAATATTCATATTTGTTCAATTCGCCATCAACAGAAGGAATATTAAAAAAAATATATAGTTTTGTTCACATGCCAAACATAATCTGCACGTAAATAGTATATTGTCGTCAAGACGTACAATGGTGTACGTAAACAAGAGCCTGCTCGTGTTACAGAAGTTTTGCTTCTGTTTACATTACCCAGCGCAATTATATTGGTTAATCACACACACATGATATAAACGCTCTTTATTATTTCCATATCAGAAAAACAGTAACAAATAACGCTCTTTGTGTTTACAATATCCGGATCTAAACAAAAGCCAGGTTCTGTAACGTTTTTTGCTTTTGTTTACATAACAAAGGAAAAACATTTGACAATAACATGCTGTTTATGCCATATTTTTGATTGGTATAAGAACAAGGTCTGTCTATATTTTACTATTATTTCTGTTTATGGCGGTTTTTGACGGAACTGAATATTTTAACAGCATACCCAACGCCAACGCCGCCCGTATCTTTATGGCATATACTCATGGTAGTGTTGTCGCGCCAGGGGACCTATGTTCGCGCCCAACTACTCTCTATAGTTCTCTATCGACTAAAGGAACCTGAGAAAATGTTGCGTCCCATGCATTTTGTGTGATTTGTTTTCGCCACCACCCGATGTTAGATATAAACGCTTATATTCAATTGAGTCGCCCGTGGTGTGATCTACGACTCTGCAATGCGAGAGTTAACTGGCATGTTTATGCGCGGTGAGATAAATAGTCCCGATTTTTTTCGTGTAATTTGAGATGTGTGCAGGAAATTAGCCCTTTTTTAGTGCTCTAGCCGAAACATGTGATATGTATATCAGATTCCCTCGTGTTCAGACTTCGTGCACACAAAAAAGGCCTATTGTTAAATAATATTGTCGGTAATACAATGCATGGAGGCATATATAGGTTACACAAACAACTCATTGTGTTGATAGGTTACAGTGTTAACTATATGGTTAAGCCTATTTCACAGTGGTGCAAACTCGGTGTAGCATACGGTGTAGAAAATCCAATATGGCGGAGAAGCAAGGTCACAGAAGGTATTTTGGTTTAAATTTTGATTAGTTCTTTTTGTTCACCATCGTTTTCAGCACGAGTCCTGGTTATACATGAACAAACTATATCACAGAATGCATAATTTCGTTCATAAAATTAGCTTATATGTTGCATTTGCGCGATCAAACTTGGCTGTTTTGTTTTGCTTATTCGGCGAGGCACAATGGCTCTGTTCTACTCAATTATCACAACATAAGCTGGTTAATCTCACGGGTTTCTGCGCATATGGAGGTGAATATGTCTGAGGAATAAATTACGCAAATATATGGACATATTATAATTGGCTATTTATCAATATTTCGCGTGAAAATGAGCTTTAAAAAAAACACACGCTATTATATGACGGTGTAGATAGTGATATTTTAAACAATAATAATAACAACTGTGTAGATGTGGTTGTGTATTGTGTGGTGATTTGTTTTGAACCCGTAACTTGTCTAATGGTAAATATCAAGTTCGAGTTAATATATAATCACATACAAATTAATTTCGCCACTAATATGTTAGCCTATATATCAAAAAGAAAAACATTGATTGAATTTGATTCATGTAATTTATCTCATTTTGAATGTCAATTTTGGAATAATATACGATCGTACTGTTTCAAACCCACCTTATCCGCGTTAGATAGTACTTACCTTACTCGCGTGTATTGAAATTTGCTCAGTATTTTTTGTTCGTGCATTGGTGCGCGAATTTAAATCTCAGAGAAAAAATATTTTGCGCTAAATTTTAATACGAGTAAGGTATAGTTTATCTATTTCCATTATGATGGACTACCCTACAAACTTTCATGCATATACGATGTTTACGTACACACGACTGTGATTCCATCGCAATTGGAAGTAACCAAGGAAACGCCATAATTTTGCAGCTAAAATTAAACAGTGCTTGATATTAGTTTTTTACTCACGATGATTATGCACAATTCCAGGTCCACCTACTAATTACACGACGAAAGGCTCTCCACTTGCGATTGAATCGTGGTAGTGTGAACGTTCACTTACATTCCAACATTTACTGGACATTTACTTGTTTCGTTTCATCATTCAAGCAATTTCAGAGTCCTTCGATGAAGACGATGAATTATTTAAGGAAGAGGTGTCATCCGACGATACGCCAAGTGCATGGTTGCGGTTTATGTAGGCCTATACTTATTGTGGGAAGAAATGATAACATCTTAACGTTTTTTATTTTGATATTGAGTTGTTATTGTGCTAATTTAAACATCATCCATATATAATTGGTAACATCTCTTGGTCTGTTTGACTGACAACTCGTAAAATATGAATATACCTAACTTATTTTCTAAATGGCAAATCTAATGAACAATGTCCCCATGTTATTCGTGACAAGAATATAGCGCAAAATATAGACGAATAAGATCACAGTGAAATACATCACAAATTGATTGGGTAGTATTGAATTTTAACCAATTCACAGGACAGTCTCACGAATATTGAGTTGCTTCACAATATCCAATCTACACCGCTATTGATTTTTGCGTTCACACCGTCATGCATATTTGTTATTTTGGAATCCAAGCAACAATTTACACCGTCATTAAAATGTGCTACCCCGGAAAAAAGGTTGTTTTAATTTTTTCGATTAAATAAATTTTACAAAACGCCACACACGGAACGAAATGCTGTACAATGTATAATCATAATAGAAATATCCTGACAAAGTTTTATAATAACGGCGGTATATCGATAACGCCAAAATATTGACCCCCCCCCCACAGTTTCCGCGCCTCGTTGTTGCCAATCGTCAGACACGTTGCTTTCAAACCTATTTTTGATAATAATAATATCAATACAATCCACAAAGAATATGGTATCCCCGTACCAATCGACATAATACCAAATAGGTTTCTCAAGGACGATATTCCTCACGATCTGAATGTCTTTAAAAAAAAACATCATGATTTACAGAGCGGTGTATCTACACCGTTTTGCTACACAGATCTTGCACCACTGTATAATTGAACTTCAAGTGGTCAATTTTCCCTTAGAACATCATCCGATACACCATTCGATGACAACAAACGCGCCCTTTTCAGTATTTAAACAAAAAACGAAAATCTAGCAGTTCCACAACCATGCACCCCATTTATTGCACAACAATCAGCAGCTTAAAATACCCAGACCCCTTCCATAACTTCGGGACCCCACCAGACTCTTTCTGGCGATCTAAACAAAAATGATCGCCATATTTAGGGCGCGTACACATGGCCAGCAAGAAAATATCAGGTATGCCCCATGTGACTTACTTGACCAATGAAATAAATAATACCGGAAAATATCCGACGAAGGCAGCGCGCTGATATTTTATCGCCAATTGGTGATATGTGTTCACCTTGATAGGTGGCCATCGGTATCCGTTAAATAATCTCGCAGGGATATGATCGTAACAATTCAAGCACTCGAGTTATGATCCATCAATAGTATCGTCTGTTTCAACATACTACGTATTTCCATTTTATATTGGTTGTCAGAACCGCTGATGTATTATATATATATACGTGTGTACAGAGACGTGGCGACAGGGGGCTTGGTGGGTCTCACAACATTAGTTGGAAATATCACACCAACAATAGGTTGAAAATGTTCTTGTAGTTTGATTTTCAAAAAATTTCTTGGGGGAATTAATTGTTTTTGGACCAATATTTGCATATTTTCCTATTTTTGGTAAAATTTTTGGTCTGAAATGGTCATCAGTTAGAAACTTTCCAACCTCAGGGTGGGTGACAGGTTGGAAATTTCCAACACTTTGAAAGCTTGTGTCCTGGTCCCTCCCCCGTGGCCAGTCAAAAGTCAAAAACTGCTAGTTAATTTAAGAAAACAATATTGTCATACATTTGGTCAACATTGTCATTGGAATTGTCATCAAATGTAAATTTTCCAACCTAAGTGGGGTGTCAGGTTTGAAATTTCCAACTCTAGGAATGATTGAGGCTAGTCTAGATGGTATGATTTTGCGATTTTCTTGTTCAGATTACAAAATTTTCGCACACCGGGCCGAACCATGGTCTAATATTAGGCCTATAAGAGCACTGAGGTGCAAGGGGTGCAAATGGAATTATGGAAAACTTGTGTTTGGTCTGATTCTGATTCAGGGGGGGGGGTGCAGTTAGAATTTCTCAAGGTGGACACCCCGAACGGAAACCCTCTGCGTATATGGGGATGCTTTATAATTTGGTACCTCACATGCATGCCTTGATTTAGTTGTTTTACTTTAATTTGGACTGTATGCAACTATGCATAGAGGGTATGCATAGATGAACCAAACCAAAATTTTGACCAAAAGTAGGAAGATGTGCAACTAGTTACACTGGTTGGAATATCAAGTAATGAGAACATACACCAGAGCTCACCGCGTCCCTGAACACACATCCCTACTCCAGGTAGGGCGCGTTCCTTTCTCGTTAAAATAGGTGGCATTTTAAATTTTCCATAACACTTTATAACTCTATGAATATTCGATATGGACTATAGCTTGTTTGTCCGCAGTAATTCACTTCAACAAACACGACTAACACTAGTCACATTGAGCTCAATCAACGTCAACTAACCCGCCGCTTTCTCACGGGCGTAATCTTTGCAGCAAGAAAATATCAGAGTACAATTGTACCTGATATTTTCTTGCAGATATTTTCTTGCAGCTTCATGTGTACGCGCCCTTACTAAGGCTATGATTTTCTGTTCCTGCTCAGTGAATTTACATCAAAGATAATCAACCAATCAGCAGCCACAATGTTTTTTAATGCTGACTCGACCACACAAATTCAAGAAGAGTAACTCAATATATAATTAATTGCTTGTAACATATGTGCCACGTGTATATACTTTTAATAGTTTCTTGGTTAGATTTGTTATCTATAACTACTATATGATCATGACTTATATTCCGAAATTGTTCAAATAGTGATTATTTCTAATCCAAAATGACATAGTTTGGTGTACTTCTCAAACATAATGATGTGTTCGATGATCGAAGATATCGACATAATTACTTCAGCAAATGTGTGAAAATGATTCAACCAATTCTTTAACCCTTTCAGTGTCAAGTCCGATTTTTGTATCAACCCATATTTCCTTGATCATTTTTCAAATTTATTGATTATAATAATGTGATACATTGATGGAAAGAGCTCTTGTTTGATGGAAAGAGATCTAAGAGCTCTTTCCATCAATGTATCACATTATTATAAAAATCAATAAATTTGAAAAATGATCAAGGAAATATGGGTTGATACAAAAATCGGACTTGGCACTGAAAGGGTTAATTAACTAATATTCAGGATTCACCACTATCTGTTAAATGCTATTCGGGATTCATGGGGTTATGGGTGACACCCTCATAGGAAGGACTCGCGTGTACCTTATTTTTTTTTCAAATCCCCGCATGGTTATATACGACACTTTTTTTCTTGGGAATTATAAGGAGTGCATCTACATATATTCGTTCTCTTTTCGCCCTGTCACTAACTCGCGGCCATATTAAATCCACTAGGCCCGGTTCCGTGGTTTTAGTGCTACAGGTCAAAGTTCTGGAGTAACAGTTCCATATATGGAAGTTTTTTCTCGGAGTGGGTTATTTCAACTTAATTTCGAAATAAGTTTGATGGCCCTCGGCTTGGAAGTTAGTCAATAGGCTGCTGAACCCGTCGCAGAACCCAGAGACTCCAGCCAGTGTCTTTACAACTTTTCCATATTTTACCCTCCCCTCATTCACCCCTTTTTGCACTAAACAAACGATGACATCCCCCCCCCCCTTCCCCATCTCCGTTATAACCATCTGGGTATATCCTCCCAGAATTTTGAGTTACTTTCAATAATCAATTGAAAGGGTTAATGAAGCAATTTTATACCAATATTTTAAACCCATTCCTGTCATGGAGTAGTCTCATACTATTTTTAAATACTATTTTTAAATAATACAAAACTCAACTGACCAATTGACAACAGTGGAATTATTTCAACACTCTCGTGTCGCTGGGAGCTTCCTAAGGACCACAATGGAAATAAGTTCCTTCTGTGACTGTTTGTGTCATCCTTGATAGCCCTCAGCATTCATCTTCTTATTTTCGATTAGTCTGCCCACCTACTCTCCTCTCTAACATCTCTATTTTTACAGCCTCTTATAAGCCAACATAAATACCTTCTCATTCAAATTTTCAGCTCCACATGTCAATTTTTTATTACTTTTATCAATGTAACTATGCGATATGTAAATTATATAGTGTAAAAATGCTGATTGTATTTATCTAAATAAAAATCAATCAATCAATATTCAAAAGCTCCATATATAGAAATGCTACTCCAAAATTTGGACCGCTGCATGAGTAGCACTAAAACTACGGAACCGGGGCTGGAAGAATCTCTGAAACCACGGAACGGAGCTGGATGAATCCAATACGACTCCGTGATCTCGCTTATTGTTGTAGGTTTTGTTCTGGTCTGGCACTTACTACTCCGCGCATGAATACGGAGACCTGGGTAGGAGACTCGTCACGCTGGAGGACACGCTCCGAGGATATGTGGTCAATGGACTAAACTGGTGTGGCCAAGAAGAAGAACCTGGTATCAACTACCACGAGTGTCCCGAATCTTGTGATGGAAGCTATGTCACCAAGTATTACTGGGAATCTGCTTCGAAACAGGTAAGTCTGTGGTCATTTAAAGATGCATAATCAGAATGAACGCTCCCAAATTACTAATTCTTTGGCTTCGGGGGTAAACAAATATTTGATTCGAGTCGAGGAACCCACCCAACAAAGCTCAGAGTGATCAGATATCGATTTTTTTTTAATTTGTTATTTGCCTAGATATGTAATTTTTGGCGGCCTGACAAATATTCGTCAAGCCGACGGTCTCGAACCAAATTTCGGATGAAGATGGATAACTCTAAAATCAAGTGACTTGGGGTTTTGGATATTTGACAATCCGGCCAAATTTCGTTGAACAAAATGTTGATAAATAACACGTTTTGGGAAATTTTTATACTACAAGTATTGTTGACTGTGGTTAGCATTATTTAACACGTTTTGGGAAATTTTATACTACAAGTATTGTTGACTGTGGTTAGCATTATTTTGGACAATTAACTATATTCTGATAACTGAAGCTGTTGTTGTTGGAATCTGATGATAGGGGGACCATCAGATCTGATTGAGTACCTTTAAGCGCTCACATAAGCGCCAAATATACATATATATAACCCACAATCTGTTTGTCTGTGTGTATGTCTGCCTGATTTAGCCCAAATTTGGACAACATCATAGAAGATGATGCACAAGATTTCACACCTATTTGTCAAATAAACACTGAGATGAGATGATTCTGTTTCCCAAATGCCGTAAACGTGATCTCTTTTCCTTATGATCGGAGCAAGTGCTGGCGTCAGCCGCCTGACATGCTTATCGTCAGAATCTACTGATCTCAGTTTAACCCAATTCAAACGAAGTAATTCAGTTGGAGGTTGTACATGGTATGTTGAATCGAGGAATTATATATGCTCGAAACGGAGAGGGGGCGGCCCCGCGGGACTCAGTTTGACCACATGCTCGTCATGCACGTTCAGCAGTTCATAATCCCGTTTGAAGTGAACAGTAGTTCAGTGAGTATCGTTCAGCAGAATCGAAGTTCGAACGAACCCAGTTATAAAATCTACATTCCGATCGGGAGTAACATTGTTACATCACCGCAGGCGCTAGCTACTTTTTCTTCAAGACAGGACTGGTAGCATATACATGCATTACATGGAGACGGGTAGGGTGAGACAAAATACTGACAGGTTCAGTTCAATTTCTTCATATTAATTGCATATGACTATTATGGAGAAAAGCTGACGAAAACAACCGAAAGGGCACATGCACCAAAATGTAACAAAATCGTTTATATATAGACCTATCATTATTGACGGGCAATCAATCCCCTATATATTTATACAGTATATATTACCGCAAAACATAGATTTAGGAAACAATTCTAGATTCGGTTAAAGGCCCACTTAATTTTCGAACCCCCCCCCCCCTGATCGCATTATATAAAATATATGCAATATTATTTACCATTTGAAAGAGGGAGCTCCAAAACATTGTATTATCAACTTATCCGGTGTAATAAACTGTGAACATGTTGTTTTTTGTTGAAGTACCGAAGTGTTTTTGTGCTTAAGTTTCCTCTGGATTGTGCTGCAACGTGTATTATTTTCAATGGAAGGGGAATAACTCTATATCTTAGTTTGAATTATGTTGCATTCTGGGAGAGAGACGGGGGAAATGTTTCTATGATTTCAGATATGTTCTATTACTCTATGGGCATCTTCTGAGACACAGACGTTCCAAATGGTGATGAATTATAGTAATTTAATCATATTTTATGTTATAGATTGTAATTAAAACCGTATATCAAGGCACTATAAAAAATAATCGGTGACTCGAAAATTAAATGGGCCTTCAATTAAGGTTATGCTGTTGTAACCGAAAAGTTTGATGTCAAATTTTATAACTCTTAACCTTTAAAGAAACAAGAGTTGTTTCTTGTAATCGAATCAGTCATTTCGCAGGAAAACCACCATAAGTAAAACGAGCGAAAAGCTCTGATATAATTTCCGAAGTAAAGTTAGTAAAACACACATCAAGTTGAAACAAATACACTGTCACCCGTACCTCTACATATCGATTGATAAAGTGACGTCATCAATTCGTCGTTTTTGATTGGCTAGTGGCACGTGGTCATACAATGGCGGGTGGGCTGCACGTGTTACTGTACATTTCGGCTGCAACAGTTGTTAGTTTCAATGTCATATCTTTGCAAACGAGTCTTGATAATTTATCTAGGTAGTTGTGCACCTTGGGTTATCAATACGGTTATCGGCAGGGAAGACCTATCCGATGATTTCTGATGCAACATCGATTCCCCTTTAAATCGTATAGGAAGTGTCGAATAGTTATCATGTACATTTTAGGCATGTGTTATACATATAGCCGTGGTCAAATCACTCGATGCTGCTGTCATTTCTGTAGTGGGAAGTAATCGAGAAATAATGGTTATCGAGAAACAACCGTAATCACACCAGGTATAATATTTCCCCGCACTACATTTGTCTACACAGATTTATGCACAAATGTTCACGCCGGGGGGGGGGTGCGCTTCCGGATATCATCCAGAGGCCGATTTCACCTCGAACGGCGAGTTTTCTTGGTAGAAAGTGTGTTTTAGTGGTCATTTCGTATAGTTCTGTTAGGAATACATCAAGTCGACGTATAGAAATAATTACTATATTTCAATATGTGTATAACAACAGCTTCTGACAACGTGGCAACAAATCTCTAGTTAATTGGTGCACGCGTGAGTGGAATAAATGCACTTTCTTTTCAAAAACAGCTAAAACAAATCGTATGTTGTTGTTGTTGTTTTCTTGCGCTACAAACCATACATTGAGTCAACAATCGATTATGTTGAAACTAGAGGGCTATAATTATGGGATGTATTTTTATTGCAGTTCGCTTCAGAAGCACGTGGGGTTGTTACTGTTATGGTAAACGGTTCCAGAGAACGACCGGCATACCGCGAATCGAGGTTAGTAACCGTTTGCTAATTATTTCCCGTGATTATCATTGTAAATTCATTAATTTAAGTTTAATTAATAATTTGTATATAACAGTATATGGGTTGAGCTTCAACCTTGCAATTTCCAAATCATGAAGATTTTGACATGGCTAATCTGTGTTTTTATATCTTGCTTTGCAGCACGTTTGCGAGTGTTGAGGTTCCGAACCTGCATCCATCTGATGTCCACGAAGTTTGGATATTTGTCGTGCATGACATCAACAAGACAAAAATGTAAGCATGCGTATTGTGTCAATTTGTGAGCAAGCATATAACGCATACGAGTTTGCTAGAATTATTACAAGAATTAAGGGTAATGAAAAAAATATGCACAAAAGGTGCAAATGTTATTGTAAAATGTGATCCAACGTGACATTTTATGTTGAATCAGGAGGAAGTCCTTCTGAAATGAAAACTGCTTATAATTAAAAACAAATTGTGGATTTATTTCAGGGAATAAAACCGATAAGTTACTCTCCAAACACTACCTCCACTGAATTAATGTATAGCAATCAATGATGATTGTCGAAATTTGCAACCACATCGACTCTACCATTTTATAGGACACAACGTTCAAACTAAGCACACAATTTAATGTAAATATGTGACCCGCCATATCAAATCCAGTTGGAAGTCTGGTTTTTACCCTGTGCCAATGCATTCTCTTATATATGCGAGTCGACCATAGGTCGCCTCGCATATATAATAGAATGCATTGGCCTAACAATTTTTTATCATTTTTTTAAATAAATGTTTCTTACAATTTTTAGGACATAAAATTAAAAAAACATCCAATACCCTGCAGGGAGCCCCACACATATATAGAAGCATATAGAAGAGTGTCGTCTGCTCATGTTTGTCTGGGGCTCTGTATGGGTGAAATTATAAAGTTGTTAAAGAATACAAGAACAAATTATTAAAATTGTAAAAAATTGTTAGGCCAATGCATTCTCTTATATATGCGAGAATGCATTGGCACAGGGTAAAAAAAATCCCGACTTCCGACTGGATTTGATATGGCGGGTAACATATTTATTATTTTATTCAGGACGAATTATTGTGTGATAAATATCGGCCATGACTCCGCTAATTGTAGTCACTATATGGAATTCGTTCATAACAATGACGTTGTTTTCTGACTATACGTGGGTGTCAATATTTTGAAAATAGCTAACTTTGGTAATTTTTATTTGCTATTCTGTTCTGAACAACTCAGCTGGTGTATAGTGTTCCACGCCACGTTAAAGGTACTCAATCCGATCAGACGGTCCCCATATAATCAAGTTACAACAACAATAATTCATCAAAATACGCTTTTATTATCAGAATCGATTAATTACAACAAAATAATGTTAACCGCTGTAAACTATGGTATAACATTTCCCAAAACGTGTTATTTATCAATATGTTATTCAACGAAATATGGCCGTATATCATTTGAGTATCAGGAAATTTGGCCGTATTACCACTTGATTTTTGAGTTATCCATATTCATCCGCAATTTTGTCCGAGAC
The DNA here is from genome assembly GCA_032622095.1 of Siphonodentalium dalli. NCBI lineage: Eukaryota > Metazoa > Mollusca > Scaphopoda > Gadilida > Siphonodentaliidae > Siphonodentalium > Siphonodentalium dalli. The sequence continues at coordinate 90,661,991 of CP136064.1, read as the reverse complement.
CGTCGATTTGACGGCTCTTTTCTGGGCCACAAATAATTACTCATTTCAAGAAATAACAAATTTGAAAAATCGATATCTGATCACTCTGGGCTTTGATTGGTGGGTTCCTCGACTCGAATCAAATATTTGTTACCCCCGAAGCCAAAGAAATTGTAATTTGGGAGCGTTATTTCGGATTATGCATCTTTAACGCTGATGAAGGCCACGAGGCCGAAACGTTCTTGCAAAGAGAGTGTTTCAATTCTCCCATCGCCTGGGTGTACATTTTATCACATACACGCTTCGGGTTGCTAAATGTTTTTTGAATGGAGTATATTATACTATGTCCGCTACAACACCATTTGTTGAGCGAGTATTACTATTCAGTATTATAGAAATGTGGATTGCATCGGCAACGTTATTCTGGTTGTTCGTCTGAATAAAGTTATTAAAGATGCATAATCCGAATTAACGCTCCAATTTTACTATTTCTTTGGCTTCGGGGGTAAAACATATTTGATTCGAGTCTGGGAACCCACCCATCAAAGCTCAGAGTTTTCAGATATCGATTTTTGAAATATGTTATTTCCCGAGATATGTAATTTTTTGCGGTCTCGCACATAATCGTTGGTCCGACGGTCTGGAACCAAATTGGATAATTCTAAAATCAAGTAGCTTTGGGTGTTAGATATCTGACAATCTTGCCATATTTCGTTGAAAAATGTTGATAAATAACACGTTTTGGACAATTTTATACTGTAATTGACTGTGGTTAGCATTATTTTGGTCAATTAATCGATTCTGATAACTGAAGCAGCAATTCAAAAAATGTTGTTGTTGTTGTTGTTGTTGTTGTTGGAATCTGATGATATGGGGACCATCGAATCGGATTGAGTACCTTTAAGTGGCCTGATAGATTTGATATTTAACTATATTTAAGACGAACAGGATCAACATTACTTCAGCATGCATGAATGCCAGAGAGATGTTTTCCCATATATACATGTATATATTGTATTTACAGGGAGACTTGCGGCTCTGGGTCTGTGCCGAACATGATCAAGTTGATAAAAACGATTCATCCTACCACGGGAGTTTCTTGCTTCGACAATCCGAGGTGATTACCAATATTACCATTCCCCACCATGTGTAGTTTATTCAACAGCATGCCAGGGGTCAATAGTATAAAACTTCTAAATATGTAATTTACAAGACGGTGACATTTTAGAGTTTGTTTCTAAATAATGCATTGCATTGGGTGTGTGTACATGGGCGTTACTATGTACATTGGGTGTACATGGACGTTACTATGTACATTGGGTGTACATGGACGTTACTATGTACATTGGGTGTACATGGACGTTACTATGTACATTGGGTGTACATGGACGTTACTATGTACATTGGGTGTACATGGACGTTACTATGTACATTGGGTGTACATGGACGTTAAGGATGTAGGGGAACCTCAAATTATTCCATGAAATCATGCAACTTTTTTTGTTCTACCACACCCACATTCATAAATTATTTACTCTGATGAATAACTTCATTTAGCAGATATCAACTATGCGGAATAATGCTTGAGTGAATAACTAGTAAAGCTGGATATCTTCTGATCATTGAAGACCCGGATGGCCTTCGCGATGGGTATTGCTGTTAAAATAGTCGCATCTGTTAACCCTTTACCCAACAGAACGGCCCTGTGCCAATGCATTCTCTTATATATGCGAGTCGACCATAGGTCGCCTCGCATATATAAGAGAATGCATTGGCTTAACACATTAAAAATTATAAAATTGTTAAAGAATGTAAGAAAAAATGGTATAAAGTGTTAAATGCCAATGCATTCTCTTATATATGCGAGGCGACCTATGGTCGACTCGCATATATAAGAGTATGCATTGGCACAGGGCATAACTGTAACTATCACAATGTGGTCAAGGAGCCGGTTCCAATGATATCCATATTTGTATGGTTCTATTGAGACAGACCGAAGATATTTTAGGCTGTTGAAGCTTTATTTGGCCGGTTTTGGCCGGTTTGTTGGGTAAAGGGTTAAAACCGCCATCAAAAGAACGAATATTAAAATATAGACAGATTTTGTTCTTATATATACCAATCATAAATATCGCGTAAATATTATGTTATTGTCAAGTGTGTATGCTTTGTTATGTAAACAAACGCCAAACACTGTTACAGAACCTGGCTCTTGTCTAAATAACACAGCTACGACCATGACAATAACATACTATTTACACGATATTTATGATTGGTATACGAACAAAATATGTCTACATTTTAATATTCTTTCGGATCATGGCAGTTTTAATTGGTGTGACGATTTTAGTAGCATACCCAGCACGCTATCCGTGCTTTTAATTGTCAGTTTCTCTACCGGACAGGTACTTGCGGCATTGTTAACGCTCTCGGGTGTATACTGTCCTAGAGATTCTAGAGAGCTGTGGTTCGCTGAACGTTTTATTTATATATAATGGGTTTTTTCCGGTTGTGACAATTCGCAGTAGGTCCCTATTTGCGGAGTTCTATTTGCGGAGTTCCCCGAATTCGCGGAGGTCCCCTAAAATGGTCGAAATATGTTTATTTTAATGAGGGAACGGGTGCGTATATGTCAATTGATACGTATTTTAAACAAATAACGACACGATCATCATAATAGTGTTTTTTTCTATCAATCATATCATCATCATCATCATCATAATACGAAACAAGTCTTGCGACTTTTCGTCCCAATAACATTATTTGCAATGCCTGTTTACAAATATATGTATCGTCATTCGATATTTACTTGTGAGTCACTTGAACATATTACTTGTCGTCGAACTCCTATTTTATATAACAGAAGAATGTGTCTATGTATATTGTGAATTGATCGAGTGTTGGAGCCTCAACAGCGAAGTCTGGCAGAGAGTTCCAGCTATTTACCACCCTCTGAGTGAAGAGATATTTTCCTATGGCCTTGTTAACAATGGGCATCTGTAGCTTTTTATTATGTCCTCTTGTTCTTCCTGATGAATGTCTTTCTAATAGGTCACAGGCATTGATATTGTAATGACCATTCAACAGTTTATATACCGCGATTAGATATCCTCTAAATATTCGATATTTTAAAGACATCAGATTGAGTCTTATCGTTCGGTCTCGGTAGCATAGATTTTTGATTTGACGAACTAGTTTCGTTGCTTTTCTTTGTATTTCTCTAACACAATGCTTTGATATTTTGTGATGTGGGCTCCATGCAGAGTTACAGTATTCGATGATAGGTCTGACCATGCTTATGTAGAGCGATTAGAAAGTGTCGATGTCCAAGCTCGTGAAAGTTCTGTTGACTATATGCCGATGATTTGAGAAGCTTTATTGTTTTAGGATATTGTAGGAAGGCTAATCTGGCCGTGTCAAATTGAGCTAAAGCGATGGGATATCTCGCAGGACAACACATTTCGTGTTTTCGTAGGGTGTGTATTCGCTGGATGTCTTATAGTTGCAGTAACTATTACCGCGTTAATTGCTTTCGATGTTTAGGTATGAACAATGGCTGGGCCATGCCCTCTTGGCGGGAACACAATGCCTCCGATTTTTTATCCGCATTTAGATGCTTTCTGGAGTGGTGAATGAGAAACCTGCAGTAATAAGCCGTAGTTTTTTGTAATAATTTGAAGGATTAGTTGTTTTAACGGAATTCTGACGCCCTCAAGATCATATTATTAGCCATAAATATAAATTATAATATAAAATATATTGGTATTCATGTAACCAATATATTTTATATTATAATTTATATTTATGGCTAATAATATGATCCTGAGGGCGTTACCATTTCTGATTATGGTTTTCTTGTGTATATATATTGTATAGAAAATGTAAAAGTGCCAATACTATATAATCCTACCTGTATGGTGTCAGCGTTCCTCTGTAATATCATAATCTAGTAAAGCGAGATTCGTTTTCTATAGTAACCTACTCGAGAAAATGTTTATTTTGTAAATTACTTGCAATGTTTATTGGAATTTAACACTAGTCGATTACTCTTTGCTTACAACATACAACGACATGAAAATGATACATGCTTTTCTCGGCGAGTGATCTTTAAAGACATGTACTTGTTCGGGTGCGTGAAACTGATAAGTTAGTATTCAGGTGCTATGACAACTGGGGGAATGTAGCATTCTACTAACATCACTGAAAATATCAAGCAAATCAACCGTACCACTCCATAGAAAACATTGTCTGAACTACGCTAAATTTTAAATATTTACTATACTCGAATCGGGACGCTTCGATCGGCGATAAACTAACGAAAACGATTTCGCCATCCGCAGTCACTGCATTTAATTAATATATTTGAATGACGGTGTGTGTGTTGTCAATTTAGATATAATATTTGTGAAAATAACTACTTTGAACAAGTTTATTCTCCATTTCTATTTGATCAACCTACCGGAGTGTTTCCCCATCACTTTAACTGTGTTTCATTTCATCAGCGAACTGCATATATACTGTTGGTGCGAAAACTCCATCTGTTTGTATTCCATAGTAATGGGATGCTTAATTGTTAGCACGCCTGCGTGTATACTGTTCGGCAAATATTAGAAAGATGTGGTCCGATGGGGGTTTTATAAATAGAAAATTGTTTTTTTCGGTTTATTTAAAAGTCCAACTGCGCGACCAGGAGGCCGAGTCCGGTAAAAGGTGTAGTTGGGAATTTCAATTTCGTTTATTGTCCTTTACATTATTATGTCAATAATGTTGATTTTTGGTTTGTGACAAGCTATGTCAATTACCAATAAAAGAAATTTAAAAGATAACTTGTAAGTCTTATATTTCAACTTGTATAGATATTTTTCGTTCTGCAGCCCACTGATGGTTGTGGTCGGAGACGGCCGAGTCGGCCGCCGGTTCGTTAATTAGGTGCTGGTTGTTATTGTTATTTTAACGGAATTCCGAGTTGGTCATTCGCGAAACCAATATATTTTATATTCTATAATTCAAATCATGGGTATATAATATATGATCTTGTTTATAATTATGGATATTGTAGGAAGACTAATCTGGCCGTGTCAAATTGAGCTATAGCGATGGGATTTCTCGCAGGACAACACATTTCGGGTTTTCGTGGGGTGTGTATCCGCTGGATGTCTTATAGTTGCAGTATGTAACCATTATGACCGCGTTAATTGCTTTCGATGTTTAGGTATGAACAATGGCTGGGCCATGCACTCTTGGCGGGAACACAATACCTCCTATTTTTGATCCGCATTTGGAAGCTTTCTGGTGTGGTGAATGAGAAACCTGCAGTAATAAGCCGTAGGTTTTTGTAATAATTTGAAGGATTAGTTGTTTTAACGGAATTCTGAGGCGGTGCATTCATGTAACCAATGTATTTTATATTATAATTTATATTTATGGCTAATAATATGATCTTGAGGGCGTTACCATTTCTGATTATGGTTTTCTTGTTATAGTAATGTTATAGAAATATTATAGTATGACCCTGGTGCCGTATTTGAGTATTAAAGGTACTCAATCCGATAAAACTCATCTCAATTACTATTTCAATGGCTTCGGAGGTAAAAAATATTTGATTCGAGTCGAGGAAGTCACCCATCAAAGCTCAGATTTGTTAGATATCGATTTTAGAAATCTATTATTTTTCATTATCGGGAATTCTTTCTGGCCCAGTACGTAGTCAAAATTGCGTTATTATTACCACTTGATTTTAGAGTTATCCATCCTTGTCTGTTTGAATAGAGTTTTGGTGTACTCATCTCGAGCAGGTTTCAAAATTGACGGCAATTATTAGTACTCATCTCGAGAAATTAACAAATTTCAAAAATCAATATCTAATAACTCTGAGCTTTGTTTGATGGGTTCCTCGACTCGAATCAAATATTTTTTACCCCCAAAGCCAAAGAAATAGTAATATAGGACCCTCAGATCGGATTGTTGTTGTTGGAATATGTTGAGATGGGGACCCTCTGTTCGGATTGAGTACCTTTACGCTGTACCTCCAGAGATGTAGTGTTAGCCCTCATGTGGCACTATTTGAGCAGGCTGAATGAACCAAGACTACCGAATATCCGCGCAGTCGATAGTCTGAAACAAACAGCAGAGAATCCCATTACTTTCAGTAGTATTACGCCGGTGTTAGCCAACCACAAATCTCGGTAGAACACAGTCGAATCCAATCAGAAGTTAACCGGTGGAAATTTTACTTAGAAGCGTGTGTGGTGACGTTATATACTGCAGAGGAAAACCCTATATATCTTTGTTGATACAATTGATATCGGAATGACCTGTCCTGACTATCGAACAGCTATTCAATAGGCTTGGTTAACTCAGACTGCTATATATCAGCAGCTTTTCAAAATGCTAAATTGCTCTCCATTGGAGTCCTAATCGCCGAAGAATAAAGGAAAGGGGTAAAGTGAATCAAATTTCCATTCATCGGGGCAATGTTGGTCATTCTTCCGGCGAACACACTATAGGCCTAGTACTCTCGAAAGGCAAAACTGTCCCGCTGGGAGAGTCAAATATTCAATATATATATATATCCATATTATATACTATTTCAAAGAGGACGCTCCAAAATATTGTATTATCAACTTATCCGATCGAATAAACTGTGAACATGTTGTTTTGTCAAGGTAACGACGTGTGTTCTGTGCTTAATTTCGATATGGTCTGTTGTGCCAGCCTATTATTCTCAAAGTAAGGGGAATAACTCTATCTCTTAGTTGTGAATTATGATACATTCTGGGTAAACAACGGGGAGTCTTTGTGTGAATCTGAGAATAATTGTCACTTCGTGGAAATGCACTCCTTGGCCACAGCTGTTCTGTATTCCGGTAGAATATATATATTTTTGGTTCCTCTTACAAATGGTATATATAGCATGGAATATGTTGTATATAATGTGATCTGGGCATTCGAAAATTAAGTGGGCATTTAAGTGAAATTTATGTAACATCAGACGTGTATCGTGTGATTTCGTGAATATCGATTTTTGGAGGGGCATAGACCATCTTTAACATTATATTCACAATGTCAATTTCAGTCGGGTTATGCACATGTTATGCATCGACGAGCCACATTCGGCCGACTGTACGTTCGCAGACAGAAAAATTCCAGTTATACCAGTTATACCCGACGTTCAAAGTGGTAAGTTATTAGCGCGCGCCGCGTACATGTATACTGTTCTGCAAATTCTTGAAAGCTGTGGTCCGATGGGCATTTTATTTATAGATAATTGTTTTTTCCGGTTTAAAAGTCGAACTGCGCGACCAGGAGGCCGAGTCAGGTAAAAGGTGTAGTTGGGAATTTCAATTTCGTTTATTGTCCTTTACATTATTATGTCAATAATGTTGATTTTTGGTTTATGACAAGCTATGTCAATTACCAATAAAAGAAATTTAAAATATAATTTGTAAGTCTTATATTTCAACTTTTATAGATATGTTTCGTTCTGCAGCCCACTGATTCATTAATTAGGTGCTGATTGTTATTTCAACGGAATTCTGAGTGTGGTCATTCGCGAAACCGATATATTTTATATTCTATAATTACAAGCATGGGTATATAATATATGATCTTGAGCACGTTACCATTTCTGACTATGGTTTTCTTGTTAGATAGTGTGCCCGATAGAAAGGGTCAGGTTACTACGAATCTGGCGGCTGCTTCGATTGGAGAAAGTACCAGTCTATTGCACGAAATTAGACAACAACATAATATACTATCTAAGATTATACTTCACGGAAGTACATTTTAATACAGATTTTCTTCTCAAAGTTGATATAATTACTAAGTGAATGAAAATTTATATCTAGCTGTCGTCTGTCATTGTTTCTGCGACTCTCATATTTGTTTATTTGCGCGCACTCCATGACATTGTCTCTTGTTTAATAGACTGGTTCCTAGTCCAAACTGCAAAATGTGAAAACGTAGTATTACATGACCCCTCAAGCGATAGTGGGTATCAAAAATAATCTATATTGAGGATTGGCCGTCAAAAATGAAGGGTGAAAGGATTGGAAAAGTTATATTGTATGTGTTTAGTTTTACTGCAAACAGTGAAATACTTCACTCTTGTACGTAAACGAATTTTGAACATGCAAAACACTCGACCCATCTTTTTAGGGTTGTGATTTCATAAACTACGTTGAACTATTAGCGCAATAAAAAGATAATATTTTTAACATTTTCTCTGTCCCCGCCCCTTTGCAACGCAGTGAATTCTAGCGGCGATAGCACAATTCGTAATATGTCTGTTGTGTATGTACAGCCCGTGCTTAGCGACTGCAAGGACAACCAATTTTACAGCTCCATGAATTTAGTTCCTTGTTCCTTGTTCCTTATTCGGCTCCTTATTCAAATCTTTTTAGTTCCTTGTTCCTTGTTCCTTATTCGGCTCCTTATTCAAATTCAGTCTCGGATTGTGAGAGATCTATGCCATTGATGGCCCCTTTTGAGATGTATTCGTCCATAGCCACCCTAGAGGCAAATCTCTGTCAAAATATTACCCCGCCAGCCCATTATACGCGGCCACAAATTGGGCGTAAGTAGAGCCTGGAACCAAACGGACCCTAAAATGTTGCGAAATTCCACATTGTGAGAGATCTATGTCATTAATGGCCCCTTTTAAGATGTATTCGACCATAGCCACCCTAGAGGCATTTCACAGTCAAAAAATTACCCGGTCAACCCATTATACCCGGCCACAAATTGGGCGTAAGTAGAGCCTGGAACCAAACATACCATAAAATGTTGCGAAATTCCAGGTTGTGAGAGATCTATATCATTAATGGCCCCTTTTTAGATGTATTCGTCCATAGCCACCCTAGAGGCATTCACTGTCAAAAAATTACCCAGTCAACCCATTATAACCGGCCACAAATTGGGCGTAAGTAGAGCCTGGAAACCAAACATACCATAAAATGTTGCGAAATTCCAGGTTGTGAGAGATCTATGTCATTAATGGACCCTTTTGAGATGTATTCGTCCATAGCCACCCTAGAGGCATTTCACTGTCAAAAAATTACCCGGCCAACCCATTATACCCGGCCACAAATTGGGCGTAAGTAGAGCCTGGAACCAAACATACCATAAAATGTTGCGAAATTCCACATTGTGAGAGAACAATGTCATTAATGGCCCCTTTTAAGATGTATTCGTCCATAGCCACCCTAGAGGCATTTCCCTGTCAAACAATTACCCGGCCAGCCCATTATACGCGGCCACAAATTGGGCGTAAGTAGAGCCTGGAACCAAACGGACCCTAAAATGTTGCGAAATTCCAGGTTGTGAGAGATCTATGTCATTAATGGCCCCATTTAAGATGTATTCGTCTATAGCCACCCTAGAAGCATTTCACTGTCAAAAAATTACCCGGTCAACCCATTATACCCGGCCACAAATTGGGCGTAAGTAGAGCCTGGAACCAAACATACCATAAAATTTTGCGAAATTCCACATTGTGAGAGAACAATGTCATTAATGGCTCCTTTTAAGATGTATTCGTCCATAGCCACCCTAGAGGCATTTCACTGTCGAAAAATTACCAGGCCAACCCATTATACCCGGACACAAATTGGGCGTAAGTAGAGCCTGGAACCAAACGGACTAAAAAATGTTGCGAAATTCCACATTGTGAGAGATCTATGTCATTAATGGCCCCTTTTAAGATGTATTCGTCCATAGCCAACCTAGAGGCATTTCACTGTCAAAAATTTACCCGGCCAACCCATTATACCCGGCCACAAATTGGGCGTAAGTAGAGCCTGAGAAGAATAGGCGTCTCGTTCGCCCCACATCTAAAAATAGAATCTTTGGGTCTAAAATTGGTTGTACTAAAATATTCCCAAAATATCAAAACCCAAAAATTATTTTTCCAAAAAAAATTTCAAAACTTCAAAAATTTATTTTTTCCAAAAAATTTCAAAATCCCAAAACTTCCAAAAAATTTTAAAACCCCAAAATTTCAAAAGAAAAAAATTCAAAACCCTCAAAATTATTTCTCCAAAAAAAGTTTAAATAAAAAATTTATAACGAGTTTTCGGTTTCTGATAATCTCGATATTAAAATGTCGAATGTTAAATTATTTGCGCGTAATATCTTTCGTTATTTTTTTTTGTTCAACCAATGTTTCAATGTATTTATTAATCGATGTTTAGAAAATAGCTTTATTGGACATTGTGACCATCGATATGAATGCATACATTCCAGTGTTTTATCGGACGCAGTTCATATAATTGTCATACCTGAAAATAGACACTATTACTTTTACATAAATAATAAAGAGCGTTTATTCTTTACACTCTCTCTACCCCAGATGAAGTTATTGAGTATATGACAGGTGTGTATTATCGTGAATTATTGGAAGTATTGAGATGTACTATGTTGAATCACTAACGGTCGAAAATTGTAATGTGAAATTACAACCCTCCAGAATGAATTGTCATATTCGCTGTACACGCAATCACACACGCGACATTGGTGGTAACAATGTGTCTTTCACACCTTTGCTTTACCAAATGAATTATATTATTTCCCCGTTCACAGTTATATGCTATTCAGAAAACATATCGATTTAATGTCTGAACAAACGGGTTAGTATCAATTAAGGTTGATAAACTGTGTCATTCACACGATAATTAGTTAGCCAAAACATGCATACGTCCAGGACACTCAATTATAGAAATTGCTTTGATGACATTGTTATAACAACATTACGTAATAACCACTTATCGCCCCACATTCATACTTACGCTTTGGACATTTTATCAGTTTATCACGTGATCACTAAATGTGGCAATCGGGTATCCACCGATGCCTGCAATTTATTATTTATAATAATTGGACTCATTGATCTCACGTGAATAATACTCTTAGTTGTTCCAATAAAATAGTTATCAAATTCGATCACCAATAGATTTGACTGTGGAATGTAATGACCTTTAACTTATTTATCGATCTAAAAGGACACTCATTATGAATGAATGTTAACAATACAAGCGCACGAATGAAGAGCGTTGAACATATACGAAATTACTACACGAATGAATTGAACCTTGAAATTTATATTTCACATCTTACCAACAACAGCTACAGACATAATCATAGTATTATACTGTCTTGCATGTACCCATGCTATGACATCATTCGAAGGGGCAATACACTCAAGGAGTTAAAGTGACACGAAACAAGGGACGTGATGTAATATTGGTGTTTGAATCTTAAAGGAACACAAGACACTCTAAAGGGACACTCATTATGAATGAATGTTAACAATACAAGCGCACGAATGAAGAGCGTTGAACATATACAAAATTACTACACGAATGAATTGAACCTTGAAATTTATATTTCACATCTTACCAACAACAGCTACAGGCATTATCATAGGGTTATACTGTCTTGCATATACACACGCTATGACATCATTAAAGGCGGACAATCCACTCACGGTGTGACAACAGATACAGACATAGGCATAGTGTTATGCAGTCTTCTATGTACCAATGCTATGACATAATTAAAGGGGGATAATACACGCACGGTGTGGAATGTTAAAGTGACACGTGGTAAGGGACGTGATGTAATATTGGTGAAACCCCCTCCCCACTTATAGATATATAACGAAGACGAGAATAACATGTTGATGAAGTTTATTGAAATTTAATCATTGTCTGAATCTTCGACCGTTAGATTTACTTCTAAGAGTTTCTTGAATTTTCTCATCGCTTCATCTGCAGCCCATTCATTATTATATCCGTGTTTGGTCAGTTTGACCATTTTCTTCATGATCATGGTATGTATGCGTGATGTTTTCAATCGATACTGGTATTCTATTAATCGTCTATAACTTTTGAGAAACAGAGCAAACTCTGTGTCGATGGTATCCTCTTTTCCCGACATGCTCTCATCTCCCGAAATGCTCTCTTCTTCTTTCACATCATTGGTGACGCGTTTCATCATACTTTTGAATGTGTCCATCTCGTTGACACATCGCGCAGCTTTCTTAAGACCGAATACCGTTCTACTACCGACGCCATTACCATCTTCTGAATCTGATAGCGTTCCACGTTCATCTTCATCTGAATCTAGAACCGCTTCGTCAGATTCATCGGTATCTTCTCCGAAGAGAGTTGGTTTTGTCTCGGACATAACTCCGTGTTTAATCTGTTTATGTCTTTGTAGATTGTAGTTCGTCGATAAAATAATGCCACATAAATCACACCCGTGCATTATCGCGAATTATTGGAAGAACCATCACTCTTATAAGTAGCGATAAAAAGAGAGAATAAGGTGTGGTATACAACCGTCGCTCTAAGAGTACGTTCGTCCCGGGGCTAGGGTATAGATATTTGACCGCCGGTGATTCAATTAATGGCAATTTATCAGTATGGTACTCTATGTATTCATTCATGATTTGGCTAATCGTATGACACTGGTCTTTTCATTTTCTTCTTATTATTAGACAAACCTCCATCAGACACTCTCTTGTTGGTTTGTTTGGACGCTTTACGTGTGTTTGTCAACTTATTTGCTGCAACTTCAGCCTTAGCCATTTCAATCGCTTGAGCGATGGGTGTCACCACGTTAATAAGTGGTTTTAGAACGTCTTCTTCACTATCACTATTTTTAGTTCTGTCAATAAAGTATCGACCCTGATTATCTGGTATTAACTTCCCATCAACCATATCTCTGAAATGTTTTCTCCACATTTCAAGATCTGCTGGAATATACGGGATCGACATGTTTCTTCAAAATGTACAAGTCACTCTTTTTTCTGCATTTTATTTTAGAAAGTTTATCGCCTCTTATAAAAATCGATTATTGCATCTAAAAATAGAATCTTTGGGTCTAAAATTGGTTGTACTAAAATATTCCCAAAAACCCAAAACTTCAAAAATTTCAAAAAACTTCAAAAATTTCAAAAAACTTCAAAAATTTCGAAAACTTCAAAAATTTCAAAAATTTCAAAAACTTCAAAAAACTTCAAAAATTTCAAAAACTTCAAAAATAAGACCCCGCCGGCGGCCGGCGGCGGCGGCACCGCCGGCGGCGCCAGTTGTTGTTGTTGTTGTTGGTGGTGGTGGTGTTGTTGTTGTTGTTGTTGTTGTTGTGGCGGCGGCGGCGGCGGCGGCGGCGGCGGCGGCGGCATTGCAGTATTTTACTGCGGGGTCCGCCGGCGGCGGACCCCGGCGGCGGCGGCGGCGCCGCCGTCGCAGTAAAATACCGCAATGCCGTCGCCGCCGCCGCCGCCACAACAACAACAACAACAACAACAACAACAACACCACCACCACCAACAACAACAACAACAACAACAACAACTGGCGCCGGCGGTGCCGCCGCCGCCGCCGCCGGGGTCCGCCGCCGGCGGGGTCTTATTTTTGAAGTTTTTGAAATTTTTGAAGTTTTTTGAAGTTTTTGAAATTTTTGAAATTTTTGAAGTTTTTGAAATTTTTGAAGTTTTTTGAAATTTTTGAAGTTTTTTGAAATTTTTGAAGTTTTGGGTTTTTGGGAATATTTTAGTACAACCAATTTTAGACCCAAAGATTCTATTTTTAGATGCAATAATCGATTTTTATAAGAGGCGATAAACTTTCTAAAATAAAATGCAGAACAAAGAGTGACTTGTACATTTTGAAGAAACATGTCGATCCCGTATATTCCAGCAGATCTTGAAATGTGGAGAAAACATTTCAGAGATATGGTTGATGGGAAGTTAATACCAGATAATCAGGGTCGATACTTTATTGACAGAACTAAAAATAGTGATAGTGAAGAAGACGTTCTAAAACCACTTATTAACGTGGTGACACCCATCGCTCAAGCGATTGAAATGGCTAAGGCTGAAGTTGCAGCAAATAAGTTGACAAACACACGTAAAGCGTCCAAACAAACCAACAAGAGAGTGTCTGATGGAGGTTTGTCTAATAATAAGAAGAAAATGAAAAGACCAGTGTCATACGATTAGCCAAATCATGAATGAATACATAGAGTACCATACTGATAAATTGCCATTAATTGAATCACCGGCGGTCAAATATCTATACCCTAGCCCCGGGACGAACGTACTCTTAGAGCGACGGTTGTATACCACACCTTATTCTCTCTTTTTATCGCTACTTATAAGAGTGATGGTTCTTCCAATAATTCGCGATAATGCACGGGTGTGATTTATGTGGCATTATTTTATCGACGAACTACAATCTACAAAGACATAAACAGATTAAACACGGAGTTATGTCCGAGACAAAACCAACTCTCTTCGGAGAAGATACCGATGAATCTGACGAAGCGGTTCTAGATTCAGATGAAGATGAACGTGGAACGCTATCAGATTCAGAAGATGGTAATGGCGTCGGTAGTAGAACGGTATTCGGTCTTAAGAAAGCTGCGCGATGTGTCAACGAGATGGACACATTCAAAAGTATGATGAAACGCGTCACCAATGATGTGAAAGAAGAAGAGAGCATTTCGGGAGATGAGAGCATGTCGGGAAAAGAGGATACCATCGACACAGAGTTTGCTCTGTTTCTCAAAAGTTATAGACGATTAATAGAATACCAGTATCGATTGAAAACATCACGCATACATACCATGATCATGAAGAAAATGGTCAAACTGACCAAACACGGATATAATAATGAATGGGCTGCAGATGAAGCGATGAGAAAATTCAAGAAACTCTTAGAAGTAAATCTAACGGTCGAAGATTCAGACAATGATTAAATTTCAATAAACTTCATCAACATGTTATTCTCGTCTTCGTTATATATCTATAAGTGGGGAGGGGGTTTCACCAATATTACATCACGTCCCTTACCACGTGTCACTTTAACATTCCACACCGTGCGTGTATTATCCCCCTTTAATTATGTCATAGCATTGGTACATAGAAGACTGCATAACACTATGCCTATGTCTGTATCTGTTGTCACACCGTGAGTGGATTGTCCGCCTTTAATGATGTCATAGCGTGTGTATATGCAAGACAGTATAACCCTATGATAATGCCTGTAGCTGTTGTTGGTAAGATGTGAAATATAAATTTCAAGGTTCAATTCATTCGTGTAGTAATTTTGTATATGTTCAACGCTCTTCATTCGTGCGCTTGTATTGTTAACATTCATTCATAATGAGTGTCCCTTTAGAGTGTCTTGTGTTCCTTTAAGATTCAAACACCAATATTACATCACGTCCCTTGTTTCGTGTCACTTTAACTCCTTGAGTGTATTGCCCCTTCGAATGATGTCATAGCATGGGTACATGTAAGATAGTATAACACTATGACTATGTCTGTATCTGTTGTTGGTAAGATGTGAAAATATAAATTTCAGTTCATTCGTGTAGTAATTTCGTATATGTGTTCAACGCTCTTCATTCGTAAGAGTAATTACCAACTGGAAGTTGTACTATTTTTGATAAACATCGGATTTGCTCATCAGACGATAAGCTGACAATATTTACGTATGGTCTAATTAGATTCATGCATAAATGTAAGGTAATTTTTGTTATGGTCAAGTTTTTTGTTAAGACCATGTTCTAACATAGATCGATAAATAAGTTAAAGGTCATTATATTCCACAGTCAAATCTATTGGTGATCGAATTTGATAACTATTTTATTGGAACAACTAAGAGTATTATTTACGTGAGATCAATGAGTCCAATTATTATAAATAATAAATTGCAGGCATCGGTGGATACCCGATTGCCACATTTAGTGATCACGTGATAAACTGATAAAATGTCCAAGTGACGTACTATAATGAGCAAAAAAAATGAGTTGACCTTCGGCTTCGTCCCGATTGGGTACTGAGCTGACACCGGGGATAAATTGACCAATGACTGCCATTGTATCCTTTGACAGATATGCGTGCGCAGACTCGTTTGATGTTCGCTATCGCATTACTATGTTTTAATAGCCGAGCCTTCACTACTCGTCTGACTTTCTTACCGACAAGACCTGTCTACACAGTACTTCTCCGGCAGACTATTCATCCACTGGTAGGCCTACATACAGGTATGCCCTAAATAATGGACTGCTTAACCACAGCAGAATTATATTATTTTTTTTGCTCATTTGCTCATTTTTTTGCTCATTTGCTCATTTTCTTGCTCATTTGCTCATTTTTATTGCTCATTTGCTCATTTTCTTGCTCATTTGCTCATTTTCTTGCTCATTTGCTCATTTTTTTGCTCATTTGCTCATTTTTATTGCTCATTTGCTCATTTTCTTGCTCATTTGCTCATTTTCTTTCTCATTTGCTCATTTTTATTGCTCATTTGCTCATTTTCTTGCTCATTTGCTCATTTTCTTGCTCATTTGCTCATTTTTTTTGCTCATTTGCTCATTTTTATTGCTCATTTGCTCATTTTCTTGCTCATTTGCTCATTTTCTTGCTCATTTGCTCATTTTCTTGCTCATTTACTCATTTTCTTGCTCATTTGCTCATTTTTATGCTCATTTGCTCATTTTTATTGCTCATTTGCTCATTTTCTTGCTCATTTGCTCATTTTTTGCTCATTTGCTCATTTTTTTGCTCATTTGCTCATTGATTGGTGCATACTCAAGAGTCATATACCTAACATCCAATGTACGTTAATGGTGTCATAGCGTGGGTACATAGAAGACTGTATAACACTATGCCTATGTCCGTATCTGTTGTCACACCGTGAGTGGATTGTCCGTCTTTAATGATGTCATAGCGTGTGTACATGCAAGACAGTATAATACTATGATTATGTCTGTAGCTGTTGTTGGTAAGATGTGAAATATAAATTTCAAGGTTCAATTCATTCGTGTAGTAATTTCGTATATGTTCAACGCTCTTCATTCGTGCGCTTGTATTGTTAACATTCATTCATAATGAGTGTCCTTTTAGATCGATAAATAAGTTAAAGGTCATTACATTCCACAGTCAAATCTATTGGTGATCGAATTTGATAACTATTTTATTGGAACAACTAAGAGTATTATTCACGTGAGATCAATGAGTCCAATTATTATAAATAATAAATTGCAGGCATCGGTGGATACCCGATTGCCACATTTAGTGATCACGTGATAAACTGATAAAATGTCCAAAGCGTAAGTATGAATGTGGGGCGATAAGTGGTTATTACGTAATGTTGTTATAACAATGTCATCAAAGCAATTTCTATAATTGAGTGTCCTGGACGTATGCATGTTTTGGCTAACTAATTATCGTGTGAATGACACAGTTTATCAACCTTAATTGATACTAACCCGTTTGTTCAGACATTAAATCGATATGTTTTCTGAATAGCATATAACTGTGAACGGGGAAATAATATAATTCATTTGGTAAAGCAAAGGTGTGAAAGACACATTGTTACCACCAATGTCGCGTGTGTGATTGCGTGTACAGCGAATATGACAATTCATTCTGGAGGGTTGTAATTTCACATTACAATTTTCGACCGTTAGTGATTCAACATAGTACATCTCAATACTTCCAATAATTCACGATAATACACACCTGTCATATACTCAATAACTTCATCTGGGGTAGAGAGAGTGTAAAGAATAAACGCTCTTTATTATTTATGTAAAAGTAATAGTGTCTATTTTCAGGTATGACAATTATATGAACTGCGTCCGATAAAACACTGGAATGTATGCATTCATATCGATGGTCACAATGTCCAATAAAGCTATTTTCTAAACATCGATTAATAAATACATTGAAACATTGGTTGAACAAAAAAAAATAACGAAAGATATTACGCGCAAATAATTTAACATTCGACATTTTAATATCGAGATTATCAGAAACCGAAAACTCGTTATAAATTTTTTATTTAAACTTTTTTTGGAGAAATAATTTTGAGGGTTTTGAATTTTTTTCTTTAGAAATTTTGGGGTTTTAAAATTTTTTGGAAGTTTTGGGATTTTGAAATTTTTTGGAAAAAATAAATTTTTGAAGTTTTGAATTTTTTTTTTGGAAAAATAATTTTTGGGTTTTGATATTTTGGGAATATTTTAGTACAACCAATTTTAGACCCAAAGATTCTATTTTTAGATGTGGGGCGAACGAGACGCCTATTCTTCTAGCCTGGAACCAAACGGACCATAAAATGTTGCGAAATTCCACATTGTGAGAGATCTATGTCATTAATGGCCCATTTTAAGATGTATTCGTCCATAGCCACCCTAGAGGCATTTCACTGTCAAAAAATTACCCGGCCAACCCATTATACCCGGCCACAAATTGGGCGTAAGTAGAGCCTGGAACCAAACATACCATAAAATGTTGCGAAATTCCACATTGTGAGAGAACAATGTCATTAATGGCCCCTTTTAAGATGCATTCGTCCATAGCCACCCTAGAGGCATTTCACTGTCAAACAATTACCCGGCCAGCCCATTATACGCGGCCACAAATTGGGCGTAAGTAGAGCCTGGAACCAAACGGACCCTAAAATGTTGCGAAATTCCAGGTTGTGAGAGATCTATGTCATTAATGGCCCATTTTAAGATGTATTCGTCCATAGCCACTCTAGAGGCATTTCACTGTCAAAAAATTACCCGGCCAACCCATTATACCCGGCCACAAATTGGGCGTAAGTAGAGCCTGGAACCAAACATACCATAAAATGTTGCGAAATTCCACATTGTGAGAGAACAATGTCATTAATGGCCCCTTTTAAGATGTATTCGTCCATAGCCACCCTAGAGGCATTTCACTGTCAAAAAATTACCCGGCCAACCCATTATACCCGGCCACAACTTGGGCGTAAGTAGAGCCTGGAACCAAACATACCATAAAATGTTGCGAAATTCCAGGTTGTGAGAGATCTATATCATTAATGGCCCCTTTTAAGATGTATTCGTCCATAGCCACCCTAGAGGCATTCACTGTCAAAAAATTACCCGGTCAACCCATTATACCCGGCCACAAATTGGGCGTAAGTAGAGCCTGGAAACCAAACATACCATAAAATGTTGCGAAATTCCAGGTTGTGAGAGATCTATGTCATTAATGGACCCTTTTGAGATGTATTCGTCCATAGCCACCCTAGAGGCATTTCACTGTCAAAAAATTACCCGGCCAACCCATTATACCCGGCCACAAATTGGGCGTAAGTAGAGCCTGGAACCAAACATACCATAAAATGTTGCGAAATTCCACATTGTGAGAGAACAATGTCATTAATGGCCCCTTTTAAGATGCATTCGTCCATAGCCACCATAGAGGCATTTCACTGTCAAACAATTACCCGGCCAGCCCATTATACGCGGCCACAAATTGGGCGTAAGTAGAGCCTGGAACCAAACGGACCCTAAAATGTTGCGAAATTCCAGGTTGTGAGAGATCTATGTCATTAATGGCCCATTTTAAGATGTATTCGTCCATAGCCACTCTAGAGGCATTTCACTGTCAAAAAATTACCCGGCCAACCCATTATACCCGGCCACAAATTGGGCGTAAGTAGAGCCTGGAACCAAACATACCATAAAATGTTGCGAAATTCCACATTGTGAGAGAACAATGTCATTAATGGCCCCTTTTAAGATGTATTCGTCCATAGCCACCCTAGAGGCATTTCACTGTCAAAAAATTACCCGGCCAACCCATTATACCCGGCCACAACTTGGGCGTAAGTAGAGCCTGGAACCAAACATACCATAAAATGTTGCGAAATTCCAGGTTGTGAGAGATCTATATCATTAATGGCCCCTTTTAAGATGTATTCGTCCATAGCCACCCTAGAGGCATTCACTGTCAAAAAATTACCCGGTCAACCCATTATACCCGGCCACAAATTGGGCGTAAGTAGAGCCTGGAAACCAAACATACCATAAAATGTTGCGAAATTCCAGGTTGTGAGAGATCTATGTCATTAATGGACACTTTTGAGATGTATTCGTCCATAGCCACCCTAGAGGCATTTCACTGTCAAAAAATTACCCGGCCAACCCATTATACCCGGCCACAAATTGGGCGTAAGTAGAGCCTGGAACCAAACATACCATAAAATGTTGCGAAATTCCAGGTTGTGAGAGATCTATGTAATTAATGGCACCTTTTAAGATGTATTCGTCCATAGCCACCCTAGAGGCATTTCACTGTCAAAAAATTACCCGGCCAACCCATTATACCCGGCCACAAATTGGGCGTAAGCAGAGCCTGGAACCAAACATACCATAAAATGTTGCGAAATTCCAGGTTGTGAGAGATCTATATCATTAATGGCCCCCTTTAAGATGTATTCGTCCATAGCCACCCTAGAGGCATTCACTGTCAAAAAATTACCCGGTCAACCCATTATACCCGGCCACAAATTGGGCCTAAGTAGAGCCTGGAAACCAAACATACCATATAAAATGTTGCGAAATTCCAGGTTGTGAGAGATCTATATCATTAATGGCCCCTTTTAAGATGTATTCGTCCATAGCCACCCTAGAGGCATTTCACAGTCAAAAAATTACCCGGTCAACCCATTATACCCAGCCACAAATTGGGGGTAAGTAGAGCCTGGAACCAAACATACCATAAAATGTTGCGAAATTCCAGGTTGTGAGAGATCTATGTCATTAATGGCACCTTTTAAGATGTATTCGTCCATAGCCACCCTAGAGGCATTTCACTGTCAAAAAATTACCCGGCCAACCCATTATATCCGGCCACAAATTGGGCGTAAGTAGAGCCTGGAACCAAACATACCATAAAATGTTGCGAAATTCCACATTGTGAGAGAACTATGTCATTAATGGCCCCTTTTAAGATGTATTCGTCCATAGCCACCCTAGAGGCATTTCACTGTCAAAAATTTACCCGGCCAACCCATTATACCCGGCCACAAATTGGGCGTAAGTAGAGCCTGGAACCAAACATACCATAAAATGTTGCGAAATTCCAGGTTGTGAGAGATCTATATCATTAATGGCCCCTTTTAAGATGTATTCTTCCATAGCCACCCTAGAGGCATTCACTGTCAAAAAATTACCCTGTCAACCCATTATACCCGGCCACAAATTGGGCCTAAGTAGAGCCTGGAAACCAAACATACCATATAAAATGTTGCGAAATTCCAGGTTGTGAGAGATCTATATCATTAATGGCCCCTTTTAAGATGTATTCGTCCATAGCCACCCTAGAGGCATTCACTGTCAAAAATATACTCGGTCAACCCATTATACCCGGCACAAATTGGGCGTAAGTAGAGCCTGGAAACCAAACATACCATAAAATGTTGCGAAATTCCAGGTTGTGAGAGATCTATGTTATTAATGGACCCTTTTGAGATGTATTCGTCCATAGCCACCCTAGAGGCATTTCACAGTCAAAAAATTACCCGGCCAACCCATTATACCCGGCCACAAATTGGGCGTAAGTAGAGCCTGGAACCAAACGGACCATAAAATGTTGCGAAATTCCACATTGTGAGAGATCTATGTCATTAATGGCCCCGTTTAAGATGTATTCGTCCATAGCCACCCTAGAGGCTACCCTGTGAAAAAATTACCCGGCCAACCCATTATACCCGGCCACAAATTGGGCGTAAGTAGAGCCTGGAACCAAACATACCATAAAATGTTGCGAAATTCCACATTGTGAGAGAACAATGTCATTAATGGCCCCTTTTAAGATGCATTCGTCCATAGCCACCCTAGAGGCATTTCACTGTCAAACAATTACCTGGCCAGCCCATTATACGCGGCCACAAATTGGGCGTAAGTAGAGCCTGGAACCAAACGGACCCTAAAATGTTGCGAAATTCCAGGTTGTGAGAGATCTATGTCATTAATGGCCCCTTTTAAGATGTATTCGTCCACAGCCACTCTAGAGGCATTTCACTGTCAAATAATTACCCGGCCAACCCATTATACCTGGCCACAAATTGGGCGTAAGTAGAGCCTGGAACCAAACATACCATAAAATGTTGCGAAATTCCACATTGTGAGAGAACAATGTCATTAATGGCCCCTTTTAAGATGTATTCGTCCATAGCCATCCTAGAGGCATTTCACTGTCAAAAATTACCCGGCCAACCCATTATACCCGGCCACAAATTGGGCGTAAGTAGAGCCTGGAACCAAACATACCATAAAATGTTGCGAAATTCCACATTGTGAGAGAACAATGTCATTAATGGCCCCTTTTAAGATGTATTCGTCCATAGCCATCCTAGAGGCATTTCACTGTCAAAAAATTACCCGGTCAACCCATTATACCCGGCCACAAATTGGGCGTAAGTAGAGCCTGGAAACAAACATTCCATAAAATGTTGCGAAATTCCAGGTTGTGAGAGATCTATGTCATTAATTGCCCATTTTAAGATGTATTCATCCATAACCACCCTAGAGGCATTTCATTGTCAAAAATTAACCCGGCCAACCCATTATACCTGGCCACAAATTGGGCGTAAGTAGAGCCTGGAACCAAACGGACCATAAAATGTTGCGAAATTCCAGGTTGTGAGAGACCTATGTCATTAATGGCCCCTTTTAAGATGTATTCGTCCATAGCCGCCCTAGAGGCATTTCACTGTCAAAAATTTACCCGGTCAACCCATTATACCCGGCCACAATTGGGCGTAAGTAGAGCCTGGAAACAAACGGACCATAAAATGTTGCGAAATTCCAGGTTGTGAGAGAACTATGTCATTGGGGGTCCCTTTTAAGATGTATTCGTCCATAGCCACCCTAGGGTCAACTAAATGTCATAACATTACCCGGCTAGCCCATTATATTATTTTATTATTGTAAGTAGAGCCTGGAACCAAACGGACCCTAAAATGTTACTAAATTCCACATTGTGAGAGATCTATGTCATTGGTGGCCCATTTTGGGGTATGTACCATTTTCGAGAACGGTAAGGATTTCGACCGATTTGACGACATGTGTGGGTAGCCCGCCACAAATACCACATAGAAACACCCCGACCCACACCCAACACCCCCGGGGGTGCCACCCCGAGGGGGTGAAAATGGGGTATGGACCATTTTCGAGAACGGTAAGGATTTCGACCGATTTGACGGCATCAGTGGGTGGCCCGCCCCAAATATCACCTAGAAACACCCCGACCCCCACACATCACCCCCGGGGTGCCAACCCGAGGGGGTGAAAATGGGATATGGACCATTTTCGAGAAAGGTAAGGATTTCGACAGATATGACGGCATGGGTTTGTGGTCCGCCCCAAATACCCCCTAGAAACACCCCGACCCCCACCCAACACTCCCGGGTGTGCCACCCCGAGGGGGTGAAAATTGGGTGTGGACCATTTTCAAGAACGGTAAGGATTACGACCGATTTTAACGGCATGGGTGGGTGGCCCGCCCCTAATAACACCTAGAAACAACCTGACCCTCACCCATCACCCCCGGGGGTGCCACCCGAGGGGGTGAAAATGGGGTATGGACCATTTTCGAGAACGGTAAGGATTTCGACCGATTTGACGACATTGTGGGTGGCCCGCCCCAAATACCACATAGAAACACCCCGACCCCATCACCCCGGTGGGGGGGGGGTGCCACCCCTAGGGGGTGAAAATGGGAAATGGACCATTTTCGAGAACGGTCAGGATTTTGACCGATTTGACGGCATGAGTGGGTGGCCCGCCCCAAATACCACATAGAAACACCCCACACCCACTCATCACCCCCGGTGGTGAAAATGGGGTATGGACCGTTTTCGAGAACGGTAAGGATTTCGACTGATTTGACGGCATGGGTGGGTGAAATACCCTAAAAATGAGACGAAAATAAGTATTCACCAGCGCCCCTTAATTATTTTCCACACCGCGACGCTACCAAAAGAAATAGAAAATATGTCGGGAGAGTACCAAAAATGGCTCAAATAATACACATGTGGTGAAGAATCGTGCATAAAAAAGAATGGACGCCTGACATAAACAGAAAATGAAAAAAAAAGAAGAAAACTTAAAAAATGTCCACACCGCGACATGTCCACAACGCGACACAGAATGCAGAATAGCCCATTTTATACATCAACCACAACTTGTAAGCGATTGCAGGACACGCTGGTGTAATATTTACCATTTTCCATATTTTGGCGGCCATATTGGCAGCCATTTCGAGCCAAAGTAAGAATTTTAGTTCCAGAGAGTTGGAATATTCATAGGTAATGTTATGCCTCACTTACATTACAAAGTTCTGTTCATTTCTTGTTGAAATATGACTAGAATCCCAATTGTGAATTTTTGTGAAATTTTATATCGCATTCTGTAAAATCGAATTTTTGAGGGATTGGAAGGGGCTAGGACCCCAATAATTCCATATTTAATTGCTCCAATGATCAATTAATATAAAAAAACACAAAATAAAGTTGCATTACTTAACCAGTTCCAAACAGCATGAATTGATCTAGAAGATATTTGTGAAAAAATGTCATATTTTCAAATTCCGGCCGCCATATTGGCGGCCATCTTATGAAAATTTAGATATGTTTTGGCTCAAATGAACCGTGGTCACCTCCCAACTATAATTGCATTGATAAACTGTGAGAAGATACGATTTTCACAAGAAAAGGATGGCATAAATCACCCAACCCAAAAACTTAAATTTTCAAAAAGGTCAAGGTCAAATTGAAGGTCAAGGTGACCTCCAAAATCTGGCATAAACCACCCAACCCAAAAACTGAGATTTCAAAAAGGTCAAGGTCAAATTAAAGGTCAAGGTGACCTCCAAAATCTGGAACCAGCCAGTTTAGTGATACTCACCAACCACTAAACAAACTCTGAAAGTTTGGCGCTTCTACCACAAAGGGAACGATTTTGCAACTACCCCCCCCCCCCCCCCCCACTATCAAGAGGGCCATGACGCAAAAACATAGGTATCTTACAATCGGGAGTTTGGCTTCATTTTATGGCCTGTTTGCATATATACAGACTCTACTTACGCCCAATTTGCGGCCGGAAATAATTGGCTAGCCGCATATGTTTTTGATAGTGATTTGGCCAGATAGTGGTTATGGAGCATTCACCACAAAAGGGGCCACCAATAGCATAGATCTCTCACAATCGGAAATTTAGCGATATGTTAGGGTTCGTTTGGATTCCAGACTCTACTTACGTCCAATTTGTGGCCAGGTAAAATGAACGACCCGGGTACTTTCCCGAATGTGAATCGCACCTCAATTTGCTAATGGCTATGTACGATTTCACACCAAAAGGGCCCCCAATTGCATAGCTCTACCAAAATCAGGAATTTGGCAACAGTTTAGAGTCGGTTTTGATTCCAGACAGACTATACTTACGCCCAATTTGTAGCCGGTTATAATGGGTTATTCCGGTACCTTTTTGACAGCGATTTGCCCATACAGCGGCACCAATAGGCATTATAATATATAACCGGAAATCCCGCTGGGATTCCGCTAGAATCCCGCAGGGATTTTTGGTCGGGATCCCGGTGAGATTTAGGTCGGGATCCCAAAATATCCCGACCAAAAATCCCGTTTATATCCCGGTCATATCCCAGCCTAAATCCCACCGGGATTCCGACATAAATCCCACCGGGACAAGACCTAATTACTATTTCAAATGATTAAATCCCACTAG
This sequence comes from Siphonodentalium dalli, assembly GCA_032622095.1. NCBI lineage: Eukaryota > Metazoa > Mollusca > Scaphopoda > Gadilida > Siphonodentaliidae > Siphonodentalium > Siphonodentalium dalli. The sequence continues at coordinate 90,636,434 of CP136064.1, read as the reverse complement.
GATCCCGACCTAATTCACAACCTTATTCCCTAAACCTCACCGTGATTCCGCCCAAAATCCCACCCGAATCCCGACCTAAATCCCACCGGGATCCCGACATAAATCCCACCGGGATCCCAACATAAATCCCACCGGGATCCCGACCTAAATCCCACCTAGTTCCCGATCTAAATCCCACTGGGATCCCGACCTATATCCCACTGGGATCCCGACCTAAATCCCACCATAGGGTGGCTATGGCCGAATACATCTTAAAAGGGGCCACCAATGACATAGATCTCTCACAACCTGAAATTTAGCAACATTTTAGGGTCCATTTGGTTCCAGGCTCTACTTACGCCCAATTGTCGGCCGGGTATAATGGGCTGGCCGGGTAATTTTTAGACAGAGATTTGCCTCTAGGGTGGCTATGGACGTATACATCTTAAAATTGGCAACCAATGACATAGATCTCTCACAAAAAGGAATTTAGTAACATTTTAGGGTCCGTTTGTTTCCAGGCTCTACTTACGCCCAATTTGTGGCCGGGTATAATGGGCTAGCCGGGTAATTTTATGACACTTATTTGCACCTATGGTGGCTATGGACGAATACATCTTAAAGGGGGCCACCAATGACATAAATATATAACACCATGGAATTTAGCAACATTTTAGGGTCCGTTTGTTTCCAGACTCTACTTACGGCCAATTTGTGGCCGGGTATAATGGGTTGGCCGGGTAATTTTTTGACAGTGAAATGCCTCTAGGGTGGCTATGGACGAATACATCTTAAAGGGGGCCATTAATGACATAGATCTCTCACAATGTGGAATTTCGCAACATTTTATGGTCCGTTTGGTTCCAGGCTCTACTTACGCCCAATTTGTGGCCGGGTATAATGGGTTGGCCGGGTAATTTTTCGACAGTGAAATGCCTCTAGGGTGGCTATGGACGAATACATCTTAAAAGGGGCCATTAATGACATAAATCTCTCACAACCTGGAATTTCGCAACATTTTATGGTATGTTTGGTTCCAGGCTGTACTTACGCCCAATTTGTGGCCGGATATAATGGGTTGGCCGGGTCATTTTTTGACAGTGAAATGCCTCTAGGGTGGCTATGGACGAATACATCTTAAAAGGGGCCATTAATGACATAGATCTCTCACAATGTGGAATTTCGCAACATTTTATGGTCCGTTTGGTTCCAGGCTCTACTTACGCCCAATTTGTGGCCGGGTATAATGGGTTGGCCGGGTAATTTTTTGACAGTGAAATGCCTCTAGGGTGGCTATGGACGAATACATCTTAAAAGGGGCCATTAATGACATAGATCTCTCACAATGTGGAATTTCGCAACATTTTATGGTCCGTTTGGTTCCAGGCTCTACTTACGCCCAATTTGTGGCCGGGTATAATGGGTTGGCCGGGTAATTTTTCGACAGTGAAATGCCTCTAGGGTGGCTATGAACGAATACATCTTAAAAGGGGCCATTAATGACATAGATCTCTCACAACCTGGAATTTCGCAACATTTTAGGGTCCGTTTGGTTCCAGGCTCTACTTACGCCCAATTTGTCGCGTATAATGGGCTGGCCGGGTAATTTTTTGACAGTGAAATGCCTCTAGGGTGGCTATGGACGAATACATCTTAAAAGGGGCCATTAATGACATTGTTCTCTCACAATGTGGAATTTCGCAACATTTTATGGTATGTTTGGTTCCAGGCTCTACTTACGCCCAATTTGTGGCCGGGTATAATGGGTTGGCCGGGTAATTTTTTGACAGTGAAATGCCACTAGGGTGGCTATGGACGAATACATCTTAAAAGGGGCCATTAATGACATAGATCTCTCACAATGTGGAATTTCGCAACATGTTATGGTCCGTTTGGTTCCAGGCTCTACTTACGCCCAATTTGTGGCCGGGTATAATGGGTTGGCCGGGTAATTTGTTGACAGTGAAATGCCTCTAGGGTGGCTATGGACGAATACATCTTAAAAGGGGCCATTAATGACATAGATCTCTCACAACCTGGAATTTCGCAACATTTTATGGTATGTTTGGTTCCAGGCTCTACTTACGCCCAATTTGTGGCCGGGTATAATGGGTTGGCCGGGTAATTTTTTGACAGTGAAATGCCTCTAGGGTGGCTATGGACGAATACATCTCAAAAGGGTCCATTAATGACATAGATCTCTCACAACCTGGAATTTCGCAACATTTTATGGTATGTTTGGTTTCCAGGCTCTACTTACGCCCAACTTGTGGCCGGGTATAATGGGTTGACCGGGTAATTTTTTGACAGTGAATGCCTCTAGGGTGGCTATGGACGAATACATCTTAAAAGGGGCCATTAGTGATATAGATTTCTCACAACCTGGAATTTCGCAACATTTTATGGTCCGTTTGGTTCCAGGCTCTACTTACGCCCAATTTGTGGCCGGGTATAATGGGTTGGCCGGGAATTTTTTTGACAGTGAAATGCCTCTAGGGTGGCTATGGACGAATACATCTTAAAAGGGGCCATTAATGACATAGATCTCTCACAACCTGGAATTTCGCAACATTTTATGGTATGTTTGGTTCCAGGCTCTACTTACGCCCAATTTGTGGCCGGGTATAATGGGTTGACCGGGAAATTTTTTGACAGTGAAATGCCTCTAGGGTGGCTATGGACGAATACATCTTAAAAGGGACCATTAATGACATAGATCTCTCACAATGTGGAATTTCGCAACATTTTAGGGTCCGTTTGGTTCCAGGCTCTACTTACGCCCCATTTGTGGCCGGGTATAATGGGTTGGCCGGGTAATTTTTTGACAGTGAAATGCCTCTAGGGTGGCTATGGACGAATACATCTTAAAAGGGGCCATTAATGACATATATCTCTCACAACCTGGAATTTCGCAACATTTTATGGTATGTTTGGTTCCAGGCTCTAATTACGCCCAATTTGTGGCCGGGTATAATGGGTTGGCCGGGTAATTTTTTGACAGTGAAATGCCTCCAGGGTGGCTATGGACGAATACATCTTAAAAGGGGCCATTAATGACATAGATCTCTCACAACCTGGAATTTCGCAACATTTTAGGGTCCGTTTGGTTCCAGGCTCTACTTACGCCCAATTTGTGGCCGCGTATAATGGGCTGGCCGGGTAATTTTTTGACAGTGAAATGCCTCTAGGGTGGCTATGGACGAATACATCTTAAAAGGGGCCATTAATGACATTGATCTCTCGCAATGTGGAATTTCGCAACATTTTATGGTATGTTTGGTTCCAGGCTCTACTTACGCCCAATTTGTGGCCGGGTATAATGGGTTGGCCGGGTAAATTTTTGACAGTGAAATGCCCCTGGGGTGGTTATGGACGAATACATCTTAAAAGGGGCCATTAATGACATAGATCTCTCACAATGTGGAATTTCGCAACATTTTATGGTCCGTTTGGTTCCAGGCTCTACTTACGCCCAATTTGTGGCCGGGTATAATGGGTTGGCCGGGTAATTTTTTGACAGTGAAATGCCTCTAGGGTGGCTATGGACGAATACATCTTAAAAGGGACCATTAATGACATAGATTTCTCACAATGTGGAATTTCGCAACATTTTATGGTATGTTTGGTTCCAGGCTCTACTTACGCCCAATTTGTGGCCGGGTATAATGGGTTGGCCGGGTACTATTTTGACAGTGAAATGCCTCTAGGGTGGCTATGGACGAATACATCTTAAAAGGGGCCATTAATGACATAGATCTCTCACAACCTGGAATTTCGCAACATTTTATGGTATGTTTGGTTTCCAGGCTCTACTTACGCCCAACTTGTGGCCGGGTATAATGGGTTGACCGGGTAATTTTCTGACAGTGAATGCCTCTAGGGTGGCTATGGACGAATACATCTTAAAAGGGGCCATTAATGACATAGATCTCTCACAACCTGGAATTTCGCAACATTTTATGGTATGTTTGGTTCCAGGCTCTACTTACGCCCAATTTGTGGCCGGGTATAATGGGTTGACCGGGTAATTTTTTGACAATGAAATGCCTCTAGGGTGGCTATGGACGAATACATCTTAAAAGGGGCCATTAATGACATAGATCTCTCACAATGTGGAATTTCGCAACATTTTATGGTCCGTTTGGTTCCAGGCTCTACTTACGCCCAATTTGTGGCCGGGTATAATGGGTTGGCCGGGTAATTTTTTTACAGTGAAATGCCTCTAGGGTGGCTATGGATGAATACATCTCAAAAGGGTCCATTAATGACATAGATCTCTCACAACCTGAAATTTCGCAACATTTTATGGTCCGTTTGGTTCCAGGCTCTACTTACGCCCAATTTGTGGCCGGGTATAATGGGTTGGCCGGGTAAATTTTTGACAGTGAGATGCCTCTAGGGTGGCTATGGACGAATACATCTTAAAAGGGGCCATTAATGACATAGATCTCTCGCAATGTGGAATTTCGCAACATTTTATGGTATGTTTGGTTCCAGGCTCTACTTACGCCCAATTTGTGGCCGGGTATAATGGGTTGGCCGGGTAAATTTTTGACAGTGAAATGCCCCTAGGGTGGTTATGGACGAATACATCTTAAAAGGGGCCATTAATGACATAGATCTCTCACAATGTGGAATTTCGCAACATTTTATGGTCCGTTTGGTTCCAGGCTCTACTTACGCCCAATTTGTGGCCGGGTATAATGGGTTGGCCGGGTAATTTTTTGACAGTGAAATGCCTCTAGGGTGGCTATGGACGAATACATCTTAAAAGGGGCCATTAATGACATAGATCTCTCACAACCTGGAATTTCGCAACATTTTAGGGTCCGTTTGGTTCCAGGCTCTACTTACGCCCAATTTGTGGCCGCGTATAATGGGCTGGCCGGGTAATTTTTTGACAGTGAAATGCCTCTAGGGTGGCTATGGACGAATACATCTTAAAAGGGGCCTTTAATGACATTGATCTCTCGCAATGTGGAATTTCGCAACATTTTATGGTATGTTTGGTTCCACGCTCTACTTACGCCCAATTTGTGGCCGGGTATAATGGGTTGGCCGGGTAAATTTTTGACAGTGAAATGCCCCTGGGGTGGTTATGGACGAATACATCTTAAAAGGGGCCATTAATGACATAGATCTCTCACAATGTGGAATTTCGCAACATTTTATGGTCCGTTTGGTTCCAGGCTCTACTTACGCCCAATTTGTGGCCGGGTATAATGGGTTGGCCGGGTAATTTTTTGACAGTGAAATGCCTCTAGGGTGGCTATGGACGAATACATCTTAAAAGGGACCATTAATGACATAGATTTCTCACAATGTGGAATTTCGCAACATTTTATGGTATGTTTGGTTCCAGGCTCTACTTACGCCCAATTTGTGGCCGGGTATAATGGGTTGGCCGGGTACTATTTTGACAGTGAAATGCCTCTAGGGTGGCTATGGACGAATACATCTTAAAAGGGGCCATTAATGACATAGATCTCTCACAACCTGGAATTTCGCAACATTTTATGGTATGTTTGGTTTCCAGGCTCTACTTACGCCCAACTTGTGGCCGGGTATAATGGGTTGACCGGGTAATTTTTTGACAGTGAATGCCTCTAGGGTGGCTATGGACGAATACATCTTAAAAGGGGCCATTAATGACATAGATCTCTCACAACCTGGAATTTCGCAACATTTTATGGTATGTTTGGTTCCAGGCTCTACTTACGCCCAATTTGTGGCCGGGTATAATGGGTTGACCGGGTAATTTTTTGACAATGAAATGCCTCTAGGGTGGCTATGGACGAATACATCTTAAAAGGGGCCATTAATGACATAGATCTCTCACAATGTGGAATTTCGCAACATTTTATGGTCCGTTTGGTTCCAGGCTCTACTTACGCCCAATTTGTGGCCGGGTATAATGGGTTGGCCGGGTAATTTTTTTACAGTGAAATGCCTCTAGGGTGGCTATGGATGAATACATCTCAAAAGGGTCCATTAATGACATAGATCTCTCACAACCTGAAATTTCGCAACATTTTATGGTCCGTTTGGTTCCAGGCTCTACTTACGCCCAATTTGTGGCCGGGTATAATGGGTTGGCCGGGTAAATTTTTGACAGTGAGATGCCTCTAGGGTGGCTATGGACGAATACATCTTAAAAGGGGCCATTAATGACATAGATCTCTCGCAATGTGGAATTTCGCAACATTTTATGGTATGTTTGGTTCCAGGCTCTACTTACGCCCAATTTGTGGCCGGGTATAATGGGTTGGCCGGGTAAATTTTTGACAGTGAAATGCCCCTAGGGTGGTTATGGACGAATACATCTTAAAAGGGCCCATTAATGACATAGATCTCTCACAATGTGGAATTTCGCAACATTTTATGGTCCGTTTGGTTCCAGGCTCTACTTACGCCCAATTTGTGGCCGGGTATAATGGGTTGGCCGGGTAATTTTTTGACAGTGAAATGCCTCTAGGGTGGCTATGGACGAATACATCTTAAAAGGGGCCATTAATGACATAGCTCTCTCACAACCTGGAATTTCGCAACATTTTATGGTATGTTTGATTCCCCGCTCTACTTACGCCCAATTTGTGGCCGGGTATAATGGGTTGGCCGGGTAATTTTTTGACAGTGAAATGCCTCTAGGGTTGCTATGGACGAATACATCTTAAAAGGGGCCATTAATGACATAGATCTCTCACAACCTGGAATTTCGCAACATTTTAGGGTCCGTTTGGTTCCAGGCTCTACTTACGCCCAATTTGTGGCCGCGTATAATGGGCTGGACGGGTAATTTTTTGACAGTGAAATGCCTCTAGGGTGGCTATGGACGAATACATCTTAAAAGGGGCCTTTAATGACATTGATCTCTCGCAATGTGGAATTTCGCAACATTTTATGGTATGTTTGGTTCCACGCTCTACTTACGCCCAATTTGTGGCCGGGTATAATGGGTTGGCCGGGTAAATTTTTGACAGTGAAATGCCTCTAGGGTGGCTATGGACGAATACATCTCAAAAGGGTCCATTAATGACATAGATCTCTCACAACCTGGAATTTCGCAACATTTTATGGTATGTTTGGTTTCCAGGCTCTACTTACGCCCAATTTGTGGCCGGGTATAATGGGTTGGCCGGGTACTATTTTGACAGTGAAATGCCTCTAGGGTGGCTATGGACGAATACATCTTAAAAGGGGCCATTAATGACATAGATCTCTCACAACCTGGAATTTCGCAACATTTTATGGTATGTTTGGTTTCCAGGCTCTACTTACGCCCAACTTGTGGCCGGGTATAATGGGTTGACCGGGTAATTTTTTGACAGTGAATGCCTCTAGGGTGGCTATGGACGAATACATCTTAAAAGGGGCCATTAATGACATAGATCTCTCACAACCTGGAATTTCGCAACATTTTATGGTATGTTTGGTTCCAGGCTCTACTTACGCCCAATTTGTGGCCGGGTATAATGGGTTGACCGGGTAATTTTTTGACAATGAAATGCCTCTAGGGTGGCTATGGACGAATACATCTTAAAAGGGGCCATTAATGACATAGATCTCTCACAATGTGGAATTTCGCAACATTTTATGGTCCGTTTGGTTCCAGGCTCTACTTACGCCCAATTTGTGGCCGGGTATAATGGGTTGGCCGGGTAATTTTTTTACAGTGAAATGCCTCTAGGGTGGCTATGGATGAATACATCTCAAAAGGGTCCATTAATGACATAGATCTCTCACAACCTGAAATTTCGCAACATTTTATGGTCCGTTTGGTTCCAGGCTCTACTTACGCCCAATTTGTGGCCGCGTATAATGGGCTGGCGGGGTAATTTTTTGACAGAGATTTGCCTCTAGGGTGGCTATGGACGAATACATAACTTCATTTATGGGATGTGTCATCTGATCCAGTAACAATTACTTTGTGTAAATAAATTATTGTTTGCGCATAAAACAAAATCGCATTCACATGGACGGGTCTCTTCAAGATATGACGCATACGATCAGCCACGCAACGGTTCTGTTTTCTTAATTATCTCCATTTGCTGTATAATATATATTTCCATGTATGTATAAATTCTTCTCCTACAAGGAGGTATACAATAAAATAACAGATCTCTGGTATGCAAGGCCGCCTGTCTCAGCTGACTAAAGTGTTGTTGTTTTTTTTCTCGAGAGAGAGGATCCTATGTTTATGTAGGATACAACGACAATAAACAGGGGTGCATGTCAAATATATAATGTATTTTCCCTGAACTGTGGTTATGACCTCACCGCACATATGATCCCCGACAGATAAATTGCCATTTAAGCTGTAGAAAAAATAGGCATCACAACGGAAGTGGTTGTGGGTTTTTCACGTCCACTCCGCAATTGGAAGCCCCATTTATATTATGCCACTGGCACATGCCATGTCCCTGTAATGGAGGGGGTATTTTGTGTCTATTACCATATATAATTGTTTTGAGAATAAATTATTTGGAACGTATGTGTCGTGCACCTTACCATGCATGCAGATATAAGCCACCATGCAGCCCCCCCCCCCCCCCCCCAGCTTGACTTAAAGATATAATGATCTATACAACTTATATATTCTTAATTATTATTCTGATACGAATATATGTTTTATACCACTACATGGTATGTGGTGTTTATAAACAGCTATTTTTTTTTTAATTCGCACACAAGTGAGAAAAACGCTTTTTATTTTTAACATGTTATACTAACAATTAAGGAACGTTCTTCTTGTGTGTATCGTGCTGAATAAAACAAAGGATATTTTTCCGAGGCAATAGATGAGTAAAATGCTTTTGTTTCTCTGTTTCAGGATATCAAACTTTATCTCCCGGATGGATTGCAGTTCTGCTCGCCATGGCGGTTGTTGTTTCAATAAGATCTTGAATATATAATAGGATATAATGATTTCCGTATGGATCAGATATGACTCTACATGGGGCCCGGGACGTGACTACAGAGGGTCCCGTTTGAGGGGGTGTCCACCTTGAAATGTTCAACTGCACCCCTCCCCCTTACAGCAGCCAGGCCCACTTGAATCAGACAATTGCAAACACATAGTTTCGCTAGCAGAATTACATTTACACCCTTGCAATGGGTTGGAACTTTCAAACTGCAAGGCATGGTACCTCAAGCTTTCTAACTGTTGGACATTTCCAGCTCAACATCCCCTAAGGTTGGAATATGTCCAACTAATGGCCATTCCAGAACAAACTTCTGACCAAAAGTAGAACAAATACGCTAATGTTGGTATAAAATCAACAAATGTCGTGTAAAATTTCCAACTGTTGAAAAATTTGACCAAAGTTGGGGGTATAGATACGCCAAACCGCCCCGCCCTATCGCCACGTCCCTAACAGCGCCTCGATCAAACATGGCCAGACTTACATGGACACATGTTGTTTTTGGTTGTTTACTTGCTTACGCCATCCAAAAACTAATCATTTATCATATCAGTGATCATGTCATGATTGCATGTGTCTTAGCGTTGTGGGTTTCACCTGAAATGCATTTAACCCTTTCATGACGGGAGCTGCGCTGGTGCAGCATTAAATATCATGTGCCGGTGCATTCTCTTATATATGCGAGTCACCCATAGGGAACCTTACAAATATAATAGAATGCACTAGCTGGCTTACAAGATCAATGTATATAAATATTGTTAGGCCAATGCATTCTCCCTATGGGCGACTCGCATATATAAGAGAATGCATTGGCACATGCATGGTTTTCGCAAAATTACAGAAAGCTCCAGTCATGAAAGGGTTAAGGGCATGTTTTGCATAAATCCAGGAAAATATTGCAAGACAATTTCAATGAAGAATTTCTCTGGATTCATTTCGCGAAAAATATCAAAATTCACATATCATCATTTTCATTGTATATAGATTCAGAAGTTGATAATACAATGTTTTGGGGCTTCCTCTTTCAAATGGTATATAATATGACATATATTTTACATAATGTGATCTGGGGTTCGAAAATTAAGTAGGCCTTTAAATTCCCACTTAAAGGTACTCAATCCGAACAGAGGGTCCCCATCTCAACAGATTCCAACAACAACAATCCGATCAGAGGGTCCTATATTACTATTTCTTTGGCTTTGGGGGTAAACAATATTTGATTCGAGTTATTAGATATTGAATTTTGAAATTTGTTATTTGATCGAGATGAGTACTAATAATTGCCGTCAATTTCGTAACCTGCTCGAATTGTGTACACCAAAACACTATTCAAATAGACAAGGATGGATAATTCTAAAATCAAGTGGTAATAATAACGCAATTTTGACTGTGTTCTGGGCCAGAAAGTATTCCCGATAATGAAAAATAATAGATTTCTAAAATCGATATATAACAAATCTGAGCTTTGATGGGTGACTTCCTCGACTCGAATCAAATATTTTTGACCCCCGAAGCCATTGAAATAGTAATTGAGAGGAGTTTTATCGGATTGAGTACCTTTAATTTAAACTGAGACAGTTTTTGCATTTTTTTTAATTATACTTATGTTTCTTTATATGATCATTTACTTGATAGTTCTGATATATGTTTTATATGGTATTTGTTTTGTGTTAAAACTTCTCATGCAAACGTACGTGATTATTATTTAACTAAAAAGGTTCAAATAAAATAGGCGTTATTTTTTCTCTCGACCGCACCATTTGCGGCACCCAATTTCACTCGCTCCGATTAATACGGGAGAAGTCGTTCCAAAACGAAATCGGCCCAAAACGAAGTCGGTCCAAAACAAAGTCGACCCCGGAGAAGTCGGCCCAGGAGAAGTCGCCCCGCGGCGTACTATTTACATTTAGCATTATATCTATGTGCATCCATCATTCGTCTCGTCGTCAACAGAAGAAGCCCAATAGCCACCTGCAAAGCGACAGCGACTCAAACGTCAGGTTCGACCAAATGTAGGGCCCAGCATCAAATGTAAATTCATTCAAATGATCCTATGTACAACAGCTAGTGTGTACAACCAGGGGGGGGGGGGGGGGGATTTTTCCTGGCACGTATGCCGGGGTGGGTGGGTGGTGGATGGGACCAACAAACAATTTTTTCCGCAACTCAAATTTTGTTTCCTGCAAGTCTTTTTGACTGTTTTTGCAATGAGTTTGGCTTAAAACACCTTAGAATGTCAATATTAACATAAATGAAAATTTTCATGATGATCAGACAAACAGTATAGCCTGTAGCCCATGCTTATGGATTGAATTTTGAAATCCAAGATGGCCGCTGGCAGCCATGTTTTTTTGGCCGAATGACCCCAAAATTACTCGTTTCCTATTTACATGTCAATGTTAACATGCCATCCATGACAAATAGTATGCACAGAAATTTATATACAGCTGTTTACAGTGACCCCCCCCCCCCCCCCCACACAAACGGTCGGGTAAAAACTGCCGAAAACGGAAAGTTTTTTGGATGCGGGGGTGGGTGGGTCCCAACAAGGGTCGTAAGGAAAAAAATCAGCATACCTGCCTGAACAAAAATTCCGACCGCCCCCACCCCCCCCCCCCCCCCGGTACAACCTGACAATTTGACTACATAGAGATGGTGATGTTGGGCTGCGAGGTTCGACAAATCGATAACAGCCTCAGCCTATAAAAAATATATACAATACACTGTTTATCCGGATCTCATCTGCATGGTTTAGAGTGCTTCACATGATTCAGACTTAGATGAACGGTTCCATGCAGTAATTCTAGTCAGAGTGTCATTATGCTGTCAGTACAGTAGGTCACCAGTAAAACGATGTTATGAAAGCCATGCAGAGTTCAACATATATATTTGCGTCACCGAGGTGTAACCAGTGATAACTGAGTGTATTATATGCCGAGACACCGACGATTGGCTGTTTGAAAACAAATTTTCCTACTCGTTTGCGCGAAATTAGGATGCTCGTCGTTTGACAGTTCAAAAATCCATACACGTTTGCGGGACAAATTTGGCATAACAATTGAGCTTAAAGATACTGGCGGTGTTGGCGGTGGGTATGCTGTTAAAATATTCAACTCCGTCAAAAACCGCCATAAACAGAAATAATAGTAAAATATAGACAGACTTTGTTCTTATACCGATCAGAAATATGGCATAAACCGTATATGTTATTGTCAAATGTTTTCCTTTGTTATGTAAACAAAAGCATAATACGTTACAGAACCTGGCTTTTGTTTAGATCCGGATATGGTAAACATAAAGAGCGTTATTTGTTACTGTTTTCCTTATATGGATATAATAAAGAGCGTTTATATCATTTGTGTGTGATTAACCAATAGAATTGTGCTGTGTTATGTAAACATACAGAAGCAAAACTTATGTAACACGAACAGGCTCTTGTTTATGTACACCATCGTACGTCTTGACGACATTATACTATTTACGCGCTGATTATGTTGGCATATGAACAAAACTATATATTTTTGTATTCCTTCTGTTGATGTCGATTTGAACAAATATATGTGTCTGTTCCACACAATGTCAGACCAAATCGTATTAATTGAATTGAATTGAATTGAATATTATACTCCACGCAACGCAACAAAATTAGAATCCGTTCCTTATATTTACACTCAGCAGATTAAAAGACCATTTTAAAGCCAGATTTAGCGCTCATTTTCCGATAGCGAGTTGCAATTTGCATTCACCCAATATGGAGACAAGTTGCGTGGGGCTCGCATGCGACGTCACATGACGGCATTTTAACCAACCAACGTTCTACAGTAAAAGTACCATTGAACGAATGCAAGCAGGAGTATAAATATTGTTCGGGGACACAATTCCACTCAGAGTTCCGATTAATTGTCCCTTTCTCCGCCTCGAATTATATACAGCACGACGAAAACGCCTATAAATAATTACTTACGTCAATCAAGAGTGCATGGGCGTAAAACATAAATGATGACCGTCGTGTATAGAGTTCCATCCGCGCCGACATCAGAACATTGTTCAAAGTTGCAAACATTATGTGGAACTTTAAATGGATTGGTAGGCCCTATATATGGTTGTAATCTCAGCGACTGAATGTTTAAAGGACGCCCGAATGCAGCGGAACCGTTCCTATGAATGTAACATCGATCCGTCCATACCAACGTAATTTGTCCAGTTCGTATTAAAAGGTGAATGTATAACGTTGGTTCGACGTCTGTGTAATGCCGGGCACCAGACGAAGCCCCAGCGTCGACGTTGGGCCGCCGTCGAGTCAACAAAGAACCCAATCTCTAACAGAGAGCACCAGTCACAAGCTGCAAAACAGAGTTCAGTCCACTCGCAAAGCTATAGTTTGTCTGACCGCTGCCGGCATGTCACGTGTGTATTCTTAATTAAATCGAACTTTTTTTTATTGAAGTGTTTTGTCAGTTACAATTCATTCTGGCTTGATCTAGACAATTTTCAAATGAATGTGGACAGTTCAGTTTCTCATAATAATGCAGAATTAATTGTAACCTACAAAATTCTCAAATAAATAAATGTGCGATTTCTTCTCATTATGCGTGTAGGTGCTGGTATAGCGGTAAGGGGACTGAAATCTGCATGCAGCTTGCACCAGCCATGCATATACTGTCTTATCAATTCATGAATACATAATAATATTGCTGACCAACAGAAATTCTTAATGATCTTGAGAAATGATGAACCCAAAACATGCAATATCATCTGCAACATGGTCGAACTTTTTCTACATAAACGGTGTGAATCACCAAACATTGAAGAGTAATATATTTATGTTACTATACCTGTAATCACATTTTATATATGTAATTGTCTTGACATCGGCCTCAAGTGGGCGAATCTGTCAATAATAAGTATATATATATATATATAATTCTAAATATATCTATGAATGGCGATGAACCCTGCATGGAGATCTCGCAAATGTCCAACGTCGGTCAAACGTCAAGTTCCGACGGAAAGAACGACGTTGGCCCGGCGTAGGTATGTTATCTGGGCTCCCTTGTGTTTCTGTGTTCGCCATATGGAACAAGATATACGATGAGCACATATGCACTTATTCGAATATTATTCATCGTCCACCTTTGAACTGAATGAATGTGTTATCTCGTCACAACAAGATAGGTGGATACATAACTGCATGCCGAAGAAAATACTACCACGAACATAAGGTAAATATTGGAAATCTTGATTTGATTTGACGATGGAGCTTTATTATTGGGGTGAATGGCACATAACATTTGCCGATATTGCTGTTGTCTTCACGAGACGTTTCTTGTGTCATTTATCAATCCAGCAGTAAGTATCGAGTAGTAAATATTGAGTTTTAATCGGCATCATGTTATGAAGAGTATTCCAAGTATATATATAAAGAATGTATCCCATGCACATTTGTCAATTAACGTCAGCTCGCCATCGTATATGTCGCAGCATGGTAATAATTTGACAATTTGCGTTTTAAAAACATAGTTGTTTGCAAATGTATAACACAAAACAATAAATTTACCTTGAAAAATTTCTTTTTGTTTCCTGATTCAATGATAATTATCAAATTTGATTCTTCCACTATAAAAGTGTAAGCCATCCAGCAAATTAAAAGTGATGATATTAAAGTGAATCCAAAAAAAATGTTTTCCTTCTTTAATAAATACATATTTTGCAGCAAATGATACATGTATCAAGTTGCCTATTCTGGTCAGGTCCCTTGTTCCGCAAGAATGCACCATTTTACAAAAGTTAGGAAGAATTTGTTGTTTTGTCAATAAATTGCATGGACGGAATATCGCGTTATTCTACTGTTCTCTATAATACTGTTCTCTATCTGTAATTATGTTGCATGGTGTTATGTTTGCCAGCAACACACATCACTGTATTTGCCCCGTTTATTACAGCCAAACTTGTAAAGCAGATCATTACGATTAGCCATGGCTTCTCTGGGCTGGATAATAACCATATTGTACCTGACGCCATTCTGCCTCGGTGGACCTGGGACCACAGAAAATATAAAAGACATTTTCATTGGTCGATGCTTCGGTTACCAGGAAATAGCATACAAAAATGTGCTGCCAATGCCAAGGTAACGTCAAGTTGGTGGCGCAAATCCATTAAACTTCCTTTCATTGCCCATGTTTTGTATATGTACTGCTAGTTTTCCTGGTGGCTGAGATTTGTGCGAGCGCAGCAACCAGATCCAATATAGAAGTTTGGCACCGGACTGTGCACATTAAAGAATCCAATCGTTTAATATATATCCCTTGATCTAAATTGGCAAATAAATGGTGTTGTATATGGTGCCTCCAAGATGTTCTCTCGAAATAGCGCATGCATGGGATCCACGGGGCCCCCAGCTCATGTAGGCAAACTTCACAACTCAGCGTTACAAATGACGTGCTGCATATAATGATCGGCAAAATAATGTCATGCATATACAAAAAACAATAGGTCTAATATGGTTAAAGATACGGGCGGCTTTCTCGGTGGGTATATAGATGTTAAAATAGTCCCATCCGCTAAAACTGCCATAAAGAGAAAGAATATTATATATTTACATACTAAGTGTTGTCATCACTAAATCCAGCATTCTGATTGGTCGGCGCCCACGTGGCTAGTTGCAGTTATTTCTCGGTGAATGCGCAACGCCTTATAACACCAAGCTCATAACACCATCGATACGTCATTGGGTTTGGAAAGACGAACGCGTAATGTTTTGGGCGCATTTGGACTCGCGCAGGATTGACTTAATACATCATCGGGTTTCAATATGAAGAGAAATTGTTCCTATTAACTTTTGCCAAGGGTGCTATTGGGTATTTTGGGCTGTTTTTGTCACGATACACTTTTCGATTTAAATACATTTACAAAAGTGGCTTTTTCGCTAAATGTATATAAATATAAGGATTAACTGTCATGTGGACTATTTTTATGGAGATGTAACCGTGAGGTAAGTGGTCATAACTTGTATGTAAAACCCTTCGGGTTTTACACAAGTTATGTCCACTTACCTCACGGTTATATCTCCATAAAAACAGTCCACATGACAGTTAATCCTTATATAATAGACAGATGTTGTCCTTATTCTTATCATAAATATCGCGTACATTGCATGTTATTGTCACGTTTGTACGCTTTGTTATAGACAAACACTTGAAACTACTGGATCGTCCAATGAAAATGTCCCGTTGCGCTGTGGAAGGCGAAGGCGAAGCGATCATTTTTTTGGCGCGATGCCAAGTGATATGTAACTAGTGAGATAAGGAAATATGTAATGGCTTTTTAATGATAAATGCCTAATAGGGGGTTTCATGCGATAAGTATTCTACAATATGGTTTAACGTGGTTTAAAATTTAAAACAAAACTTTAATTTTCAGGTAGGTCGATAGAGAGTTTGACAGGAAATATTTGCAAAAACCACACTAAATTATCTAGACTATGAACCCAACTATAGGCGCTCAGTCTACCATCTGAAATCATAACTGCCTGCGTGAAAATAAATAAAACATTTTTCATTGCATATTTTTTTTATTTTTTTTTTTGGCAGCCATTTGCTGAAACCCACTTTTTACATTAATTTGAACATATCTCTCATCTTGTGAGGATGAACAGGTGTTGTTATAGTACTATAGCATACGTTGGTTATAGAGGATAATGATTTTCCCCTTCAAATTGATAGTTTGAAATTGAGATTATTTGAAAATTCACGAATGGGGCGCTTCTTTAAATAACCATTCGTTGTGTGCACGATGACTTGTTTTGTACACTTTTGGTGTACGTTTTTATGAAGATATCGCATAATTGCATGATCGTACATGCATATGGTGCATTATTTTATAACACATCCAAACAATATGCAGTTTTGACAAGAAAGAAGATATGGGACATAATATTAAGTATTACATAATATATGAAGCACATTTATCTATCTATTTGAAATCACTCGAAATCCGATGTATTAATTGTGATGAGAATATTCTATAATGAATGTTATAAAAATAAAATTGATGAATTTAAAATCGATATTTAGTGGAGCGGTGGTCCAGTGGTTACTTGGCGTGTTCGTCTCGTAACGCCATGGTGCAGAAACGCCATGCGACGAGTCCCGCTCTCTGTATGCCATTAACGCGCGTTAACCGAGTACCCGATCGGGAGTCGATTGATATTGACTGTATGCTAATCCCGATGTGCTCATTAGTTTCTATGACTGTTTCCTCCTAGACGAGGATGGGTAATCAATGCCATATGACCGGGGAATAGTCATCTCTTCATTATATGGAGGAAAATAAAGATATATATATTATGAATATTATCTACTCAAGTCTTAAAATATTTATACAACAAAAACTAACTGAAAACCTCACATACACATGCACCTAACATGGCGTTTATATTACACGTTGCTATAATAAAATGTGACAAAACGCACTATAATCGTAGCAACGTTCATATCTTATTTCAGTTCGGTGAATTGTAGTGATCTCTGGGATGCCTTTGAATCGGCGTTCAGTTATAAATTACCGTGCAATGTCACTGCAGCGAGCTATCAGCGGTACTTTGATCTGACGAAACAGGGAATACCACCTGGTAAGGTAATAGACAACTTCCTTATAAAATGTACCATCCTCGCACTTATAATTACTGGTCCGCGTTATTATTTTCTGCAATGTACATCATTCCACATTTATATAAAAAAAAAAAACTATTTTGAGCAAGATTATTTTCCAGTTTTATTTGATGACCCTACGGGAGTGGTTCACATCACTTTAAAGAAGATGCTTCAACGTTGCCACACGATGTTAATCACAGACTGCTAATAAAGATGTTCTAGTCTCTTCCTGGACCCTATTATATATCCACAGAAACAACAAAATGTCTTTTTTTACTTTAAAATACTGTATCGTCCTAGCAAGTTTTATATACATTCCGGGGTATAAAACAATAGATGAATTGAGGACACTTATCCAGAAAAGCTTCCATGAAATAATATTGACTTTATTTATAATTTTCTCATTTAATCCCTGGGGCATATACTATAGAATACAATTTTTGTAATAGCAGGCTTATTTGAGCCGTACAGAAGGTGTCGAGTACTATAGACCACTGTAATCTAACAGCGAACGCAATTTCTTGTAAATCACAAAAAGACGGCAAATCGAGTAATATCGACCACCGTTCGTTAAACGCACATCTAAACATTTGTGATTTTGTCAAGGGAAATTACTCTAATGATATATGCGAATGATATGGCAATGCCTATTTGTGTCAGTTTGTGAGTGATTTAGTTGATTAATAAAGGTACATTATGTGTGACTAGTTTCCGATACTTGGGTTATTTTGACCACAATTGCGCACGGTGAAAAGTAATTCCTTCGGTATCGTGTGGAATACTTACCATTTTCAGATGTTTTATGTTACATATTTCTTAACGGTTAGTCGAAAAATGTCGCCAAACACACATATCGGTTGCCCTTCAAATGGCCACATCAACTTTATATAGCAATATTACAAAGGTTGAAACCTGATTTGTCTAGCTAGCTTTGGGCAGGGACAGCGGCTGAAATATTAGAAGTTGGAACATCAAGACCTTAATAGTTGAAAAGTTTGAGGTACCATGCAGTTGGAAAAATTCAACCCATGATGGGGGTGAGATGGCTGTTCTCGGACCTGGTATTTTCTACCCGTGTCAAGGATGGGTGTTCATTTGGAACTTCCAATGTGGACCAACACTCCCTCGTCCAGGGTCTCCGGGGATATCTAACCTCGATTTTAAAACACATATATATCACCATCTACTTAAACTATACCTAATTCTCGGTACCTTCCATTTATACCCAACTAAGTGGCTGAATTTAGGTAAACATATGACATTTGGTTTATAACCAACACGCACTACTACATTGGTTAGTTAAGGATCAGGGGACCCCGATTTTTTTCTAATAATTCACTCATGGAACATTATGTGTGGCACTATTGGCCAAATTAAATTGTTTAGACCACAAGGTGAACGCAAATTTCTTGAGCACACAAATGCCATGCGGTTCAAATAGGTTACATAATGTCATGGTAAATATTTGGGGTCTACTGATTCTTAACGCAACTTATCCTGAAATTATCAGTAACTGTTTCAACACGAAATGCCACCACCCCCGATTCACCGCGTATCCGTGTACCTTCGCACAAAGATCGTTTATATATACGTTTTGAGCCCAAGCCGGACAATTTACTGTAACTCTTTAATTCCATTCATAATTAAAATCTAGGCCGCTGACATGGCTATCTCCTTTCAACTCCATTGAGCGTAAACCATCTCAATGGGTTAACAATTGAGATTCCGTGACCGCATGACAAAGAACGGGGTGTCGTGAGTTACCCTTCTATGTGCCTTCAAAGCAAGTAATGTATCATACATATGAATCTCCCAATAAACCAGTTGAGGGCAGTGTAAAAACCTGTGTGAATATTGTTGACCAGTCACCGAAATCAGACAGCACACCAAATACGATATTATACGATATCGATGATGTGGGTACGTCCTTAAATGACTTATTCTCAGTAAGTTATATCAAACCTTCCGATGATGTTGGACAGGGGCGAATTGCATGCAAATGTGCCAATGACCTTGATGTGAGTACAATGAATTATTTGTTTTCAGGTTATGAAACGGGCCTCACCGGCAACACCGGGCAGATGGGGTCCTTATATAATGATCAATCTCAACCACATATAATTATGGATGAGCAATATTTGCCCGATGTCCGTAAATCTATAACTGACTCTCAGCACATTTCAGATACCTCTATGCTGGGCACAGGTGAGTTAGAACCATTCGGTGGTATTACACAAGAATGGATTTATACAAACACTAGTGTGTTTATCGATTTTTTAAATGATAATTCATCTGTCAACTATGACGATGACCACGACGAGGACAGTGATGAAAATGATGATGATGAAGATGATGACGATGATGATGATGACGATGATGATGATTATGATTATGACGACGACGATTGTGATGACGATGACAGTGATGACGATGACGTCGATGATGGTGATGCTGATGACGGTAACGATGATGCTGGTGATGAGGATGGTATAAGTAAGTTGAAGTTCATAGCACTAAATGTAGGCGGCATACGGAAGCGCCTTCATTATCCTGAATTTGTGTCACTCTTGAATAGATATGATATACTGTGTTTGTCAGAAACGAAGCTGTATGCAGAGGAATCAGTTATCATTCCAAACTTCGAAATTATATCAAATGTATGTAAAGCCACTTCTAGTGGCAGCCGGGCAGGTGGTATTTTAATTGCTACAAAGACAGCTTCACGTTTGCGTGTTGACGTGATACGAAGCGAACTCAAGAGTGTTGCATGGGTTAAAATTGGTCGACCCGGACATAAGGCAGATAGTTGTCTGATTCTAGGGGCGGTATATAATCCCCCCGAAAACACAAAATATGCTGATAGTAATTGGCATTCGGATTTACAATTAGAAATTATACGTTTACGAGAACTTAGTCATGATATACTCCTTATGGGGGATTTTAATGCACGAACGGCTCTATTGGATGACCGTATTGAACATAATAATATTACACATAGCCGGGGCGCAAGTGCGATACTAGATGAATACATGTTTGACGTTAGCACGGAGTCAGATATTCTCATTCCGGCGCGATGTTCCGAAGACACCGGGAGGCCTACCACATACGGATACAGATTTATTGACGCATGTCGCTTCAGCAACATGTACATAGTTAATGGTCGCGTAGGCAGTGATAAAGGGATTGGTAAGCGCACATGCAGAGACGCAAGCCTTGTTGACTATGCAATCGCTTCAAAAGATGTATTTGCGCGTGTATTGGAGTTTGAAGTATTGGAATTCTCATGTTTGAATTCAGATGTGCATTGTGGTATAAGTTTGGAACTTAAAACGCAGCACCGGATGTGCGAGCACTTACCAAACAAACCAACATACGTGCCGAATTGTCATTCAATTAAACCGATAATCAAACCGTGGAATGATATGAAAGCGCAGGATTTTATAGCGGGAGTTAAAGAACGTTCAGATGAAATAGAATCCAAACTTAAAGCAGTTGAAAAGGCTCCATCGCAGTTGGGTATTGACAACGCGGCGAACTGTTTAGGAAATATTCTATCAGAACAAGCCGTTCAAATATTTGGCACTCACAACCGAGCATGTAAATCGCGACGCACAACAAAATGTAAAAGGTGGTTTGACTCAGAATGTCGCCGTAAAAGAAAGTCTTTTAATAAGGCTAGAAAGCAGTACTATTTATGCAAGTCTTTGGACTTTAGAACTAAATTGAGGAATTCGAGCAAGCAATATAAGCGAACGATGGATAAAAAACGCGCAGAGATGCTTGAAAATTGTAATCGGGAACTGAGGGAAATCCCGAAAAAGTCATCGGACTGCTTTTGGAAAACTTTGAAAAAATTTACAAACGATAATGCACGTGTAGCAGTTGAACATATTAACCTTGATAGTTTATTCGATCATTTTAAGGCATTGAATGGGGCAACAAATGATACTGACTTGACTTCGCTCATCGATAGTATGTATGCCCTCAATAACGCAGACGGCGAGATCAATTTGCCTATTGAAACGCATGAAATCATTGATGTTGTTAACTCTTTGAAAGTAAATAAAGCTGCTGGCGTTGATCAGGTAAGTAATCGTTATATCAAATCTACAATTGATGTACTTTTACCATTTTACTCAAGATTATTCAACTTGGTATTAGATACGGGAATATTCCCAGATGGGTGGGCTATCGGCATGATAATGCCACTGTATAAAAATAAGGGATGTAAAACAGACCCTAACTCATACCGAGGCATCACCTTATTGAGCTGTATTGGCAAGATGTTCACTGGAATCCTGAATCGGCGTCTTGGAACTTATGTCGAGAGTAACAATTTGCTCAAGGATAACCAAACGGGTTTTTAGAAAGGGTCGCTCAACACTAGATAATATTTTCGTTTTATACAGCCTAACTGAAATTTACCTGCGTGATGGGAAGAAACTGTTCTGTACTTTTGTTGATTTTAAAAAGGCTTTCGATACTATTTGGCGAGAGGCGTTATGGGTGAAACTTATGAGAACCGGAATCAACGGCAAGATATTTAATATAATCCGGAACATGTACCAGGCTACAAAGTCTTGCGTAGTCAGCAATGGTCGGTTGTCAGATTATTTTGTAAGTAACGTAGGGGTAAAACAAGGCGAAAACCTATCCCCTCTCCTGTTCTCTGTTTACTTAAATGATCTGGAAGATTTTCTAGAAAATTGCGTTACCGAGGGGTTAAACTATCTTAACGATCGAGTTTTCCATGAATTAGAGATTTATCTCAAACTATGGTGCATCTTATATGCAGATGATACTGTTTTGTTTGCGGACAATCCTTATGAGATGCAACGAATTTTAGATGCCTTCTCTGACTATTCAGAGTCTTGGGAGCTCAAAATTAACACTCAAAAAACTAAGGTAATGATCTTCACCAACAAGAAATTGAGTTCTCCTTCAAATTTCATGCTTTGTGGTGATAAATTAGATATAGTCGAACAGTTTCCTTATTTAGGCATTGAATTATTTTATAACGGACGATTCTGTCGGGCAATCAAGTCGATAAAAATGAAATCGACAAAAGCTATGTACGGACTCCTGTCCAAGGTGAGAAATCTTCACCTATCTGCAGACTTAGCATTAAAACTTTTTGATTACCTCATACAACCCATTCTGTTATATGGATGTGAATTATGGGGCTTTGAGAATACTCGCGATATCGAGGCTGTCCATCTCAAATTCTGTAAGCTCCTAACGAACATGAAAATGAGTACTCCAAATTATATGGTTTATGGTGAGCTTGGAAGATGGCCATTGCGTGTTGAAATTGACAAAAGAATGACCTCATTTTGGAGCCGCCTAATGACGAAAAACAAAAGTAATCACCCCTTCATATTGTACAAGTTAATTTTAGCTATGAAAGGCGGTGGCAAAAGAATACGATACCTTGATCACATTGAAGACATTTTTGTGCGTGCGGATTGCGAAGACAACTGGAAAACACAGTTACCCGTTTCGAATTCTAAACTTCAATATATGCACAAAAAACTACTTGGCAATTTTTTTCTCCAGTGGAATAATGAAGTTTCTCAATCGTCACGAGGAGAATTTTATCGTAACCTGAAAAATTGTCCTTCGCTTAGTCGTTTTTATGTTGAATGTCCCTTTAATTCAATTATCTCGCTACAGAGAATTCGTACATCAAATCATAGATTAGGCGTTGAAACTATGAAGTGGGCAAAATCTAAGAACCAAAAGAAAGGGATATCTGGAATTGGCTCATGTCAGTTATGTGGCGCCATCATGTGCGATGAATATCATTTTGTAATAGTTTGTCCAAATTTACGTGAATACCGCATGAAATATATTGACGAATCGATCTGGAAAAATCCATCGCGAGAGTCTTTTTATGGCTTATTAAATTCTTCTGACACAATGAAGCTAAACAAACTTTCAAACTTTATAAAAATCGGATTGAAACAATTTAAATAACTATTCAAATATTTGGCGATCGTGGTGCTTATATGTGTGTGCGTCTGTATGTGTGAACATGCAGACATACATATATGTGAAGATCACGTCGTAGATTCCTTATTCATAGTACAACTATGCATATTATGTTACTATTTGTATGGCTTCCACGTGTTTTAGATATGCAAAATTCCATAACGAATATCGAGTGTGCCATAATACAATGTCTATGTGTATGTGTTTATATATGTATATATATGTATGTGTGTGTATGTATATGTATATATATATATATGTATATGTATATATATATATATATATGTTGTATATGTATGTGTGTGTATATATATATGTATAAGTGTGTATGTGTTTGTATGCATGTATATTTATACATATGTATGTATGTTTGTGTGTGTAGGTATATGCATGAGTATGTATACGTATATAATATGTGTGTATTTATAAGTGTGTGTAAACATTATATGAGTCAATTTAATTACAGATAATAATCATGTACGTAATATTGGTACATCATTATTTACAACAACTTGGTTTCCAAAAAGAAAATGAGAAAACAGTACTATATATTCTAACCATGATGTATATTTATGTAATTTCTTCTTCTTTTTTTCCCGGTTCGCTTAGAATCTTTAAATAAGTCTATCGAGATCTGTATTGTTCTATTCCGGACATGTTAATGCAATATTGGACCGTAACTGATTATTATCTGCATTGTATTCTGTCTATGTATACCCCGGAAAGTTCTAATTTGTATATAGTGTATATATGTTTTCTCATGTACCATGTATTATAATGGCTGAGAATAAAGCATTACTTACTTACAGCTTACAGGTCGTCCTGTTCACCCGGTGGCTATTGTTTCGGGTTGGTGTTGGGGCATGTGTGATCATCCTCAAAATCACAGAGCTGCCGACTATAGTTTTTATCATAATTGTTACTGGGAATTGGTGGCGATGGCTAATTTCGACGGCGATGAGCGGCCGGACCATGAGGATAATTGGGGTTTTTGGAAAATTCAAAACTCGAGGAATACAGCGCGTAGAGGGCTCATTTTGGTGTCTAACGAAAGGCCGATATTCGCCCTATCCACACATATTAACCCCGCCACTGAACGGACACCGAAAGTTGCATTATGAACGAAGAAATGCACATGTGATATATTTCAACAAATTTATTAAATACTCAAGATATATATATAACAAATACTATCAATATAACATAACATGAATTATAGCACATTAATGTTTGATACTGTTTGATACTGAATCCATGTATTCGAGAATATCTATTTCGCCTGCGCCGAAAACTCTCTTGAAATGTCTGATAGAATTGTCAACTTTGCGATATCGCATCTTGCGTGGGCCAATCCTTCCACCCGCTCTCAATTGGATGACGGTTGCTTCCTGGTAAGCTTGCTCTTTCTTCAGGAAATCTATCAACCTGAAGATGTTCGGGTGTGAGCAAGACAACACCAATTGCAGTTTTCGGTGATCCTTCCACATGATTTGTCGTTCTTTGACCAATTGTGTCGTGGTGATTCCATGGCTGGCGGCCATGGCTCCCTTCCACCCAGAACTCGGCTCTGGCATGATACAATGCTGTTTTGACGCTGTAATATGTCGGGATTTTCGCGATTATTTCAGGGTCGGTCTCGTCTGCTCGAAGATCTGTTGGAGAGAAATAATAGCATGGTTAAATTATAAACATTAATAGAGAAAAATTATTACTTGCTCTCTCTATTCTCAATTCTTTAATAATAATTATAATATATATAATATAACATTACACCAGTTTTACTTTAGTTATTACTTGCTTAGTTTTCTTTCTGAATACTAATATAAAGAGCGTTGCCAGATTAATGAGAATGCGAAATTAAATTTACTCAGTACATACTTCCTATTTCTTCCTGGTATAGCGTTGTTACTGGCTTGGTACTTGTCTTAACAAGCTTTTTGAGGTCTGCAATGAAGGAATCTGCTGCTACTTGGTTGAAATCAGGTTCGTGGTTATGGTTGCCGCTGTTGGATATCACCATATCGTTCTCATTGTTGGTGGTTGCACGGCAGTCTTTCTTACAACATCGCCAATGAATTCGATCTTTATAAACAAATAATAAAACGTGTAAAATAATTAAACTGAATGTGGCTCACGCTATTAAACGTTATTCACCACCAACAGTTATGGACTGTGACAACACTGGACCGCAGGTGTTTTGATATGGACTATAATCTCCGCCGGCCAAGTCGTTAATCTCTGCCTGCCGGGTAGACAGGATATACCACAAAGAACATATACACAGCTAATCGCACCATTATCCGCACGAGGATCGTCGTGGTCACGGCGGGAAAAATCAATAATGTAGCCTGTGCAATTGTAATCTAATAATGAATTTTTACAAAAATGGTATTATTTCTGTACTGTGGAACCCGCCTAGCCAGTACTTTATCATTCCGTATTGCGATTTTTTACATATTACAAAGCTGTAGCGTTCGAGTACTATGAAAACGTGAAAAGATGAAACTTTCAGGCCCCCTTTTTCTCCACCAAATGCAAAGATTTTCCGGTCAAGTGAATCCCGGTATACAGATGGTTCGCCAAAAAAGATCATATAAGTCATTACATGTCAATGTATTTTGCATATAATGAGTTTTGGGCATATGTTGAGTTTCAATCTACAATGAAAGAAATACACTGATAGAAATACAGTCGAATACTATAGAACACAAAATATGTATTACAAAATTAGTAAATCACAAATTAACGCTGATATTACAAAAATTGTATTCTATAGTATAGGCCCCTGGACACTAAAGGGGCTATTTTTAGAACAGAAATCTGGCGAAAACGTTGCGAGCTATCGAGACGGAGTTTGCGCCATCAATCATAGTCAGCTATGCCTGCAAGTTATATCGGTTACGAAATGAGTTACGATACGAGACTAGGCCGTGCCATGAATCTCTACTCATATCAGGCTAACGCCCGTAGAGATCATATTCCACCAGTTCAAAACCTTGGAACTTTTTGAAGTTTTGACAACCCTGGAACCTTATAAAGTCGAAAAATAACACGGGAAATATATTTCTTAGTTACTATCAGTTCCTTTATAATGTACGTCACTGTCGTTGAAGGCCCAAACAGGCCAAAGATCGGATTTCAAGCTTGTTCGTCCGTTGGTTCTTTTTTTTTTCGATTTCCGCCTCTACGGGGGGAAAAAGTCAAATTTCGACCTATCGGGCGATCGATTTTTTTGGTCACTTTTAGCCTAAACCGGCCCCTATTCGATACTGCATGCTTTTGTGTGACTTCTCTGAGCCGATATCGCCATAAATATTGAATTGAAGGTACTCAATCCGATTCGATTCTCCGCATACATCAGAATCCAACAACAACAACATTTTTTGAAATGCCGCTTCAGTTATCAGAATCGATTAATTGCCCAAAAATAATGCAGTCAACTGTAGTATAAAATTGCCCAAAACCTGTTATTTCTCAACATTTTGTTCAACGAAATTTTGCCGGTTTGTCAAATATCTGACACAAAAATCCACTTGATTTTAGAGTTATCCATCTTCATCCGCAATTTGGTCCGAGACAGTCTTCTCGTCGACTTTTTACTGGGCCACTACAAAGTATCGGTGGTGAAAAATAATAGATTTCAAAAATCGATATCTGATCACTCTGAGCTTTGATGGGTGGGCTCCTCGACTCGAATCAAATATTTTTTTACCCCAAAGCCAAGGCAATATTAATTTCCGAGAGTTAATTCGGATTATCCATCTTTAATGACAAAGGATAAATTCCATTACTGTAAGCGACGCAAAGTAAAATCGTTCACAAAGTTAATTAGATCGTGAAATTTCGAGTTAGGACCTTCACCTGCAGTGAAGCACTTTATTAAGGAAAAGATAATAACTAAGAAATATATTCCCCGCGTTATTTTTCCAACTTCATAAGGTTCCCTGTCAAAACTTCGAAAAGTTCCCCGGTTTTTGTACTGGTGGAATATGACCTCTACGGGCGTTACAGTCAGTTGAGAGATTCACGGCGTGATCGATCTGGGGAGGATCCTACATCAATCAAGACAAATAAGATATTTTACCGCGGACTACGCTTGGGTGAATCATAAATAAATCACTTTATTATACGGATTAGTGCCTTTAGATAAATAATATAGGGCCTACCCAATCTTCAGTTTTATCTGTATTTTATTCACACACAAAATAAACTGATTGTGGTCCTGAAATCGGGTTTTATTAAATGTATGTTGTTGTAATTGTGGACCGGAACAGTACACTCTATATATCTTTTCTAAAGGCCCACTTAATTTTCGAGTCACCGATTATTTTTTATAGTTCCTTGATATACGGTTTTAATAACTATCTATGCCATAAAAAATGATTAAAATACTATAATTCGTCACCATTTGAAACGTCTGTCTCAGAAGATGCCCATAGAGAAATAGAAAACAGCTGAAATCATAGAGATTATATAGCTCCCAGAATGCAACAGAATTCAAACTAAAAATGTATTTTCAATGGAAGGAGAATAACTCTATCTTTAAAATATAGAGTTATTCCCCCTCCAGTGAAAATAATACACTTTGCACTACAAAACAGATTAAGCTTAAGCACAAAAACAACAATATGGCATATATTTTATAAGTGTGATCTGGGGGTTCGAAAATTAAGTGGGCCATTAAATTGATGTTTCTAAGTTTCCGAATGGTATAGGTCCAACTAGTATTGCTTGCATGCATGAAAACGTTCAGTTATGGTTGCTTGCGTGATCACCGCCAAACTTGGTTCGTGATTGAATTGGCTAACATGCAGGTGAAGCTCGAATTGTATGTACATTTAAAGATGGTCCATCTCTTCCCAGAATGTTTTATATAGATTCCGGGGTATAAAACAGATATGAATCGAGGAAACCTGGCCTAGAAGGACAACTACATCTTGTTGGCAGCCTCCATCACCATTCTCAATGACTCAGCCATTTCCGCTTCATCACGGAAAATTGCATTCAAAGTATAGATTCAACCACGATCTTATTATCGAAATAGACCATTTTATTATGGCATTATAGACACATAATATACACAATCATTAGTTTTATCTGTATGCTATTCACAACATAGCTATTTGTAATCTTGAAATCGAGATTTATAAAAATTATGTTGTTGTTGTAAGTGCGGCCCAGAAGAGATACAGCATCTTTAAAGATACACGAGGCCTTTGCCGTGGGAAATGTGGAAAATCACAAGAGTTTCTGAGAGTTTGTAAAATTATCATCACAAAATAGAACATGGAAATGTACATATATATACGTTTTTTATATTTATAATTGATAACTCTCCAGTGACAAGATGCTGTTTGCTAAAACCTTTAACCTTTGGTAAAAGTTAAAGGCCCACTTAATTTTCGAACCCCCAGATCCCATTATATAAATATATGCCATATTATATACCATTTGAAAGAGGAAGCTCCAAAACATTGTATTATCAACTTATTCGGTGTCATAAACTGTGAACATGTTGTTTTTTTGATAAGGTACCGACGTGTTTTCTGTGCTTAAGTTTCATCTTGACTGTACTGCAAAGTCTATTATTTTCAATGGAAGGGGAATAACTGAGAGCGAAACGGGGGGGGTGTTTCTATGATTTCAGCTATTTTCTATTACTCTATGGGCACCTTCTGAGACACACGCATCCAAATGGTGATGAATTATAGTATTCTAATCATATTTTATGTCATATATTGTTGATAAAACTGTATATCAAGGCATTATAAAAAAAAAAATCGGTGCCTCGAAAATTAAATGGGCCTATAATGGTATATTGCCAGCCATTCCATCAACAAAGAGTTGAGCGCATGCTGATAAAATCATGAATGTTTATATTTCAAAAGGTCAGTACAATGAACAATATTCCAGAAAACACAGACTTTCAACTAAAACATTTGATTTGCAATATTAATAATGGTGATGCTTGTTGATAAAATGACTGGCATGGTAACAGTAATGTTTACATAGTAATGGGTTCCATGTGCGAAATCTCTTCAATGGAGAATTATTAATATTAAAAATAAGAACAAAGTCTATCTATTTTTCCATGTATACTTCTTAGTGGTGATGGATTTCCAATACTTTTGGATTTTACTCATTTATCCACTGCGAGTTACTTGCGTCCTTTTAATGTTTGTTAGAATGTGTGCATATACACTCATTTTGGTTCCCGATTATTTTCCCAAATGCAATTTTAAACAAAATAATGAGCAAAGTATATGTCACATGACGCCTGGTGCTGCTCAGCTCTGAAGTGGTTGTGAAAAAATTATTGCCACGCTAAGAAGGATGCGCGGTTTACATAACATCAGTAAATTTAAAGGCCCATTTGATTTTCGAGTCACCGATTTTTTTTTTTATAGAGCCTTGATATACGGTTTTAATAACAATCTATGACATAAAATATGATTAAAATACTATAATTCATCACCATTTGGAATGTATGTGTCTCAGAAGGTGCCCATAGAATAATAGAAAATAGCTGAATTCATAGAAACATTCCCCCTGTCTCGCTCCCAGAATGCAACAGAATTCAAACTAAGAGATAGAGTTATTCCCCTACCCCTTTGAAAACAATAGACTTACAGAACAATCCAAATGAAAATTAAGCACACAAAAAACACGTCGTTACCTCAACAAAAACAACATGTTCACAGTTTATTACACTAGATAAAGTTGATACAATGTTTTGGAGCTTCCTCTTTCAAATGGTATATAATATGGCATAAATTTTATTTAACCCCCACTTGACGTGAATTTACAGCGATAGCACATTATTTCAGACGATGTTCTGGTCTGGAACTTTCATGGCGGCTCATGATTTTGGACTGCTGGGCAGACGATATACAACGTTGGAGGACACGATGATGGGTTACCTCGTTAATGGGTTAACTTGGTGTGGACAACTTGGTAACCCTGGAATGAACTACACGCAGTGCCCCAACTGTGGCGAGGGTGCTGATACAGCCTTCTGGGGGCAATCGTCTACAACCGTGAGTACCAGTCTACCAGATGCTGGACACCTTTCACACAGTGAACTACTACTGATAAGAATTACGAATATGGTACTACGTCACTAGAATATGTGTTCTTTCTATCAGTTGTCATTTTGCCATATCTGTAGTTACAATAAAGGTTTAGAGAAGCCAATCATGGGTACACAAGCTTTGCATGAAATCATTGAGACTACCACTAACTGACTATGATATGATAGCAACATAATCACGATAAACAGAACTATGTCACCTTACTCTGAGTGGCAAGAAGTTTTAACATTACTAAATTCACACATACATAGTCGTCAATTCTGCAAAAATGCAAAACCTGTTCGAAAATAAGTATGACATATCTCCAGTTGGAGTCACCGATAATTTCTATAGTATTAAGTTCCATCGCTAATCAGTGTTATTGATGATCCGTGGCATAATATAGGAGCAAATATAAATATTTCACTAAGATACGGACCATCTGTAAACCGGAAGTATCCATCAAATGATTAGAAAGACTACACCCTTTCCGCACGCAATGCATCGCCCAACACTGAAAAGCAAATATCAAGATAACGCATTCTCTCAAAACCAAAAAACACTCAGCACAAATTTAACCTTAACATATCCTGTAATAAAATTTAACCGGGAGTTAAATTCAGTTGGAAATTTCCAACAGTTGGAATGGTTGTGGTGACAGTTATAAAATTCCAACCCAATGAGGTGGTGTGAATTCAATTTCATGGATTTAGGCCATGCCTCCGAGTTTGGTTGAATTGGTCACTCTCACCGATTTTTTGTGATAAATTGCGCAGATTTGTGGAGAATTGTGATAAACTTACCCAGGTCAAACAAATTTCATGTATAGCATTCAAATATTACATGTCCACCATAAGCAACAGTACTAATATTTCTTAATTTATGCTCAATGATGGCTATCACTTGCCAGTAAGAAAACAATATTTCTCCAGTCACTTTTAAACCCAGTTCATATTGTGAGATTTGCCTAAAGATAGTCTTATTTAGTCTATCTCTTCCTAAATATGTTTTATATATGTCCGGAAATTATTCTATCAATTAATACTGATTTTATATTGTTATTTTCTTATATAATGCAATTTTCAATTGGGACAATTTTTTGTTATTATTTTAGATAGTTATGCCGCATGCTATGCTCCAAACGAATGTGAGCTGTAAAATGTCCCAAATTGATTGTATGTATATTATAACAGACAATATGATTATAGACGCATTTCCTGTCAGGGGTCTTCGGTTCATATTTATTGTATACCCAGGAAATTATATAAAACTTGTTACAGGAAGAGACAGAACATCCTTAAACTTGGTAACTTGATCACAATTTCGGGAAACTTGGTAACTTTGTCACAAAAAACTGAAAGTGGTAAATTCAGTCCGAGTTTGATCCAGGTTAACCCTTTACCCAACAGAACGGCCCTGTGCCAATGCATTCTCTTATATATGCGAGTCGACCATAGGTCGCCTCGCATATATAAGAGAATGCATTGGCTTAACACATTAAAAATTATAAAATTGTTAAAGAATGTAAGAAAAAATGGTAAAAAGTGTTAAAAAAAAGTTTTTTTTTAGGCCAATGCATTCTCTTATATATGCGAGGCGACCTATGGTCGACTCGCATATATAAGAGAATGCATTGGCACAGGGCATAACTGTAACTATCACAATGTGGTCAATGAACCGGTTCCAATGATATCCATATTTGTATGGTGTTATTGAGACAGACCGAAGATATTTTAGGCTGTTGAAGCTTTATTTGGGCGTTTTTGGCCGCTTTGTTGGGTATTAAAAGGGTTAATACATCAGTGAACATCCTCTACCGAGGGCATAACAATATTACACAAACCTTACTTACAGTTGGCACAGATTACATCTGGCATAGCAACAGTCATGCTGAATGGATCTGATCCTAACAGGCCAGCATTCAGAAACGCAAGGTATATATATATACAGTAATGCTCTAATTAATCGACCTCTTAACCAAAGCAGAATTATGGGTAACTTTTCAGGATTTAGTCGGAAATATGGCTTGTTGCCATTCATCGGAAAGCTCTCGGGGAGAGCAGTAGGTATGTCTTTCACGCGAACGGGTTATGATCCATCAATGTTATATTCCATATCCGTAAAATATGGAACAGATGATAATACCATTATAGGTAAATACAATACTGACGAGCATGCACGAAGCAAACATCTGTTTGAGTTGCTATGAACATAGCCGTACGGGCGCTCAATTTTTTAATATGATATATTCATCATTGTAACACAGTTTTTTGTAGAATATACCTTGTATATACACATAAATATAACAAAATGGATTCAAATTAACCTTAAATATGTATAATTCAGGCAGAAATGTGAAAAAATCTGTAATTTGCCACAATTTCACCCGAAAATATCTCCAATTTGACGAACATTGCCCAAATTTTGAGCTTTCAAATCGTTTGAGGGGCTGCAGCCCCCCCCCCCCTCCCCCTGGCCGGTACGTCTGGGAATGTGAAAGCCGCGAATACCTCATCATTTTTTGACATCCAGTGAATGGGCCCAACTATATATGTAAATCTGTAGTTGTAATGTTTGCACAATTTTGAAAATTAACTGTGTGTTTCTTTTACAGTTTCTTTGCAGCATTTGAACTGCCAAATTTAGACCCAGATAAAGTCAAACAGATAAATATATTGGTGGCACATGACATTGACGGCCCAATCGAGTGAGTATCTGGCATAGAGATGTAGTAAAAGTGTATATACCATGGTCATTAATTTGCGAATATACTTAAGAAATAACTCTTGTAAATGAAAAGTTTGAAGACAAATTCTATGATGAGCATTATAGTAAATTTGTGTTCGATTATAACTCATAACTGTAATCTCATCAAGAGTTATTTCTAATAAATTATTCCCAGTATAATTGGCAAAAAATGTCTAGTTTTCACCAAAATATTTCCATAAAATTGATACATTCCTTGTGATCAACAATTATGTCTTGGGAACAGACACCAGTCCTGTCAATCATGCATCGAGTTGAAAAGAAACTTCATTTTGATCATTTTCATTGGTCGGTCAGTTGCAAAGTGTCTATGTATAATATTGCACTAAATTATCACGCATCTTGTATAATACCTCACACATCTCTTGGTAACATGTGAATTCATTTAACCCTTTACCCAACAAACCGGCCAAAACCGGCCGAATAAAGCTTCAACAGCCTAAAATATCTTCGGTCTGTCTCAATAGAACCATACAAATATGGATATCATTGGAACCGGCTCCTTGACCACATTGTGATAGTTACAGTTATACCCTGTGCCAATGCATTCTCTTATATATGCGAGTCGACCATAGGTCGCCTCGCATATATAAGAGAATGCATTGGCCTAAAAAAAATCTTTTTTTAACACGTTTTACCATTTTTTCTTACATTCTTAAACAATTTTATAATTTTTAATGTGTTAAGCCAATGCATTCTCTTATATATGCGAGGCGACCTATGGTCGACTCGCATATATAAGAGAATGCATTGGCACAGGGCCGTTCTGTTGGGTAAAGGGTTAATATAGAGAAATAAAGCATAGAACAATGCTGGCATCATACCCAACATATGTGCACCTGCTGTCCATGCACACCTGTGTTTCTGGAAGAGAGACCAATTGTTTTACAGTATATATAGCATCCAATTGTGTACATAGCGTCAATTTTCCTTGTAAATGTAGTATAGGCATAGAAATCTAATATTGTGTGCGGGTCATAGAAGTACAGACCTAATATCATGTGTTTATGACTTTTATGCCTGACACAACATCAGTTGAAAATTTCTGACTAAAAAGATTTGGTTGAACATTTTCTGATTGTTTGCTTTTTCAAACCAGTATTTTAATAGTGTGAAATTTGTTGTTCTTAAACCAAAAGTTAAATATATTACAACTTTTGGTTAAAAAGCTTGACATAAATAGATAGCATGGGAATTTAGGTCTGGTTGAAGGGGGTGGGGTGCAGTTGGAAACTACCCAATGGAGACCTCCTAGCTACATCCCTGTATGATTTAATCAGAAGCGAGCTGTCAATTCATGAAATACAGCTCTTTATGCAAGTACTACACAAATTAACTTTCAAAGTGAGATGTATAATTTTGCCATGATTGTGTTTGTAGGGAAACATGCCACAATGGATCATTAATTCAGCTGCAGGAGAGAATTATTCAGGAAGGAATTACCCCTGTATGTTATGACAACCCAAGGTATGTTCAATTTGTAGTGTTTTCGCCAGGATAGGGTAATTGTAATTTAATTGCAATTAATTACTTTTTCTCAACACGTGACTTGTAATTGGACTTTTTCTCAATTACATGTAATTGAAAGTAATTAATTACTTGGATAAATAAACATGCAATTTAATAACGTTTTGGATTATATCCAATTACTTTCCAAAATGATCATGGTCAATGGAATTTGGTATGGATGTTCACTACTATGATGGCAATCAATTAAGTGTTCAATCGTTTTGTTCATGTTTTCCATTCTAGAGTTATTTATCTTTGTTTATATGGAAATGTTGGTTTTTTTTATCCTTCCAAGCAGATATCCCACCAATACTTTGTTATATAAATGCCCCACCTCCCGAATGTTCATAATGAAACATACTAGAAAGTTGAAAGTTCCATTAAAGTAATGAAAAGTAATTAATTAATTATAAATAATTACTTTGAGGTTTGACCCTTTGTTTTTCTGGAGGTGCTAACTTTGGTCAGATTGAATTATTGTATAACACAATGCTCTCTCATATGCACAGGGATAGTCAAGATTATTAACGGGTATCTCGAAAACAAGTATAATTACCTGGATGTTTATTGATTCATCATGTTTGAATCAAAATTGTATATCATATAAAGTTTGATATTGTCTAAAATTGTAGCATTATTTTTCGATAAGTCCAAGTCTGTGCCAAATATAGGGGTGTAATGACACTGGAAGTATGCTAATTATTTTGAACTCAGTTTGTGCGGATTCAAGTATTTGAAGACGTTGTGTGAAAAAAATGAATCTTATTTTAATGATGGTGGCTTGATTGACGCTTTGTCATACAGCACGGTGTACATTTGTATGATGGCTAAGAATCTATAGGCTTGGCCGAAACTGAGGATATTGTGATGTATGTGTGGTTGTGGCCAAACGTCAGCAAAGATGAAGAAAATCTGGTCTAAATTTTTGATACAATGTTTTTACTAAAATGATTATTCACACTCCACAGTGATGTGCTGCACATGTTATGTATAGATGAATCATCTTCACAAGAATGTAGCTTTGCTAAAGGTATGTTACACATTTTAGAATTAATATGCTTGAAATTCGAATTTTTCATTGCAGTTATGACAATTAAAGGCCCACTTAATTTTCGAATCACCAGATCACATTACATACAACGTATTCCATATTATATACCATTTGAAAGAGGAAGCTCCACAACATTGTATTATCAACTTATCCTCTCGAATAAACTGTGAACACGTTGCTTTGTCAATGTACCGACGTGTGTTCTGTGCTTAATTTTTATCTTGTCTGTAAAGCCAGTTTATTATTCTCAATGGAAGGGGAAATACTCTATCTCTTAGTTGTGAATAATGATGCATTCTGAGTAAATAACAGGGGAAGTCTTGGGTGAATTTGAGAATCTCTATCACTTGGTGGACACTCCTGGGCCACAGCTCTTGTGTATTCTGGTAGAATATATATATATATATATATTTTGGTACCTCTTCCAAATGCAATATGTTGTGCATAATGTGATCTGGGCATTCAAAAATTGAGTAGGCTTTTATGTAATTTTCAAGTCAAAAAAAATAATATTGACAATCTGATTCTGAATGTATTATTTGAAAAGCCAATTGTTGGAATTTTTTTCTACAAATCCAATGGCAATTTAGTTGGGATACATAAATTAAAATTAAAATGATATAATGAAGGGTGTGTATGAAAATGGAATTTCCAAAAGTTTAGAGGTGGGTATACCCATATTCAAGACCCCCTCGCTACATTCCTAATTCTGCTTCAAGCAGATTTTTATTTAAAAATTAAGCAGTAAATACTTCTTTTTTGTTATCTCTTCCAGATAGAAATACTTCGAACAATCACAGCACAAGCAGATTATTACTGGTGGCTATAGTGATCCTAATGACCATCTGTTGATATGTGCAATCCATAAGCTCCTCTTATATTTGATGTAGAGAAGCTGCTTCACCCCTGGTCAAGTGGTCCTGCTAATGTGCTATGATGCTGGTGGGTCCTGCTGAATTGATATGATGCTGTTAGGGCAAACTGATGCTGTGAAGAAAAAGTACCGTTATTTTTTTCTAAAGTTGTCACTTTTGAGCTGTCAGATAATCTGAACATATTTATGAAAAGCTATTATTTGTATCAAACATTCAACAACATATATATTTCGAAATAATTTAATACTGGTTGTATTAGTTGATGCAAATTGACTATAACCAACATGGCTAGTCATGTCGTTTTGCAAACACCAGCACAGCCATTATTGAATTTTTCAAAAAATAAGTTATTTCTTGAATGTTTCATACAGACACTGACTTTTTTGAAATGACAACTTTAGAAAAAATAATGGCATCATTTATAGCAATTCTGCAGGACCACCAGCAGACTAGCAAGACCACTTGGCCAGGGGTGTGCTTACATTCGGAAAAGTAAAAAAAAAAAATCTATTTCTCATTTCTGTAACGGGATACTGTACTCACATGTTGTTGTTGGTTTCTATAGTCTCTGAGTCATAGAATAATGATGGCATATTAGCCGTAATGCAAAAATACAAATTGTTGTTGTGGAGTAATTTTTGTTCAGTTTTCAAGCAAATGTGTCAAATAAATGTTATAATATAATCATACTAGTCCCATATACTCGTTTAATTATTGTATAGTCACTAATCAGTAAGTGGCTTGAGTTTACGCCCCATATTTTGTACCCAAACATGTGTTCCACCCGTAGCCCAATCAACTATCCATCAATTAATTTGATTATATCTTGTACACGGAAATTCGTAATTTAATTTATGGCTCCAGCCATGAAAGTTGACGGTTTACAGAATACATATTTAACTCACATTACTTATTGCTCTATATAGTATCAATATTAGATGATTGTTATTGGGAATTTATTGAAAATGGCGTTCTGTACCTATTTAAGCTCCCTTTCAAATCTATGCATGATTGGTTATATTTAGTGGCTACACTTATGTGGCCTAGCTGGAAATTAAGTGTTGAATATAAAATTTGAAGTAGCATACACTCACACACCCTCACATACATATGATTATATCCCAATTAACCCATCCTTTACTAAATATTCATTGACAAGTAATTCCCTTGGGAAAGGTTCAGACAATAAGTTCAACAACCGCCATTGGTAAGAATAGGAATCCTTCTGCACTTGTACTATCTGTTTTTCTCTCTGCCATCTGCTCTATTGCCTGGCTGGACATCCCCCAACCCCCAGAGATCACTCTAATGTATACTTTCATAACTGAATGGGAGAATCCATTCAGTAAAGAAAGTGTTTAAAGTCTGAATGACTTTCCCCTA
The DNA here is from genome assembly GCA_032622095.1 of Siphonodentalium dalli. Classification (NCBI taxonomy): domain Eukaryota; kingdom Metazoa; phylum Mollusca; class Scaphopoda; order Gadilida; family Siphonodentaliidae; genus Siphonodentalium; species Siphonodentalium dalli. Next base: position 90,598,238 of record CP136064.1, on the reverse strand, counting down.
TAATTTGCGAATGAGTCATGTGATGCTGGAACATAACATGTCACTTCTTAACCCTTCCATGACTGGAGCTTCCTGAAATTTTGCGAAAACCCTGTGCCAATGCATTCTTTTATATATGCGAGTCTCCCATAGGGAGCCTCGCATATATATACGAGAATACGTTGGGTAAACAATATTTTATTGACCTTGTAAAGCAGTGTATTCTCTTATATATGCTAGGCTCCCTACGGGAGACTCGCATATATAAGAGAATGCAGTAGCACATGATCTTTAATGCTGCACCAAAGAAGCTCCCATCATGAAAGGTTTACTGTGAGGAATCAAAAGACAAAGAAAATATTGAGTCGTCTTGGCTATAACAGTAGTTTAATTTATTTCATAGATGTATCTTAAACAACATGTAAATTATTATTTTGTATACAGAATCGGAACAAACAAGTCAACTCTCATTTTCTATTATATGAGATTTCAAAGTTGGGATAAACATATACATGTTGTTGTCAAGCAAAGAAGGAGATATTTTAAGAGATAAACATACTCTGTTGAGTTGTATAATCGGGGATTCAAGCATGAAAACAGATTGTGAACAAACTGGCAAATTCACAAACTGTTGTTATTCTAAAATCCCCGAATATCCAATGAAACAGGGTAACTTTATCTCTATTGTATTTGTAATACCATTTTTTCGGTGATCATGTTTCTGGGTATGTTCCATGGGTTGACTCGGAACAATGCCCTGACAACATCCTGTGAACGGTATCTATAGTAGACATCTGTGAGCAGTTGACTCGATTACCTGACTGGTGGCTGATGTATTTTATGCTCGTTATCATGACGCTGTGCTCCATTTAAAAAATTTTAACCGATCAGTGTCCGATGCTGGTAAATCGAAAATTAAGTTAGCAACTCTTGACCAAACAGAATGCGTGTTTTAGCGATAAATATTCAACTTGAATACAATTCTCAATGGAAAAGGATACATTGAATCCTATACATTGAAGCAATGAGTATTAGCGACTTACATATATTAATTAACATTGCAGTCAAATAAATATTTGAGCATTCTATCCATATCTGGAAAAGATTTCCTTATGAAGCGCGTCCATGTGGATTCTGAATGGCAGCAGAATGGCCATCTAGTCTGTTTTACACAGATACAAATCTTGATAAACAAATAATTTTCTGGATTTATTCCTTACATGACTGGAGCTTCCTGAAATTTTGCAGTAACCCTGTGGCAATGCATTATCTTATATATGCGAGTCTCTAATAGGGAGCCTTGCATATATAAGATAATACATTGGTCTAACAATATTTACATTGACCTTGTAAGCCAGTGCATAATCTTATATATGCAAGGCTCCCTATAGGAGACTCGCATATATAAGAGAATGCACTGGCACATGATATTTAATGCTGCACCAGTGCAGCTCCCATCATAAAAAGATTATGGTCTAATAGCTTAGTGTATTCATAATGTGCCCGAGGTCTGAAATTTAATACTTTTACATACAACCATAAACTATAGAGCAGAGTGTACATGACAAAACAGACAAGCATTGTTTGACATCTCTTTTTCTATATTGTATCACCAGTTATAAGATTTTTGCAAATCCAGAATCATTGTTTATAACAATGTCTGCATTTGATTACAATTTGACTTTTGTTTTCGTTATTAAATTGCTGAAATCTTCCACTGGAGCAATAAAAATAAATACTTTTACATGAACAAAGTCAGCAGAATTTGTCATTTTCCTCTCTGTTTGCGACGTATTTGTGCATGTGAACAATATAACACTAAGATAGGCTTTTATTTAATTTTGCGTGGTTGCCGTTACTTTTCATGAACAAGTAATGTCCTTAAATATAAACAAGACAAATCTGACAATTCTAATAAGTACTATGGTAGCTAGACAGTAAAAACTCTGCTTATTTGTAAAAAAAATGTGGGTACATGATTTCTTGTATATCTTGAAATAATTACAAATAAACAACTCTCCAACAATTAATATAAAATACAATTTCATAAATAAAAATATATAAATAAATATTTTCACGAGATCACATGATCACAACGAACTGTTACAGCCTCTGGTGTGCAATTCTATTTGAAGATTCATAATCCAAATTAACGCTCCCAAATTACTATCTCTTTGGCTTTGGGGGTAAAAACTATTTGATTTGAGCCGAGTCAAAGCTCAGAGTGATCAGATATACATTTTCAAAATTTTTTATTTCTCGAGATATGTAATTTTTGGTGGCCAGGCAAATATTCTTCAAGCTGGACAAAATCGCGGATGAAGATGGATAACTCTAAAATCAAGTGGCTTTGGGTGTTAGATATTTGACAATCCGGCCAAATTTCATTGAACAAAATGTTGATAAATAACATGTTTTGGGTTGACTGTGGTTATCATCAGATAGCATTATGCGGCATTTTCACTTTTAATAGTACAACAAATGGAACAATATAGTCTGAAAGAACGAGTCAAGGATGTACTGGTCATATTAATATGCGCTCGCATAAACTGCTGGCATTCTACTGTGAAATAACAAAAGCTACAGTGAAATGATAACATCGTATTTCACTGTGGCTTCTAAGAGATACATACCACGATCTACGTTTCAGTAATTTTCCGATATTTTATAGGCAAGCATATAATAAAAATAAATCTTTAGCTTTTTTACTCTGGCCGTCATCTGCTTGTATGATCTGATAATCCATGCAAATGAAGAATAGCATTTATATTTTATAACTGAAAATGAAATCTATCCACTAATCAAAGGTTTAATATAATAAACAGCTCAGATCAGATCTGCATTAATAATTCTCAGGGTATATTAAGGACTATGGATACTCAAATTTTTAGAAATATGGTACAGATGTTTATTTATAGAAAAGTTGAAGTAACCATCACTGTTTTAGCTGAATAATATAAATTTTGATAACTTTTCAGAAGAAAACTAAATCTTTATGTGCAAAATAGTAGTCTCAAATTTCAAGTTGCCTATCTCTGAGGTACATGTGCTCAGTCGAAAAGTTTGTAATTTGACAACAATTAATTTTCTACAGAGGAAATTCTATGTCAATACTACCGGTAAATCTTCAGTTATGATGGATTGAACTATTTTACTGTTCATTTCATTAAAAAGAAACTTATGCAGTAAATAATCTTGTGTTACCAGTCGTCAAGGCATGCTACTATTTTCTGTTCTGTAAAATTTGAGCATCCATATACAGTAATGCCCTAAGTAATCGACTCAGTGAGAGCTTTCTGATGAATGGCAACAAGCCATATTTCATACTAATCCTGAAAAGTTACCCATAATTCTGCTGTGGTTAAGGAGTTGATTACTTAGGGCATTACTGTAGTCATTAATTCACATTTTACACCCTGTAATTACTTCCCTTGCCAGGCACAGTGAAGCTCCTCTTTATAAAAGTCCCACCGTCATCATTCATGTTCTTCTTCTTTTTCGGCTTCTTCTTCGAATTCCTTGAATTACCTCTTGGAACGTATTCAGCTTCATCGCTGTCCTGAAAGAAAAACCAATCAGATTTATTGGACTGAGAGAAGTAGAAATGTCCATTTCGCTACCAAATAATAACAGTTATATAATTCTGATTGCTCAACCTTAGTATGCATTTACATTGTGATCAGGGGCGCAGGAAGAGGGGGGGCAGAGGGGGGCAGCTGACCCCCTGCCCTTGACCAAGGGGCGGCGAGCGGGAGCAGGACTTTCCCTTTTTCTGGAGACAGAAAATGCTTTTTGTGTGTTTAATCTCGTGTTTTTATAGCAAAATGTGACTTTTTTTGTCCAAATACCACCAATTTCACAAGGAATATTAATTTTTTGTCAATTTTATCACAAAACGGCCATAAAAACCGACAAATACCATTAAAATAGGGATTTTTGCCACAATGAATTTATGGTTATATTCCCGAGTTTGCGGAGAAAATGCCATTTTTTGCGGAAAAGTGCACTTTTTGTAGGCTCTGCCCCCCCTGCCCTTGGATGCTTCCGGCGCCCCTGATTGTGATGGTCTTAAAATCTAAGTGATTAATTGAGAACCGAAATTTCATGTGTGTGAATGCAATAGTTTGAGGCTCAATGCCACACATTAGGTGAATTTGAATAAGAACTCATTTCATATCTGCTAATTGTTTTAGGCCATCATAAATATTGAAAATGGCAAAAAGACCTACAGGACTTAGCATGGCATTATCCAGTTTATAATTGAGGATGCCATTCTCTTGTCGGTAAGCATCAAGCTGTACTTCTAGCTTCTCCCTGCGTAGTTTCTCATATTCCAACTGAGATTTCATCTCGTCAATTGTCCTGAAAGTAAAATCATACTCAAAATAAATATAAGCCCTTGTAATTTTCAATTCTCAAATCGATAGTGGGAATATTTTCTTATTCTCTATAATTTCCAGACATAGAACATTGCTTACTTTTTGGGGAGCTAATGCAAAAATTACAACAATGTATTCAACACAAATTTATAAACATCTTATTTCTATACATATGAGGAATGGTTACGATAGGTTATTTACTGGACTCAAAACGGTGGGGTTTTCTCTCTAATCTCTACCAGTCACCGAACTGATATATTCAATTAGATTAGATTCGTGATTATTGTGCAGTATTCAATTTGGTATTCGAATCGATTGTATTTGAATATTCGCAGGATCCAATAATATTACATACTTTTCTTTGTCTCTGACATCCTGCAATCTTTTTCTGTCTTCCAAAAGTCGTCCTCCAAGCTGTGTATAGTTCTTTTTTGCAATGTCCAGTAATCTGTCCAGGTCTTCGACCTTTTTCCTGGCCCGACCTAGTTAATGAATGATGTGGCATGTTATGCAATACATTTTTTGAATGAGAAGAAATGAAAACAGTGGACACTGTCCCTAACATATGTGCTTAACTATTATAATTTATGCTTCAATCGACAACGACAAAAAAGTGCACCAATTCTCATTTGAGATCATTCCATTGGTATATGGTAACACAGGTACAATTTCACTGACAAGGTCATTGCCACAAGGCTTGTTTCATTGTTCCTTTTATCAGCCATGAAAAATGGGGGATGCTACATTCAAGTCTGAGTTTAGTGCGCCTGTCATTTGCAGAATGAGGTCCCCAGAGGGTGAATTTAGTGACGCTATCCCGCACATTGGGCTAGCATCACTAAATTCACCCTCTGGAGTCCTCATCTGCTTAGGCCTCGATCATCTTCTCTGGAAAGTTTCTTTATTATCAAATTTGTATGGAAACTTCTTCACATAGATTCTATTTCTTTTTTAGTTTAGTTTCTCTATATCCCCAAATTGGCAGATGACATATTGCATAATCAAGGTTCTCAATGGGTGAACATCACAGTATTCACCATTTGGGAACTTCGGTCTGAGTCTATATCTCCCGTAGCAGAATGAGGTCCCCAGAGGGTGAATTTAGTGATGCTAGCCCACTATGCGGTAAGAGCATCACTAAATTCACTCTCTGGGAGACCTCATTCTGCAAAAGACAGGCACACTAAACTCAGGCTTGACTACATTGTCCTGGGCCCACTAAAAGGATACCTTGCCTTGAACACTGGAGCATTACATTCTGCTAATGATGCAATGACATATGGACATTCTGCAGTCAGTGAAGTTTTAGAATACAGATCAGGTCAGATAGAGAAATAAAAAGTTAGGAAATCCCAAAAGACCCAACATTTAAAACTGCGTTATCCTACATTTATTATTATAGAATTATACGCATACATGCATGCACTTGTATGAGAGTATGTGGGTGATTAAGTCCCCGATAATATCTATTTCACACAACAGAATTAGATTGTATATTTCATTGCAGTAAAGTTATATTATGATGGCAATTTCGGTGAATAAAAGTGGACTAAATACTCTTAATATAAATTTGTTTGCTTCATAGAGCTCATTTCAAAGCTCAAACATTGTAACAATGAATTCCATGCACAATCGTCGAGAGGTTATTCCGTTCATATGACCATCGTAGGTACCATTATTCACAACAGCTTTTCAAACAAGTGACTAGTAATAGTTAGCTTTTCACAAGTAATCACTTTGTAGCAAGCTGCTCACATCCTCATATATTATCTGATCATTCCCTATAAATGAATGAATGGGAATCCTATTTCTCAAGAACCTGTAGTATCACCTCTCCCCTCTGAAAATTTAAAGGCCCACTTAATTTTCGAATGCCCAGATAACATTATTCCATACTATATACCATTTGGAAGAGGAACCAAAAAAATATATATTCCACCAGAATACGAAGCAGCCGTGGCCTAGGACTGTCCACCAAGTGATAGAGATTCATTCCAAGACTTCCCCCCTGTCAACCCAAAATGCATCAGAAATCAAACTAAGAGACAGAGTTATTCCCCTTCCATTGAGTATAATAGACTTTATAGTACAGTCCGGATCAAAATTAAATACAGGACACACCTTGGTACCAGTGTTCACGCTGGACCGAAAAAAACTTTAGCCAAAAGTTTAGCCAAATGAAAATTTTATTAGCCAAATGAAAAAAACTTTAGCCAAATGTTTTTTGGCCAAATTAAAAAACACTTTGGCCAAATTAAATCATCGTTTTCTGGTCGGTTCACAATTAATGACTAAAACGTAAAATCTAACAGACACAGGTAAAATACACAATAATTTAAATAATTTTGATGAACTAGAAGTATTTTTATATATATAATTTATAAAAAATTTATTAATCTTTATGTGAAAGAGTGATTTGGGGGGGGGGGGGGGGGGGGGGGAACCCGGGATTGTCCATTTTAATGTCATTATTTTTTTTATTTATATCAATATCTTTTTTTAAATCATTAAATATTTATCCTTGCGAAAATATCTAAGTGACATCTGGAAACTAATAACTTATATTATTTACGCCATTATCAAATTACAATCTGTCATAAAAGCATGCATATTATTTTGACTGTATCGGTATTGACGACAAATAGCCACAAAATATCTGTCGTGATTCACATTTGGCTGATTAAGCTATTGTCTTACACTTGGTGCTCATAAACCTCGACCATCATAAATACAATGTCATCATAAACATGCATTGTGTAGGCGTGCCGTGAGTGACCAGACAGACAATAGGCTGAATGGGGGATTAGGGGATTAAATGTAAAAATTAATAAGGACCTTTTGCTGCTTCGTGCAGAGTGACGTAATCTTTCTCCAGATTAAAACAGCCTGTTACGAACAAATTGCTTATATACCGGCGTCAATGCACAAAACATTGCTTTCTTCACATTGTCATAATTGAACCACTGTTGGTTTAATGTCCATGCGTCTTTGAATGTCCGTCTTGTGAAAACTAAAGATGATTGCATATCACTTTGTGATCGCTTGGTTGATAGAGTTGTCGATCGGGTTTCCCTTTGTACGATATTTCATAAGTACGAAAATAATGAAATACTTTCGTCACCTAACTTCGTCTTGAATGTCGATCTATTGAGCGCTTTTATTAATTAGCTTTCTGGCTCCATGCTTTTCAGTCTCCATTTGGGTTCAAAAAAAGTTTAGCCAAAAGTTTAGCCAAATGAAAATTTTATTAGCCAAATTCGAAAAATATTAGCCATTGGCTAATTTGGCTACCGACAGCGTGAACACTGCTTGGTACCTCGACAAAAACAACATGTTCCCAGTTTATTCGACCGGATCTAATACAATGTTTTGGAGCTTCCTCTTTCAAATGGTATATAACATGGAATATGTTGTATATAATGTGATCCGGTGATTCGAAAATTAAGTGGGCCTTTAATAGACCAATTCAATGTATACTTTTACAAATGAGCGGTATACTCCATTCAATGATTAAAGGGTAATTGTTACCTTTTGACTCTCTTCTCTGCTTTTCTGTCAGATCAGCAGTGTCAAGGTCTCGCTCCTCGTCTTCAGACCCTTCAAATTCCCCACAGTTCATGTCCGCATCTGAAAATAATATAGATCAAACATAGTGTCAACTATAATATATGTTTCTTTCTCACAATGATACTGACAAGTGGGCTAGCATCACTAAATTCACCCTCTGGGAACCTCACTCTGCTTAGGCCTCAACTGCTATTGGAGATTGAAGTTCTCCAGTTGAAGTTGGTGATGTTCACCTATTAGACTCCTTGACTATGCATTTTATCTTCTGCAAATTCAGGGATATAGAAACTGAACAGAAGGGAAAAATTAACTAAAAACAATGTTAATCTGAGACTATAGATACCTCCCAGAAGATGAGGCCTAGCAGAATGAGGTGAGTTTGGTGATGATAGCCCACTGTGCAGTGTAGCATACTGAATTCACCCTCTTGGGACCTCATTCTGCAAATTTCAGAAACACCGTTTCAAGGCTTGTTCGAGGGCCTTAAAATCTTCAATAATTATTTGAAGACATACAGGTGTTCACTTTTGTTGTGTTCCTTTAACGAATGTATATCTGTTCAGGGCCACAAATAAACCCACAACATAATTTTTATAAAACCAGATTTCAAGACAACGCTAAGTTTTTTATGAATAAAAGATCGATAACAAGAGCATTGGTAGGGCGTGGCAAAATACGCTTGTAGTAATTTCAACAAAGGGCCATAACAAGTAATTCAAATGCCACATTTGAAAACAAACAGATAACTAAAGCTATCACGAAATTTGATGTTGACCTGTATTTTCATATGAGTAATCCACATACAAAATTTGAAAACAATCAGATAACTATAACTAAAATTATCACCCGGAAACCAAAATAATAAACAAATTCTGAGTCGACAAGGATCATAACTCTGGCAAAATTGGTGGACCAAATCCAAATTTTAACTTGACCTGTATTTTCATGTGGCTAATCCACATACTAAATTTGAAAACAGTCAGTCAGCCACATAACTGTCTGAACACCTCTTTTCGAAAGATCATGGATGTCTAAATCTATGGACTTTTTGTTTCCAACTTTTGAGTGAATACAAAATTAAATATGGTGATTGAGTCAAATAGATAATTTTAAGGGTTCATCTCAATGCTGTTACGTGGCTAGCACTGTAATGGAAATTAGACACATAACTATCCATTTTTCTTATTAATAGCCACTTAAGTATCCAAATGTAATCACAGACAGATGGATGGATGGATGCCACAATGGACAGATGGACCAATAAAAAAATTTCAAATTGGGCATATAAAAATGAAGATTGGGTATATTACTAGTGAATAAAAGCATAATAAAGTGGAAGAATATTCTTACCTGGGTCTCCACCAAGTAGTTTAACACATGCGAGCTGAGCAAATCTCCGGGCGATATCTCGTGGCGTCTCACCAGCTTGGTTCTCCAGGGACATGTTAGATCCCATCTCAATCAACCACTGGAGGACATGAATGTGGCCATTACCCGCAGCTACAAAAGTATATAATGTGATTTAGGGTCGTAATGATTCATTGTGATTTCGATGCATCACAATTTCAGATCCTCGATTCGATTCACGATCTGTTTCCTTGTCGATTTGATTCTGTATTTTTAAATTATCGCAACCTAGAATTTTTCCCTAAAATGATTGGACAACGCTCATTGAATATGTTTCTTATCAAATTCAGATGTGAAATAAATATTGTGAACTAAAAGTTTTATTGATTACACAAGTATTTCTAAATTGAACAGTTTAAATATCATGATAAGATAATATTCTGTGTCTCCACTGATCCGCTCTCAGTCTGTATTACTGAAAAAAACTTGGAAGCAGCCAATGTCATACTCCAGAGTAGCTGCATCACAAATCATCAGGCAAAATTGTGATTTGAGTCGAATCGTGAAGTTGTGAATCGTTAAGGCCCTAACGTGATTATGTAAACATTTTTCAAAGTGAAATTCCAGTACTATGCCAGTGCTAAGGGACCAACTTCCAGCAGATATTAATGTCATATTTAATATAGAAATTAATTTTTTTTATTTTGATCTAGCTCGCAATACAAACAAGTCAACACTCAAAAAGGCTTTATAAATAGAACAGGAATGACAAACATGAAATATTGTTAACAGCAATTGGCAATGAGGAATGGAATATAAAATTTGAATAGTTATAAATGGTAAGTGATTTGAAAGGTGTGACATTGTTCTATTAGGTATTTACAGATGCTGATGTCTATGATCAGGTTTTCCAGTATTGCTGACAAATTTAATATGTACATCAGTGTCCACCAGAACCAGTGATTCATAATGTTAATTTAGCACTATTTTTCAGTTTCCAGTATAGGTATATGTACCCTGTTATGAAATTACTCTGCTTTCAAATGTCAAAGCTTGTAAATTGTCTAATTTGTGCAGCTCAAAAGTCAATAGAAACCATTAGTAAAATTACCTACGTTTAGTAAACATAGGTGGGTAAATTAGAATTAACCCTTTCTACACTAAATGGATTTTCCTCACTTGGTTATAAAAGAATAACATTGGAATGGGCTATTACTCATCTGGAGAAAAAATAAAACAGACGACATATAATACAAGTACAGAAGGAGTCCTATTTATTGGAGGGAAATGTTCAGATAATAAGATTAACAAAAGACTCATATAGAATCAAAATACAGGATCTCTACAGCAAAACAGCTGCTTTTAGGAGAAACAAATTGAAAATCATGATTCTAATTCTCGTAAGATTTTAACCCCTGTAACTACTCATGAATGAGTACTTAGTATAGAAAGGGTTAAGGTAATCATTGTTTGGCCTAATCAGTTAAAGGGATAATCAATCATTGGAAGAAACTACATTTTATTATGGTGACTGAAAACTATGCACTGAATAATAAATTGTCACTTTGGAATTAAACGAGGTGGTTTTTCCGATAATGGTACATGAAGCAGATATCAGTTTTAATAACCACAATGACAACATCATGTAGGCCCACCCCACCTCCAAAAAGGGCGATAGGTGACCATAACACTGATAATGGAGATGAATAGCTGATTATACCTTTATGAGCCGGTGTAGATCCCTTGTCATCTCTCTCATTGATATTAATCACGCCATTCTCAATGAGTAATCGGAGATGCTGCAGATCACCATTCAAAGCAGCCACATGAGCTGGGAATGACAAATCTACAAAAACAGGATATAAACATTAGACAGGAACTTCTTTATGTGTCTTATTAGTACATATTTACTGATCCTCTGCTGGCAGCCATCTTGGATTTTACTCTTTGCATAACTAAATCCTTGTGCACAACCTGCAGACCACATACTTCATCTGATCATCACCAAATTTCATATGGATCATCAGGGTGACCTCTAGATGGGAGCCATCAATGTTTTCTGAATTTCGTTGAAAAACATGACGGCCAGTGGCCATCTTGGATTTTACTCTTTGTATAACTAAATTAAAACACCCTACAGGTCACATCTCTCATCCGATCGTCACCAAACTTCATATGGATCTACAGGGTGACCACAAGATGTGAGCATCTAATTTTTTCAAATTTCGGCAGCCGTATTGGATTTTACTCTTTTGCATGACTCGGCCCACTTCCCTCATCCGATACTTAACTTCATTTTGATCTTGATATAGAACCACTAGATGGGAGAAAACAGCTACAGAGAACTGAGTTTCTCGTGAAAACAATTCATACAGATGTATTTTAAAATATTGGGCAAGTTCTGGAAAAAGTTTCCATTGAATTACTCATAGTCAACGTAAACAAACAGACTTTTGTCCATAATTAAGTGATTTTGATGTTGTTTTTATTATATTTTTGCAAGATACTTATAATGGGCATAAAGAATCCTTATGAGGTTACAACAATCAGAAATGTATTATATTGTACATTTACATTTAAAGAAAGAAAACACAGTGTCAACTAAAATACAGAGCTATTATGACAATTATATACTGTGAATAATACAAACAAATATTTTAAAAGTAAATAAAAGTAAAAAAAGGACCAATATCAAGACAAATACTTTTGGGCACAGTGATTGAGATTGAGACGGACGGGTTACAGGAAAGATGCATCCATTTTATTTTCCAATGGCCTTAACCCTTCCATGACTGGAGTTTCCTGAAATTTTGCGAAAACTCTGTGCCAATGTATTCTCTTATATATGCAAGTCTCCCAAAGGGAGCCTCGCATATATTAGAGAATACATTGGCCTAACAATATTTACCTTGACCTTGTAAACCAGTGCTTTCTCTTATATATATGTGAGGCTCCCTATGGGAGACTCGCATATAGAAGATAATGCACTTAAACAGGATATTTAATGCTGCATCAGCACACCTCCGTAATGAAAGGGTTAGTTTTAGATTAAACAGTAATAATTCCATGAATAATACAATAGAAATTATATCAGAATTAGTTTATAATGTCATGGACCGGATTCGACATCAAGCGTGTGGGCTTATGTGAGTTGTTTTTTTAGTTTAAACATATCTATTTGTCTAAATTCAATAATACATAGGAAATAACACATATACTTGTATACAGACAATGGGATTGGAGGACAAGTGCTGACTCACTTATGAGTACCTGCTCTGAGTCGTTTATGGGATTCAGTTTTTATCCATCCCACCTGTCGAGAGAGTGATGGTCTGCTTTATATGTTATAAGATATACCGTTTTAATTAAGATATATGACTGTCATTTCATGTAGCTGATAATTGCTCGCGCGAGGTGGGATGGGTCAATGTATGTCAGGTAATGGCATTGTGTAATTGTGAATAGAATATAAGGAAGAAATATATTGGCTAGGTATAGTTAGTGATGGGGTATCTCTTCCCTAGGTTTTCTGTATTGGCTCAGAGATGTAGAATAATATTTTGAGTCGCAAAGACGTCCAATAGATTTATTTTCACTTCTTTCTACTTCTTTTCATTAACTTGTTCTTAAAAATTTATCTGTTAAATACATATCCGTGAGACATAAGTGTTTTTTTTATTCTATTTTGTTTTTATGGAAATAATAATAACGCATCACATTCGAAAGAGTTTCATTTAATTGTGGGTTGGTGTTGTTGCTGCTGACAATGTTGATGAAAGGGTTAATATACAGTAATGCCCAAATAACCGACTCCAAAGTAGAATTATGGGTAATTTTTCAGGATTTAGTCGGAAATATGGCTTGATGCCATTCATCGGAAAGCTCTCACTGAGAGCTTTCTGATGAATGGCAACAAGCCATATTTCCGACTAAATCCTAAAAAGCTACCCATAATTCTGCTGTGGTTAAAGAGTCGATTATTTAGGGCATTACTGTATATAAATCTTTAAAATGTTCTGAATGAGCTTACTTTCAGTTTGCTCTGGGTTGTCTTTTTCCCATTCGATGTTATTTATGTAGTCAACGATGGCCTCTTTGTAAAACTGCTGAGCCAGATCTTTTGCCATCTCACCATGGTCATTTCGGGCACCCAGCACATACATTGGATTGAGACCACAACTTACTATATACTTTAAACATGGAAGGTGACCCTCCATTGCAGATAGATGACCTGAAATTAAATGGAAATAGTACAGCATCAAAGAATGGTATCAGGTAAAACAAGGAATAACAGTGTTACATATTAATTGTGAACTTCAAAATGAGGTGTTGTTAAAGATGCATAATCCGAAAAAACACTCTCAAATTACTATTTCTGTGTCTTCGGGGGTAAACAATATTTGATTCGAGTTCAGGAACCCACCTATCAAAGTCAGAGTTATCAGATATCGATTTTTGAACCAAATTGCAGATGAAGATCGATTACTCTAAAATCAAGTGGCTTCGGGTGTTAGAAATTTGACAATCAGGCCAAATTTCGTTGAACATAATGTTGATATCTGATAAATGATAATAGCGGTATTTCAAAAAATGTTGCTGTTGGTGGAATCTGATGATATGGGGACCATCAAATCAGTTTGAATACCTTTAAGCTATCTAGATGCTGCAGGGGTCATTGTCCATATACAAAAAATGCTGTAATTGGACACTATTTTTGACAGAAATGAGTACTATTCATGTGGTTTTGTATATAGGCTTAGTTGGTTAGTACTTTACTTATCTACAAGATTTCAGATTGAATTTCTTATCTTGATGACTTGACCTCTGTTGAGTTGATGAGATTGTTGATGCCCAAATCTGGCAACTGTTTTTTTTTGTGCATAAAATCTGGGAGACAAACTTATGAGTTTGTTGAGAGAAAACTAAACGGATAATCTATGTCTTTTTTATGGAATTTTCCATGTTATTTTATTTTCTGAATGTTTGTTCAAATACATGAACCCATATTTTTACAATCGAGAGTGATATATAAGTAAAGTTTGACCAAACGTGAAACAGGTTTTTTTTTCAAAATTGTGGACATGTGACATATTTTCTTGCAGCAACAGTATTATACAGCTGCTAACACAGTGTGTTTCTATGACTACCAACACTGATGAAATTATTGTCACAAGGATCCAATTACATTCACAGACAGTTTTTCAGGCTGGTCACAAGTGGTGTCAGCTTTTCATTAACGATCTATTTCGTAACCAGCTTTTAAAATCTCTTGTTTGATCATGTGATATCATCGGATATTCAATGGATGGTCACTTAAAAGTAGATGTCAGAGTTAGAATACACTAAATAGTGTTCATCTGCGTGTTTACAGTTGCGACTAAATTGCGACACCCATTGATTCTAGGAAAAAAATTTGAGCAAGGACAGATCAGGTTTTTTTAAACAGTTCAGTGTTATGCGACATTGATTCTAATCTTGCGCTGTATTAATCTCTTTAATTGTCCCCCGAAAAAATTATTTTTGGGGGACTATAGAAACGGACTCTGTCCGTCCGTCACACTTTTGAGTACCTTCATGGAGTAATCATCTCCTCCTACAGATTTCATCCCAGAGATTTGAAACTTCAGAATATTGTTGCCCATATATTGAAGATGTGCAGCATGTATATAGATGACGAAAAAATTATATTTTGACGGAGTTATTAACCCTTTTCGACTTAGAAAATTTCAACATTTTTTTTAATTTTCTGTATGAGGGTATCTTCATGGTGTAATCAACTCCTCCTGCAGTTTTGATCATAGAGATTTGAAACTTCATAATATTGTTGCCCATATATTGAAGATGTGCAACATGTATATAGATGACGGAACAATTATTTTTTGACAGACTTATTAACCCTTTCCGACTTAGAAAATTTCAACATTTTTTATAATTTTCTGTATGAGGGTACCTTCATGGTGTAATCAACTCCTCCTGCAGTTTTGATCGTAGATATTTGAAACTTCAGAGTATTGTTACCCACATATCGGAGATGTGCAACATGTATATAGATGATGGAAAATTATTTTTTACGGAGTTATTAACCTTTAACAAAGCGGCATCGACTTTCGGGGGACACTGTGGTCTGCTGACCTTTTATTTTGTAGTTGTTTCTTTCATAGGCTTAAAATATGAAAAACCTTTCTCGTTCTACGCGATAATATGAAAAGCTTGCTATAAATGTCATCGCCAGTGAAAAGCTGGCTTTACTTGTGACCGGTACGAATGTAATCGGAGCCTTGTGACACTGATCCCATCATTACTACTGACATGGTGTGTTTCCATGACAACTAACCTGGTGTGTTTCCATGACTATCCACTTCCTCCACATTTCCACCCCATTTATGTAAGAGCTGCAGACAGCCCAGTCTCCCATGATATCCAGCACAATGGATTGCTGTCCATCCATTCTTATCTACAGAGTTTGCATCCTGAAATGTTTAATATGAAATCCAAAATATAATGGGAGCATAAAAATGGCATATCATGAGACAATAATTTATCTCCACCAGTCTGTGTGAACCAAAACTATCTGTAACAGATATCAAAGGTGCAGGAAGGTACTGAAATTGGTACGGCCCAATTTATTAGATGATAGTCGCATGTGCACGGCTCCGAGAATGGGGGGGGGGGTGTTTGTTAATATTTATCTTTGAAATGGTGCACTCATATGCATTACACATGCTGGGATAAAAGAATGAAACATGCATTAATACTCACTGGTATAACAAACATGTATGTATAGCATCTGAATCAATCATGTCCCTGCACACATGCAGAACAAAACCAATAATATTGCTGTACATGTAAATATTAATCACCAATGCTTCGAGAAAAAAAAACTCCTCCAATATATTCCATCACACGAATATACATGAACGAGGATGGATAATTAATTTTGCTGAATGAATCTTTCGAAGATGTGTGATAAAACTTTGACATTGTGATATTGATATCTATTATACTAATGAATATATAGAGCATGAACAATATATAAGATGTATTTACAGTAAATAAATTGAATTCTGGGATAACTGTCAAAACTACTTGTTTAATGCATTTAAAGGCCCACTTAATTTTCGAATGCCCAGATAACATTATTCCATATTATATACCATTTGGAAGAGGAACCAAAAAAATATATATTCCACCAGAATACGAAGCAGCTGTGGCCTAGGACTGTCCACCATGTGATAGAGATTCGTTCCAAGACTTCCCCCCTTGTCAACCCAGAATGCATCAGAATTAAAACTAAGAGATAGAGTTATTCCCCTTCCATTGAGTATAATAGACTTTATAGTACAGTCCGGATCAAAATTAAATACAGGACACACCTTGGTACCGCGACAAAAACAACATGTTCCCAGTTTATTCGACCGGATCAGTTATAATAATACAATGTTTTGGAGCTTCCTCTTTCAAATGGTATATAACATGGAATATGTTGTATATAATGTGATCTGGTGATTCAAAAATTAAGTGGGCCTTTAATATTTCTACTACCATAGTTCCTCCTGTATTCATATTGCCTTTCAACATGGCCAGGAAGATCACCACGGTCATCAAGCTCACTACGGGAGTCCAGATAATTGTGATATATTTGCCCAAAATCTAAAATAATCAGCCTGTAGTTATATAGAGAGTAATCACTTGATTGAACTGGTGACGTGAAATAATTCATGAGAAGCATTGCGCTCAAGTGTTTTACAAAATAGTCCTTGCCTCTAATTAATAATTTCACATCACCAGTTCAATCAAGTGATTATTCTGTTTATTATGTTCCACTGTAAATATCTGATTTAACAGAAATCTGAATAATACCCATGATGCATAAATATTGATAGCGCATATGAATACATAGCGCGCTAGTTAAAGTGACATAATTCACTTGTTAAATTATCGTTTATAACCACTCGAGAAATCAAGGTAAATCATACATAGGAATATAATAAAATGATTGTTTTGGTCCTTTCCCTGATAAAAAAATTGTCCTGCAAATGGCTGCCAAAAAACTGAAATATGCAATGAAAAATGTTTTGTATTTATTTTTCTAGCAGTCAGTCATGATTTCAGATGGTAGACTGAGCACATACCCTAGTTGGGTTCATAGTCTAGATAATGCAGTGTGTTTTTTTTTATATTTCCTGTCAAACTGCCTGTCGACCTACATGAAAAAATGGTTGTTTTTATTTTTTAAAACACATTTTCTCATATTGTGAGGGTAAACACATAGAGATTATCACTACAGTGAAGTGATCTGAGTCTCCATATCACGCCGAGTTGAGAATGTGAGATCACGGATCAGACGAGCTGCCGCAGGCTGCGAGTCTGATCCATGATCTCACCTTCTCAACGAGACGTGATGTGGAAACTCAGATCACTTCACTGTAGTAATAATATGTTTATTATATGACCAATTGAACTTAATCGTTACAACCAACCCGTGACCTCTGAAATTGTATTGCGAAAAAGGTGATACGCTGAAATCAAATATTTAATGAACGAATCGCAACAATTTAATCAACAACAACAATTTTAAGAAGTGTCTCAATTGAAAATATTTCAGGAGCCTCGTTCTGATTTAGACACGCATGGTATGGAATCGGATCACGATAGTATCATGATCCGATTAATTGGAAAACCATCACCAAATAATGGTGGTATTTAGTTAAAATAATGACAGTCATATAATAAATGTTGTTATAATACTCTAGCATAATTGGTTATAATGAATAATGATTTTTCCCATCAAATTGATTGTTTGAAATTGAGATTTTTAGAAAATTCATGAAAGTGGCACCTTGTAAAGTACTTACCACACCGGCTCGTAAGATGGTACTAAGACAGAATGAGTTTCCATGGGCAGCAGCTAGATGAGCTGGGGTACTGCCTCGAGAGTCCTTTGATGCAATTGATATTCCATTGTTCACTAGTGCCTGTTAAACAAAACAATGTGGGTTTATACTAACTGGTGTGATATATATTGTTGAAACTTTCACTAACAAATATACATGAATTTACCTATTAATATCAAACTGTGATCACAGGAGAACACTGCCAGTTTATAGCAGT
This sequence comes from Siphonodentalium dalli, assembly GCA_032622095.1. Lineage (NCBI taxonomy): Eukaryota > Metazoa > Mollusca > Scaphopoda > Gadilida > Siphonodentaliidae > Siphonodentalium > Siphonodentalium dalli. The sequence goes on along the minus strand of CP136064.1, from coordinate 90,579,855 downwards.
TTAAAAACCATAGTTTTATCAATCAATAAAATAAAAGCAACATACAGATATAGAATGATATGTGTGTGAAATAGTTGGAAAATATCTGATTCGGCTATTTATTTCTCTAATCATTTATTAACAGTAATAGTTCGTGGACCTTAGGAGTTCTAATGAGTATAGCTCAACTCTTGAGGAAAGGACTTCTTTTCTAGGACGTCCAGATAACTGAGCTGGTTAGGTTGCAGATATCAACATTAACCCTTTCAGTGCCAAGTCTGATTTATTGATTATAATAATGTGATACATTGATGGAAAGAGCTCTAAGAGCTCTTTCCATCAATGTATCACATTATTATAATTAATAAATTTGAAAAATGATCAAGGAAATATGGGTTGATACAAAAATCGGACTTGGTACTGAAAGGGTTAACAGTCCGGGCTAGGTGAGGTGCTCATGCATGGGTTCAATCCCCAACATGTACTAAAGTCGGAACTGATTATTGAACTGGATCTAAGTTGATAGATATCTTACTGTGTCAATTCAATCGTAACATGAAAAATGAGAATTTGTTCACACAAAGGAAGCAATGAGCGTCTAATACTTAGTGAATGCCTTCAAATATTAATCACCTGCAGACATGCATCTTGTCCACGGATAGCACAGATATGAGCTGGTGTCCATCCTCTATGTGTGGAAACAGTAGCATCAGCTCCGTGCCACAACAGCCAATGAACAATCTATAAAATAAAATGATATTACGATGAGCTTCAAGTCTCAACAACTAACGGACAAATAAGACCAGATTAAGTTGGTGACATCAAGCAAAACACCATTACTGGATTCTGAGAAAGACACAATGTGACCGATAGTATATCAATTCGGTTCCTCAAGCAATTATGTCATGCCAAATCTATCCTGTCCTTAAATATCCCTATAGTCTGTCTCTAATTATATATGACCAGATTCGTGATACATAAATACATGAATTAATTATACATGTACATGACCCCAATATAAAAGACAACTGAGTGTGCTATCAAAAATTGCCTGTGAAACAAATTTTAATATTATTTTTACCGTAACAAGAATGAAAGTGTCAATGACACTGTAGCTCAACTTAGGTAGGGGAATAATTTAATGGTCGACAGTAAATGGAGGAATAGGAAAAGTGCTAATTGAAATGTCTAAGTAAGACTAGATGTACATGTCAATATCAACATTCATAACAGGTTTCATATTGATCGGATCAGGGATGTGGTGATTATGGTGTGCCAAAGGATTTATTGATGCAAAGAGTAAATTCTAAAATGGCCACCGGCAGCCATGTTTTTTTCCGAATTACCCCAAAATGACTTGTTCCCATCTACAGCCTTTACAAATCTCATAATGATCTGATCAAAGGTATGACCTGTAGCCTGTGCCAATGGATTTAGTCATGCAAAGAGTAAAATCCAAGATGGCTGCTGGCGGCCATGTTTTTCGGCTGAACGACCCCAAAATGACTCGTTTCCCATCTACATGTCATTGTTAACATACATGACAAATTTCATGAAGTTCCGACCAAAGCTACGACCTGTAGCCCGCACCAAAGGATTTATTCATGCAAAGAGTAAAATCCAATATGGCTGCTGGCGGACATGTTTTTTAGCCAAACGACCCCAAAATGACTCGTTCCCATCTACATGTTAATATTAACATCCATGATAAATATCATGATGATCAGACAAACAGTACGACCTGTAGCCCGTGCCAATGGATTGAATTTTGAAATCCAAGATGGCTGCCAGTGGCCATGTTTTTTGGCCGTATGACCCCAAAATGACTCGTTCCCATAGACATGTCAATATCAATATTCATGACAAATTTCATAAAGGTCAGACCAAAGGTACGACCTGTAACCCGCGCCAAAGGATTTAGTCATTGAAAGAGTAAAATCCAAGATGGCTGCTGGCAGCCATGTTTTTTGGCCGAACGACCCCAAAATCACTCGTTCCCATCTACATGTCATTGTTAACATCCATGACAAATTTCATGAAGTTCTGACCAAAGCTACAACCTGTAGCCCGCGCCAAAGAATTTAGTCATGCAAAGAGTAAAATCCAAGATGGCTGCTGGCGGCCATGTTTTATGGCTGAACGACCCCAAAATCACTCGTTCCCATCTACATGTCAATATTAACATCCATGACAAATTTCATGATGATCAGACGAACAGCACGACCTGTAGCCCGCGCCAATGGATTGAATTTTGAAATCCAAAATGGCCACCAGCGGCCATGTTTTTTGGCCGAATGACCCCAAAATGACTCGTTCCCATCTACATGTCAATGTCAACATTCATGACAAAATTCATAAAGATCAGACCATAGGTACGACCTGTAGCCCGCGCCAAAGGATTTAGTCATGCAAAGAGTAAAATCCATGATGGCTGCTGGCGGCCATGTTTTTTGGCCGAACAACCCCACAATCACTCGTTCCCATCTACATGTCATTGTTAACATCCATGACAAATTTCATGAAGTTCTGATCAAAACTACGACCTGTAGCCTGCGCCAAAGGATTTAGTCATGCAAAGAGTAAAAGCCAAGATGGCTGCCAGCGGCCATGTTTTTTGGCCGTATGACCCCAAAATGACTCGTTCCCATATACATGTCAATATCAATATTCATGACAAATTTCATAAAGGTCAGACCAAAGGTACGACATGTAACCCGCGCCAAAGGATTTAGTCATGCAAAGAGTAAAATCCAAGATGGTTGCTGGCGGTCATGTTTTTTGGCCAAACGACCCCAAAATCACTCGTTCCCATCTACATGTCATTGTTAACATCCATGACAAATTTCATGAAGTTCTGACCAAAGCTACAATCTATAGCCCGCGCCAAAGAATTTAGTCATGCAAAGAGTAAAATCCAAGATGGCTGCTGGCGGCCATGTTTTTTGGCTGAACGACCCCAAAATCACTCGTTCCCATCTACATGTCAATATTAACATCCATGACAAATTTCATAATGATCAGACGAACAGTACGACCTGTAGCCCACGCCAATGGATTGAATTTTGAAATCCAAAATGGCCACCAGCGGCCATGTTTTTTGGCCGAATGACCCCAAAATGACTCGTTCCCAACTACATGCCAATGTCAACATTCATGACAAATTTCATAAAGATCAGACCAAAGGTACAACCTGTAGCCCGCGCCAAAGGATTTAGTCATGCAAAGAGTAAAATCCAAGATGGCTGCTGGCGGCCATGTTTTTTGGCCGAACAACCCCAAAATCCCTCGTTCCCATCTACATGTCATTGTTAACATCCATGACAAATTTCATGAAGTTCCGATCAAAACTACGACCTGTAGCCTGCGCCAAATGATTTAGTCATGCAAGAGTAAAATCCAAGATGGCTGCTGACGGCCATGTTTTTTGGCCGAGCGACCCCAAAATCACTCGTTCCCATCTACATGTCAATATTAACATCCATGACAAATTTCATTATGATCAAACGAACAGTACGACCTGTAGCCCGCGCCAATGGATTGAATTTTGAAATCCAAGATGGCCACCAGCGGCCATGTTTTTTGGCCGAATGACCCCAAAATGACTCGTTCCCATCTACATGTCAATGTCAACATTCATGCAAAATTTCATAAAGATCAGACCAAAGGTACGACCTGTAGCCCGCGCCAAAGGAAATTGTTGACGGACACACGCACACACGGACACACGGACGACGGACGCCAAGCCATGGCAATAGCTCAAACTTACAAAAGTAAGTTGAGCTAAAAATGGAAATAATTTAGATACCGGGAGGTATTCAGGTTCATACAGTTTGTTTTGTCAACAATATTTTGCAAAATATAAATAGCAATAATATAAAATACTTAGCACTGTTTAGCACAGCATACAAAGAAACAACAAACTAACCTCTAAAGCTCCAACGTTACACGCAGTATGCAGAGGAGTGAACTTATGCTTATCTTCCACTTCATTTATACTAGCTCCTCGCTTTATCATGTTCTCCAATTCAGCAACATCCTTATTTTGCACAGCTTCATGGATGGTGCTGAAGTTCTTTGGCTCAACAATTCTACCTGGTTTTAAAGATTCTCTTGATTCTGTCATCCTTCCCACCCGACTCAACCTCATTTCCGACATTCTCCCAGTTATATCTTTCTTTGACCTTGACTTCTTTACTTCTGTGTTAGTGGTCTCAGGTTCGTCCATTTTCCCTAAAATAAGAATCACAAGTGTTAAATCCTGCCGACCATGATTTAGAGGTTTTAAACTCTTAGTTTCTACTGCTATATTATTCAAATGGAGGTATGGATGTAAAATATATTATGATTCTGCAGCTGTCAAGCTCACCTAAGTTTATACCCATATATGACTTACTGTTCAAAAGTTTGGGACAACACCTATCACACAACTCTGGAAGCTATATTTTAACTCCAGAAGAGAGCTGTGAGAATTACTGACGATACAGACAGATTAGCACATACTGAACCTATTTTCGAAAAATATAAGCTTCTTAACATGCTCGATTTTATCAAAATGAATACAATCTTCATTCAATGCAAAAAAAGGTTGTCTACTACCTAGGAAACATTTCAAATTAATTTGAAACAGTTGATAAAAGGCATCATTACATGTATTTCACAGCAATCAAGCTGTGCAGGCCATGCACATCAATACCCATCGTGAAGGCATTCTTTAAGATGGTCTGGCAGACAATTCCAAAACTACTGCCATTAAAGGCCCACTTAATTTTCGAACCCCCAGATTACATTATATAAAATATATGCCATATTATATACCATTTGAAAGAGGAAGCTCCAAAACATTGTATTATCAACTTATTCGGTGTAATAAACTGTGGACATGTTGTTTTTGTTGAGTTTCCAACGCGTTTTGTCATTAAGGTTGAAGTAAAAATCAGTATTATTTTCAATGCAGATAGAGTTCTTCCCCTTCCATTGAAAAAGTTTGAATTCTGTTGCATTCTGGGTTCCAGAGGGGGGGAGGGAAAGTATTCATAAATTTTCTATTTCTATGTGGGCATCTTCTGAGACACAGATGTTTCAAATAGTGATGAATTATAGTAATTTAATCATATTTTATGGCATAGATTGTTATTAAAACCGTATATCAAGTCACTATAAAAAAAATAATCGGCGACTCGAAAATTAAATGGGCCTTTAATTATACTTGGACTCATCGCACGTAAAGAAGTTTGTCTACCCTGCAGTACATATCTCCAAATATTTAGAGATATTTTCAAATGAATTAGAGATATCTCTATATATTTGGAAATATATAGATCTACTAATTAATTGGAGATATCTTCAGATATCTCTAAATATTTGGAGATATATCTAAATATTTGGAGATATCTCTAATATTTCGATACATTCCTAAATGATTTGAAGTCAACTAAGATCTGAGTCACCAGACATATCCTCAACTAGGCTCCTTGTATGAAATTTAGGCCGACATGCAATGATGCCTCCCTGCATGCGCAGAAGTGATGTTGAAAACTGCCTAAATTTTTCAACAGTTATTAAGGGAATTAAGAAGGCGATTTGGCATCAAGTGATATATAGTCACTAAAATATAAATGGAGACAACCAATGTCAATGTAACGACTAAATGTTGTGTCAGGCATGACCTTTCCAACTGTTGAAAGTTTTAACCGAACTTTGGTCCAAAGATGGGAGTGATAAATTACCCCTACCCCCACCGCGCCCTCTATAATGTTGTCACTCACATACCTAAAAATTACCTGCTGGAGTAATTAATACAACAGTGAGAAAAACACACATTAATTTACTAATGACCATGAAATCCCTAACGTACCGGTAGGTCTACACACATGTATGTGTTGCAGCTGTATATATGTAGTTCAATATTCATATGTATTTGTGAAAAAGTTTGTTGCAATTTTGAATTTACAATGGTGCTAGAGACATGTAGGTATAATGATCTATACACTAGCTGACTAGATTCATGACGTGTCAAAAATATATGAGATATTACTTTCATTCATTTTCATGATTTTAACTTGAAGTTGAACACTGCAATAAAAACAGACAAGAAAGTCAAACTGATACAATTTCCATTATTTCCCTAACATTACATTGCCAGTAAGTTACTAGAACTAGTTCAAACATGGTGATACTAATAGCACAACACAATGTATAGTATTAAATTTTGCTTTGCCACTTTTCCACGATTCGTGTTACATGAACAAAGCATCATTGACAACCGCGTTGTGACTCATTTTGTGTAATTCCGGCATATAAAATTTGCCCCAGATGGGTCACATGAAGACGTCGCCTCGCATCAAAATCTGCTGAAACAAAGGGCAGATATTTAGCGAAACAAATACAAGTTGGACAGCTTGTGTAATCACAAATCACAAAGGAAATGAAGGGGAGAATTTATTATTATAATATTTTATTTATAGATAATTATGTTCATTTCAAATTTGAATTTTGGATATGTTGATTTAGAGATATCTGTAATTCATTTGGAGATATCTGTAATTCATTTGAAGATATCTCCAATTATTCGGAGATATCTCCAATTATATGTCGATTTAGAGATATCTCCAAATATTTAGAGATATCTCTAATTCATTTGGAGATATCTCTAATTCATTTGGAGATATCTCCAATTATTTAGAGATATCTCTAAATAATTAGAGATATCTCCAAATATTTAGAGATATCTCCAAATCAAAATATGGAGAAGTATTTTATTACAGATACATGTACATGTCCAAAAAGAACTTACCTTTAAACGAATTAAAGATATCTTCAAATGAATTAGAGATTTCTTAAATTCATTTGGAGATATCTCTAATTCATTTAGAGATAAGTTCAATTTCAAGTCCAATTATGGATATGTGCCGATTTAGAGATATCTTCAAATGATTTGAGTATAAGATCATTTGGCTGGGACCATAAAACTGTTGTGTTTTGTCGACACAGCAATGTCGATTATGTGTGAAAACTCACTACGTACGGAGATTGATGTCGGTCATATCTGTTTAATAACTCTCTAATGTATAGCGGAATACCTTGAAAACTATATTTAATACAATATTCAATGCCGAAGATGCAATGTCTTTATCAATTCCGGAAATAGTAATCCGGTGCTGCTCAAACAAATTTTGATTGGTGATCTAAAATTATTAAATAGTTGAAAAGGGGAACATGATCTCTAGCCCGAGATTAACCGAGTGAGCACAACTCACCACTTTCGCTTACCACACACTATCTGTATAATACCATTACAAACAGTTATTGCATGGTATTTCTCACAACCCGTTAGCAGTGTGTGAGTTCAAATGTTCGAGGTTATGTACACCATTCTGATGCTCCTTTCCATTTTAGCAGCGGGAGGAAATACAGGAGTGTCTTTGATGTGGTATATATCTTTGTTTTACAATTACATTACAAGTGATTTAGTTCACGTTTTCACAGAAATATAGTCCCCAGGATATTTACGTTCACCTCCCGTCATAGTAAGTTTTCACACAAAATCAAAATTGCAACACTTTGTCACAAAACAAGTAAGGTTTTTGATTTGGTTAAAACTTAAAGTTAAATGAAAGTTGAAACTGAAAGTGACGGGATAATAGGTTGACCTGAATTTGATGCGCAAATAACTGGTTCTGGAGAAGTCGGCCCCGTGCGAAGTCGGCCCCATTAATTAGAAGGGATTAAATCGGCTTAATTTTATTGAGATAGTGTTTATGTTGGCTAATTGTGAGGTCCCCAACTTAATTTGATTGATTTAGTGTAGTGTTTGTGTAGGCAGCTAATTGTGAAGTCCAATTTTTTTTCCTGATTTTCTGTCCAACCCATGACAAGAGTTTCTACACTGCCAGTATGAAAATCGGATAGCTGGGCTAACCTTATATATGTCTATATATCCAAGTGAGAATAATGATTTAATGGCTTCGTTCGCTAAGCAACAATCAACAGTACTTAGTGCTTTTGTAACAGAACGAGAAAGAGAAGTGCGGGAGTCGCCCTGAAAGTTGGCAGTACCCGGAATCCCAAGCCGGTCCCCCATCCAAGGACTAACCAAGTTCGACGTTGCTTAAATTTGGTGATCTCAAAAAGCGTCTTAACGACTGTGACCAAGAGATCTAGACCTCTCGAGCAGAGAAGTCATCGGCCTTCTGTATTTACAATGCGACCGCTACACTACTCCCCCGTTCTTTTTGAGATTCACCGAATCTCACCGAGTCCTCCACCAGAGTGGTCGCATCATGATACATACTCCGAGGAGTGGACGAGCCCCCAGTGTACCAGAACGAGAGAGAGAAGTGCGGGAGTTGCACCGAAAGTTGGCAGTACCCGGAATCCCAAGCCGGTCCCCCATCCAAGGACTAACCAAGTTCGACGTTGCTTAAATTTGGTGATCTCAAAAAGCGTCTTAACGACTGTGACCAAGAGATCTAGACCTCTCGAGCAGAGAAGTCATCGGCCTTCTGTATTTACAATGCGACCGCTACACTACTCCCCCGTTCTTTTTGAGATTCACCGAATCTCACCGAGTCCTCCACCAGAGTGGTCGCATCATGATACATACTCCGAGGAGTGGACGAGCCCCCAGTGTACCAGAACGAGAGAGAGAAGTGCGGGAGTTGCACCGAAAGTTGGCAGTACCCGGAATCCCAAGCCGGTCACCCATCCAAGGACTAACCGAGTTCGACGTTGCTTAAATTTGGTGATCTCAAAAAGCGTCTTAACGACTGTGACCAAGAGATCTAGACCTCACGAGCAGAGAAGTCATCGATCAGCCTTATATATTTACAATGCGACTGCTATACACTTTCTTTAATTGTCTGTCGGCAACTATCTTTGTTTTTATAACTGAGCCGCTGTCAGTGACTGCTCAAAAGTGAACATCATTTTGTTATTACAACCACAGTTGTTGGAAACTTGTCAAACAAGACAGTCAATGACTGTGGGGTCGCTCACCAGACTGCAAAGACTGATAAGACTGGGACTCTGGAGACCACAACAGTCAGAACTTTTCATAATCACTTTAAAAGAAGTAGATATCTAAAGAGTTAAATCTAAAACCAAAAAATTGGAGTTATGTCCCTGGCCCCGCCCACATTTGACCCAGCGACCTGATTTGAACAAATCTGAACCCCAGTCACCCAAGGATCCTTCATACCAAATATGAACCCATATAGCCTGATGGTATTTGAGAAGAAGTCACTTTAAGAATACTATGGAGGGAAAGAGTTATGGCCCTGGCTTCGCAACTATTTCAAGTGAACTCATTTGAACAAATCTGAATGTGAGTCACCTAGGGAACATCCACACCAAATATGAAACCATTCGGTCTTATTGTTCTGAAGATATTTAAAAGAATTACTATGGTGGGAAAGAGTTATGGCCCTGGCTTCGCAACTATTTGACCCAGTGACCGCATTTGAACAAATCACCTAGGGAATCACCTAGGGAACATCCACACCAAATATGAACCCATTTGGTCTTATGGTTCCAGAGGAGAAGATGTTCAAATAATTGTTGTCGGACGGATGGGCGGACAGACGATGGACGGACGAGGAGTGATGACTATAGCTCCGCCGGAGCACAGGTAGGGTGGCTGGTTGATAATTAAATCTCTTATCTCCGCCCCTATTTGAACAAACGTGAATCCCCATCTATGAGATCCATTCATTTGGTAATTTCAGACATTAGATTTTAAGAGTTGAACTGAACTGATTTTCCTAAAATGACCCCAAATCTGAAAAAATCTAAACCCCAGTCACCGAAGGACCCTCCATACCAAACATAATCTAAATAGTCCAGATGGTTCTTGAGAAGAAATTGTTTTAAGAATTACAATGGAAGGAAAGAGTTATGGCCCTGACTTCTCACCTATTTGACCTGATGAACTCATTTGAACAAATCTGAATGTGAGTCACCTGGGGGACATCCACACCTAAATATATAAACCCATTTGGTCTTTAATATGTATCTGGAGAAGAAAACAATTGATGGACGGATAGGGACATAATGACAGATGGATGGATGGGAGAACAGTCTGACATAGAGACTGACAAATTCAATCCAATATACCCCCCAAGTTTTCTTTGCAAAATCAGGGTATAATGAGTTCAACTGGATACTGGTGGTTAAGAACATAATATTCGAACAGACAAGCCTGAACATAGTGTCTGACATTTGCAGAATGAGGTCCCCAAAGGGTGAATTTAATGACACAATCCTGCAATGCGGGCTAGCATCACCAAATTCACCCTCTGGGGACCTCATTCTGTGTAGGCCTCAACTGCTATGGGAGACATAGCATTAGATTGAAGTTATCCAGTTAAAGTTGGTGATGTGCACCCATTGGGCACCTCAATTATGCATTTTATATTCACAAATTAGGGGATATAGAAACTAAACAGAAGGGCTAAAGTAAGTAAAAATGTCAATTTAAGTGCCTATATACTTCCCAGAAGATGAGGCCTAAGCAGAATGAGGACCCTGGCTAGTGTATTTGGTGATGCTAGACTGCTGTGCAGGGTAGCATAACTAAATTCACCCTCTGGGGACCTCATTCTGCAAATGCCAGATAGAAGACAAATTTAATCCAATATATACACCCCCCCCCCATTTTTCTTTGAATATTAGTCGTATGATTTCATCTGGATAAGTGGTGATTAAAACAATAATATGAAATGGCCAAACCTGAATTTAGTATGTCTGACATTTGCAGAATTAGGTCCCAAAAATGTGGATTTAATGACAATATTCTGTAAGGCAGGCTAGCATCACCAAATTCATCCTCAATCTGATTAGGCCTCAATGGCCAATAAAACCAAGGAACAGATTGAAGTCCTACAGTTGAAGTTGGTGATACACACCCATTGAGCACCTCAATTATGCATTTTATATTCTGCAAATTAGGGGGACATTGAAACTGAACAGGTGGAAAAAGTGACTAAATCAAACTGTCAATTTGATACTTGGGATACTTCCCAGAAGATGAGGACTAAGCAGAATTAGGTCCTTGGCGGGTGTATTTGGTGATGCTAGCATGCTGTATGGGGTAGCACCACTAAATTCACCATCTGGGGACCTCACTATGTAAATGTCAGACACACTATTTCCAGACTTGAAGAAATCAAAGCCATTCACAGTATCATTGAATGTCAGTCATCACCTAACAATGGAAGCACCAGTTTGTTGTTAAATTGCTACAGATATGTTTAGATTAGAATAATACATGTCATCTGGCCAGTTTATATAATTAATGACCTGTACCTTTACAGATATATATGCCTCTGTGGTGAGAAGAGGTATTAAATTGAGAGGTGATATGGCTTGGAAGGGATGTTGGTTGATGGCAGGGTTGGGCCTGGGCCATGTGGGAGGGGGTGGGTGGGGGAGGGTGGAATGTTTCCATAATTTCATTAAAGAGTAAAGTTTCATAACTCTGCAGATGTTATATATAATGGTGTCACTTTTTTTTCAAATTTTAAAACATGTTTAAAAAAAAATTGTCCCAGAAGATGAGGCCTAAGCAGAATAAGGTAATTGAGGGTGTATTTGGTGATGCTAGCCTGCTGTATGGGGTAGCAACACTAAATTCACCATCTGGGGACTTCATTCTGCAAATGTCAGACACACTATGTCCAGGCTTGGAGAAATGAACAATGGACTATTCCTTGTAGACTCTGGTAGAATAGTTGTTTAGCTAATGTCATGTCTTGTAATGATTATGACAGATGGTAAACTGGTCTGAAGCAAGCAGTCTTCAGCAAGAGTATCGGGTGACCACACAATGATAAATTGGCTTTTTCAATAATACAGACTTCAGTGTTCTCTTAAAAATTAATAGTGCATAGCAAAGAGGTGTGAATTATAAAGGGCCATAACTCTGTTAAAATATATCGGATCAGATGAAAAATGTTTGAGTAATCCTGTCTTGGATGAATTATATATCAAAACAAGAGTGGAAGGGGTTAAATAAACAATACCAAAATCCATACAGATGAAGAACATGCTAAGAAAAATCTAGGTAAGAAATATGAGGCTGTGATGTGTCCTAAACAAAAATTAAAGGTCAAAATGCAAAAATTAATTTTTTTGTTTTTAAAGTTATGTCCCTGGCTCTGCCCCTATTTGACCCAGTGACACCATTTGAACAAATCTGAACCACAGTCACCCAAGGTATCTCTGTACCAAATATAAGCTAAATCGGCCAAATATTTTTTTAGAAGAAGTCATTGTAAGAATTACTATGAGTTATGGCCCTGGTTTCTCAACTAATTGACCGGGTGACCTCAATTGAACAAATCTGAACACCAGTGACCCAAGGACCCTCCATACCAAATATTAGCTAAATCGGCCCAATGGTTCTGAACAAGAAGTCGTTGTAAGAATTACTATGGAGGAATAGAGTTATGGCCCTGGCTTCGCAACTATTTGACCCAGTGACCTCATTTGAACAAATCTGAATGAGAGTCACCTAGGGAACATCCACACCAAATATGAACCAATTCGGTATAATGGTTTCAGAGGAGAAGATGTTTTTAAAAAAGTTGACGGACGGACGCACGCACGGACGGACGACGGACGAGGAGTGATGACTATAGCTCCACCGGAGACTTCGTCTCAGGTGAGCTAAAAACCAGAAAAGAGATGTCACCACCACTACTTATTAATATAATTGACAAGTAGGGAAAGCTACTGAGCCCACCCATCTCCCATCAAACCATATGTCACCGCTCGTTTCATGTTCAATTGCATCAATAAAAACATTAATTTCAGAAAAGTACCACATCCTAGTAATAAAACATATATTTCTTTTCATGTTTACTATAAGTGCAGTAGAAAATTGTCACTTTATAATTACTTTTATCGTATACAACTTCCCAAACAACAGCGGCTCGCTGATTCCACGAGTCGCCATCCGAGAGTCAAGCGCAGATAATAGCATTTGAAATTATCTGCCCTTGACTCTCGGATGGCGACTCGTGGAATCGGCAGCCCACAGTTGCACAGTTGTTTTCGGATGTTGTATACGATAAAAGTAATTATAAAGTGACAATTTTCTACTGCACTTACGGTAAACATGAAAAGAAATATATGTTTTATTACTAGGATGTGGTACTTTTCTGAAATTAATGTTTTTATTGATGCAATTGAACACGAAACAAGCAGTGACATGGTTTGATGGGAGATGGGTGGGCTCAGTAGCTTTCCCTACTTGTCAATTATATTAATAAGTAAGGGTGGTAACATCTCTTTTCGGGTTTTTTGACAAGTTTCCAACAACTGTGATTACAACTAAGAAAACATTGTGGACTTCACAATTAGCCTACACAAACACTAAATCAATCAAATTAAGTTGGGAAACTCACAATTAGCCAACATAAACACCATCTCAATAAAATTAAGCCGATTTAATCCCCTCTAATTAATGGGCCGACTTCGCGTGGGGCTATCTTTGTAAATTGTATGGCCTATGGGCCGACTTCTCCTGTATTCAAATAACGTCATAAGACATGATAAGTGCTTATATATAAGTTATACTAAGTTATGTAGTTTATTATTGAAAAACAGCCTGTTCGAGAGTAGAATATATAGCTGGATTCAGCTAGGTTAGCTATTGTAGTTGTATTCTCAAATTTGCCAGACCTGGTCATTCAGTGATTCACTCATTCAGAATTTCATTTTCATTCATTCATCATTCATTAATTGACTATTTTTTTTAAAATTAATTATCAGTCAGTGCTAATTTTCCTGCATCATGCATGTAGATCTACGGTATGACATGTATATAACAAACAGAAAACTACATAATCTATATATTTGTGATAACAAAACTTTCCGATAAATGAAAACAAGTAAAAAGATAATAATAATACCTGGCATTTTTTATAGAATCCAGGAATTTTTCACAAGTTGTTACAAGTTGTTGACATCGTCGCAAGTGTCGCACATTTCGTAACTACGTATATTGTATGGTAGAAATTTTATATAATTTAAAATGATAAATTATATATTAATTTAAAAATTACTTTGTTCTAATTTATTTGGTTATTATACCAACAAATATATTTTATAATCAGCTAGTTTTAATTTTAAAAGCACTTTTTATATATTATATTTGATGCGTAAAGAAGATAATAACTTCCGGTATAAATAAACAACACGTGGGTGCAGGTGCGCGTTTCGCACGTCAGTCAAAACTCGGTCTAAACCAAGTTAAATCATTCTTTCAAATGTGTGATTAGAACAGTGTTTTAGAATGTTCCCAAATTTTCAACAAAATGGATATAATGGCGCAAATCAAGGCTACCGTCCGCCGTTTCAACATGGTCACGGGTCAACGTCAAATTTTCCACGTTTCCCAAACCCTCATTCTCAATCTCAGCCTCAGGCTCAACAAGCGTGGTCATGGAATAATTTCAACAGACCTCCCCGTCCACCAATCTCAAACCAAAACAACACTAATAATTACAGAGAATGCCAACCTCAACCGATGAATGGTTTCCCTAACAAAGATTATGGATACAAGAATAATAATGTGCCATGGAATGGTCGGAATAATTCTAAAAACAAAAAGGTAATTCCTGGAACTTGACAGGGGAACGGTCAACCATGTTCATGTTGAGGTCATGAACACTGATAGGTCATTATCACAAGTCAAGGTACAGATCAAATTCGTATCCAGCTTTTCAAATCAAGCACAGCCGAGGACTCCTTCTGTCCGAACATTTCAGCTTTTAACACATTCACTTCCGATGCCCATACAATTAATGGTACATGCAAAAAGTACGAGATAATTCATAGTCGGCAGTAGTTCCATAATATGAACTCGGTATTTTTAGCATCAGGATGCATACCGAGTTTCATTTCTTAGGGTCTAATCATGTGATCCATCAAATTGATCAATGAAATTTTCTAAATACAACTTTCTAGATTATTGAGTCATATTACCGTTTGATATGTATCTTCCATTTATCGTTGGCTGGCAAGTAGTTGACAATACTTTCATTTATTGAACATTTACAGCGTTTTCTTGTTTCCAAAACACATCACGTTTTCTCATTTTTTGTACGATTTAAAAACTATAGCCGGAATGCGGAACGAACCAGGTGTTATTTTCCGGCTATCAAATCGGATAAAAATGTGGAATGTTGAGTTCTTTAACCAACCCATCATATCGATAGAACAGTAGCGCCAATTGATGCCGACGACGTGTTTCTTTTATTATGTTTTAATTGACAGTTTATTTACTGTTTTCTGCATTGTATATTTATGTGGAAAAGGTCGACATAATTAAGTTTTTGGTATAATTGATAAATTGACAAAGTTCCCACACTATCTGTATGCTTGCGTGGGGCTCCATTAAGGCCAGGGCTGGCATTCTCAAGGAGGGCTGGTGGGCTGCCCGCCTACAGCCCACGCAAAATTATTTGAGGAGGGCTATTAGCATAAAAAAAAACCCTGGCAATATATACGATTTAATATTTCGTTGCATTCAAAAGATTTCTTCAAAATGTGTTTAATTCTGTTACTGTGCCTTTTTACGGAATCAGTCCATAATCCATTTGAGTCAAAGATGACTCAAAGGAACTCAATTTCAATTTTCCAAACTCAATTTCAGAAGTTGAACTTGCGTTTAATAACACCTGCAATGTCCCGCATAAATTGTTGTAGTGATTTGCTCTGCCCATGACAGCACATACAAATCCCGCCCGGTTACGTAGCGTTTTTCCGAAGACCCATAACTCCGAAGGTCCGATTCTCCGAAGGTCAGATTCTCCGACGCCCCGATTCTCCGAAAGCCCATAACTCCGAAGTCCCGATTCTCCGAAATCCCATAACTCCGAAGACCCATAACTCCGAAAGCCCATAACTCCGAACGCCCATAACTCCGAAGGTCTATAACTCCGAAGGGCCGATTCCCTGAAGGTCCGATTCTCCGAAGGTCCGATTCTCCGAAGATCATGTTTTATCGCTTATTAAATCGTGTACAGTCCAGTGGCGGGGTCAATGGGGCCCTAGCGAAGACCGCCCCCCAAAAATATGTCAAATGTCATGTAAACGTCAGGAAATCCCTCCTAGGCATTCAAATATTCACAGTGTTCCTGCCCAGGGGAGCCCCCGGACCATCGATTGGGGGCGACCCCTCCCATGTATGCGCTCCCCAAATCAGGCCTTCGTGATATGCTTTCGGCATATCATATGCATGATATATCCCCCACATATGCTAATTAATGTGCACCCCTAAATGGGAACCCTGGCTCCGCCACTGGTGTGCACCAGGTATATTATAACGAAACGCTGCAAGAATGTCAGAGTAGCCTAACATGCACAGGGGCGACAAGTTCTTCCCCGTTCACCCCTGTACATTTTACTCTGGCATCTCATGGGCCAACGTAACGTTATAGTATCTGGTGTATAGTCAGTGGCGGGCCAGGATTCCCATTTAGGTGGGGGCAGTAGGAAAAGTTTGAATATTTTGATGCCCCATTTTGATTTCCGGGCGTTTACATGACATTGGACATGTTTTGGTAGGGGCCCATATTGTCTGAAATAGCAAGTAGAGGTTTAATGGGGGCAGTGGGAATTTTGGGACCCCTTGGCTTCGCCACTGGACTGTACACTATTTAGTAAACGATAATACCCCGATAAAACAAAATCTTCGGAGAATCGGACCTTCGGAGTTATGGGCCGTCGGAGAATCGGCCCTTCGGAGTTATAGGTCTTCGGAGTTATAGGTCTTCTGAGAATCGGCCCTTCGGAGAATCGGGTCTTCGGAGTTGTGGGCCGTCGGAGAATCGGGTCTTCGGAGTTGTGGGCCTTCGTAGTAATAGGTCTTCGGAAAACCGGTCTGACACCTCCCGCCCATAGAGCACTCTGATTGGTTCGGATGGTTCCATCAAACAAGTTAGTCGCCCCATCTTCAGTCATTGTATACCAGTACGTCAATCAATTTGAATCAAGGGCACTTTAAACATGCATGCACTTAAATTTTGTCAACACGTGATGTTTCTAAAAAGGCCTAACGAGGAATAGCGAGTAACGACTACGGCGACTTTAATGCAAACTGGTCAAGTGTGACTCGTCTATTTATATAAACACTGTGATTTTTAGTTTACTGTGTCATCTGTCAACACGTGGCTTATTAGAGATTCCTACTCGATGACATCAAACGCATGCAAATAATCGTTTGATATTACTGCCCGGCACCCGCCTTGGGAAGATAATAACCATGTGACAAGTTATTGTCGCACGTGGCGCGGAATTAATTTCACACCCACGTGAATACATGCACGTCACTTATGATACATCAGTCTGATTCGTCATAGGAAGATTCCATTCTCAAGCTAACACCAGGGGTGTCAATTATTTGCTTTCCACATATGCTACTCGGCACTCGCAAGTAATTTTAATTGTATAGTTTATGTTTTAACTTTAATTATTATAAGCATACGGAACTACGGTACCTTACCTTTTGAAATGTTTATTTGGGTCATGAGAGTACCAGCAGTCTCCTGTCGATGTTGTCATCATGGTATATCACGTATGTGATTGGGTGGGGCTGACCCGTACATAAGACAGTTGCTATTTTTAAAAGAAATTCCCGTCATTTATTTAATATTAAAGCCGTAATTGGTGTAACAACGTTCACAAAGGACGCGACATGTATCGGTTGACAATATCGGTCAGGAGACTAAATTTTGCCGATACCGATATCTTGTGGACATCACATATGTCGTCCCGATCGGATAGCCGATGCCAATAATCGGTACAACACTATCTTTCGGTATTGATAAGAACAATATGAATGAGCCAGACATAGACAATTTTAATCCTAAAACAAGAACTAAAACACGTAAGAATTTCTAACCAATTAATGTCATTATGACAGTAGTATCTCAGCGGAGCGATGGGAGATAACTCTGCCCGGAGTTTGGGCTGGAGTTTGCCGAAACGGTGGCTATTAAAGATAATTAAATGCCCCGTTGTCAAGTGGTAAGTGTGTGAACATGGCCGTGTGCGAGAACAACAAAGACTGAGTGCAGATGTTTTATACTTTTATGTTTCAATAACGTGTATATACATGTACTGCCGGTACGGACTACCTCACACATTTTTTCATTTCCATAATTTGCAGAACTATTTTTTTAAGGAAAAAATACACACAAAACCACATAACGTCTAATGTATAAGATGAATCAATATTGAGTAGTTATGTCTGCCAGATTATTGAAAACGTGATCGAATGTTATTTTGGTCCGTTACGTGATAAAAAAAAATAGTCATGCAAAGGCTGCCAAAAAATAAATAAATAAAATATGCAATGAAAAATGTATTTATTTACTCGCTGACAGTCTTGCAGATTTCAGGCTCTATATATCTCGAATGCCTCAACTGACGGAGCTGCACGATACGTCCTTTGAATGGAGATATGCTCAGCTACGTACGCCATGGTTTACAAGTCGGATCTGCGCATGCGCGTATAAACACATCACCCACCCCTCCCCCGATGAAAATTCTGCCAAGATGGAACTTGTAATCCGCAGTGTTTTAAACATGTACACCAATAATTAAATTATGAGTTTTTCACACAGTAGAGCATGCTTTAAACGAGATGTTCTGGGCGACGTACGTCGCCGGCAAATGGTTGGCGCTTTTCGGGCGACGTATATATGTATATAAACGACATTATACGTCACCGGCACTGAATGAGTTAAAATGGTCTGTTGCAGTGACCAAGAACTTTTGCAAAGCATATATCTGTTTCACAAATTTATGCATGCCGTGTATGTATAAAACAGTTTGCTTTAATAAGCATATCAATATGCCCTAACCATGGGTTAATATGCTACAATACGCATTCCCGCGTTGACGTCAAAGAAAATTACAAACTAAATATGATGGAGTGTATCACACAAAGACTGAATCAAGTTATGACACTCGTGTTTACCGGTGTTCGTTTCGTATCCGACTGAGCCGCATTTGACCCGTATTCCTGAAATTGTAACAACCGCAATTTCACGTGCTTAAATTAGTCTGATGTAAACACAAATTATGCTTCGATAAATACCTTCTTAATTGCGAATTAAAGTGTGTGTGTGGCACTGTGTGCTATTCAGAACAATATATTTGCACGATTGCATGTATTCTCTATCGATCAGGGTAAGACTCCGTTACGAATTGTTTGAATTTTGCGTTATATTTGGGTGTTTATTTCAGGGTGTCAGCGTTGTAAAATTTCTAGGCCACAGTCAAATTGACTGTAGAATCGGGTTTGTTTACACTTTTCGATGTTTGTTATTTCGCTCTCAAAAACATATAAGTCGGCCAATCGGCTTGATCTTTGTATATATACGACTGTTAAAGTGATGTGAAACGTAAACTGAACCTCACAATTGAGTTCCCTGCGTTATTCTGTGGAAAGACTGAATAAAATAACCCCTATACACGAAATGCCCAAACCAGATATCAGTTTGTACTAATTATACGGCCAAGTAACTAACTATTTACTTTCCCTCAATCGGGACGATTAATTCCACTGTAAACACGAATAAATACACCAATCAGTTGTCTTGTGCAGTCGCGGAAACACCCGAACACTTCCGACTTGGTCGGGATTGAGTCGGCTTTCGTTCTCAGAAAATCGTTTCCGTGGAGGGAGGCCATTTGCTGGAATAGCGTAACATCAGCTTAATAAAACGAAAAACAAGCGGTAGTCAATTCGAATGGGAGGGATATATAAAAGGAATTATTGCTTGAAATCACCAACGGAAGAACATTGACCGAGTTATGACATAATTATAATCAAAGTGGTCATGATCGAGCAAGGTAACAGTTGAAAATGTTACTATTTATAGAAATTTGTAATTGTTGACCGATTTTATGATCGGTCTACAGCAGGTACAGTCTCGTGCAGAAAGAGTTGTCTTACATGTGTATTTCAAACTGTTTAATTACCTGTGCAATGCTACATGTGTGCCATATTGCTATTCACTATTCTAGTACAGACTGTATTTGTTTGGGACAGCGACGGTGATAGTGATATCCATATATGGAATTATGTTTTCTTCAATTTTTGAGTTTATATAGGCCCAAATAAATATACCATAAGATGGACTCAATCATTGACAGCTAAAATTGGATGGAAGTAAAAAAGTTTTGTGTATTTGCACTAAGTAAGCGCAATTGCTTTATGCTTAAGCGCAAATATTTTTATGCAAATAAATAATAAATGTAAAAAAGACTCCCATGTGATTTGCTCTAAACTCAAATTCACTCAGGACATAAAACATCATTCAAACATAGGTGAGGACCCCACCCAGATCCCATACTAAGATGGATATTCAGACTGAGGAAACCAGTTGAAGTTAGGTACATGTATTTGCTTAAGCATAATTCATTTCAATTATGCTTCAGTGTAAATGAAATCCACTTAAGCATAAATGAGTTACGCTTAACCTTAATTCATATACACTCCCATTGAACTCCACATACTCAAGCTGAAATGGATGCAACCACATTACTAATGCCACTAAGTTAACATACATCAGATTATACCAATACATATAAGGTAAGACAGCCAATGAAATTATTGCTCTTAATATAATTCCAATGTATTATGATAACGCGTAAGTCAATTACACTTAAGCGTAAATGATTACAATAAGCCTAACTGATTTATGCTTAAGCTTGAATTATTTACGCTTAAGTGCAATTAGTTGAAAATGTGAAAATGAATCATTTGCGCTTAAGCGCAAGTATATGTCTATCAATATATTTGCGCTTAAGCGCAAATACCAAACACTCCCTTACTTCCCTCTGATTGCGAATGATAGAGTCCATCTCATAGTATGTTATCATGGACCCATAGTATTAGCCCCATATAATACTGAAACATTGAAGAAAAACATTTCCATATGCATATATCAGCATCTCTGTCCCTGCTGTCCCAAGAATTGGTGCCTCACTCCCAGAGCTCTAGTATATTTTATTAAAGGGACATCTCCTACACAGATATATACCATTTCCATAAATATGGAATTCGGGGTTACTGGGGACTCGCTTCCCTCATATGGTGTTATTACTGACTTGAAATTGGGGGAAAACCCCAATTGTCGTATTATCAGCATCCCTGTCCCCAAGAATTTGTGTCTCCACCCCAGAGATCTAGTATATTTTATAAAAGAGATATATCCTGCACATATCTCTACCATTTCCATGGTCCATAAAGGAGATATTGTGGTTACTGGGGGGGGGGGGGGGTTGCTTCCCTCATATGGTGGGTCTGTGCCATTTAAAATTAATTCAGGGGGGGGGGGGGTGATATCAATGCATATTAATTTTTATTTGTGCAAATGATTTACACTGAAGCGCAAATGATAGATGTTATTTTGCGAAATATTTGCTGCTTGATCGTAAATGAATAATAAATGTGAAATGGGTCTCCCATACATGAAATGTATGGGAGGCCAAATTCACATTTAATAATTAATTGTGCTTGAGCGCAATCAATTGCTCTTAAGCGCAATCAATTGCTCTTAAGCGCAATCAATTGCGCTTAAGTGCAAATAATTACACTTAAGCGCAATCAATTTCTCTTAAGCGCAATCATTGCGCTTAAGCGCAATCATTGCGCTTAAGCGCAATTCATGGTTATATGTAACAAAACACCACTGGTGAATAAATAGGTTTTTCCATAACTTGGCATTAACTCCTATTGACATGTCACCTCTTGGTTTCATTGGTTTGGATGGGTAGGGAGCTAGCCCAACTTCTTTATCAAAATGGCTGACTCGCAACAGTATCACCTTCTGTTTTAGTTGGAGCAACTCGTGATAGTATTATATTATCTTCGGTATATATTAGTTGGGGCTACTTGCAATAGCATTACTTTCTGTATTAGTAGGGGCGACATTGATTTTCTTCAATTTTCGAGTATACAGGCACACCATATGAGGAAGCAAGCCCTCGGTGACACCACATTCACACTATATGGTCATGGAAATGCTATAGATTTGTGCAAGAGATGCTGATTTAAAAAGATAAACTAGAGCTCCAGGACTGAGACACCAAAGCTCCAGTAATTACATTTTTTGGACAGGGATGCTGATAATATGAAAATAGGGGTTTTTCCCCCTGATTTAAGTCAATAAGTAAACCATGCAGTAATGCTCTAATTAATCGACTCCTTAACCACAGCAGAATTATGCATAACTTTTCAGGATTTAGTCGGAAATATGGCTTGTTGCCATTCATCGGAAAGCTCTCGAGAGCTTTTCGATGAATGGCAACAAGTTACCCATAATTCTGCTGTGGATAAGAAGTCGATTAATTAGAGCATTACTGTATGAGGTAAGAAAGCCCTCATGCAGTGACACCGCATGCATGTATAGGATATTACCATAGTAAAGGCTAAAATCTGTGCAAAAATACATTAAAAACATCATACAAAAACTTACTAGAGTTCCGGGAAGGCGACAACAATTCTTTGGATAGAGGAATGCTGATAATATGTAATTAGGGATTCTCCTTGTTGAACACATACTCACAGTTGACTGTAAACAGTTGAGTACAGGTCAAAATTAGCCCAATGCTCATCTTGTGTTGCTACATGTAGGTGATACACCAGGTAATGCTTTTAGTTTATGGGTAGGTTAGATAATAGTCACAATTACAATTGCGCTTAAGCGCAATTGATTACGCTTAAGTGTAAATGCCCTATTTGCGCTTAAGCACAATATATGGTATTTGCGCTTAAGCGCAATCAATTGCGCTATTATTAAATGTGAATTTGGCCTCCCATAGAAATACCTTATCTATATGCTATAGCGCGCATATCCTACAGGTCTGGGTGAACCACCGATCAATCAATAATAGCCCGATCGGGCTAAAATAGACCGATCAGGCTAAAATAGACTGATCGGTCTTTCACAGCCAGCTTGAATTTTGGATAAAGGAGTAGGCCTACATGACTCTAAATTGTTCTTTCAAGTGAAATAGGCCTCCCATACATGAGAAACGCCTTATCTACATGTATATGCTATAGTGCGCATATCCTACAGGTCTGGGTGAACCACCGATCAATCAATAATAGCCCGATCGGGCTAAGATATACCGATCGGGCTAAAATTGACCGATCGGTCTTTCACAGCCAGCCTGAATCTTGGATAAAGGGAGTAGGCCTACTCTAAATTATTCTTTCAAGTGAAATAGGCCTCCCATACATGAAATGCCTTATCTATATGCTATAGCGCGCATGTCCTACAGGTCTGGGTGAACCACCGATCAATCAATAATAGCCCGATCGGGCTAAAATAGACCGATCGGTCTTTCACAGCCAGCCTGAATCTTGGATAAAGGGAGTAGGCCTAGCTACTCTAAATTGTTCTTTCAAGTGAAATGGGCCTCCCATAGTATTACATGAAACGCCTTATCTATATGCTATAGCGTGCATGTCCTACAGGTCTGGGTGACCACCGATCAATCAATAATAGCCCGATCGGGCTAAAATATACCGATCGGTCTTTCACAGCCAGCATGAATCTTGGATAAAGGGAGTAGGCCTACTTTAAATTGTTCTTCCAAGTTACAACCATTTTTTTGTAAAACAATTATTCTGATTTATTTTGAAACTAATGAAAGACAATATATAATTTTTTGCTGGTATATTCATAATAAATTTGAACAAATCTTCAAGCAAACAAAATTTCTAAATTCAAGAAAATCTTACAACAGTGTCAGGAAGACCAATCGATCTAGCTCAGCACAATTGGTCTATTGTGATGTCAGATATTGCTTATAATTTACATTTACAGAAGTCCAATAATTCGCATGCAGATAACTTCACCTTGATTAGGCCAAATATGTTGACGTTAGATTAGAAGGCAGAATTCCCAGATGTGTATACCTGAATAATTTTGGAGATGTGCCAATCGTCTTTTGCACACTGTGAATACGTAGGCCTACTCATTCTCTCATAAAATTGATAAATTTGCAAAAATTCCATATATATATATACATAAATATATATGCAGAGTCAGAGTGTGAAAACTTTGTTAGTTGCCAATTAATTTTCGACATTTTACTTAGAAAACTTGAATGCAAAAACTATGATAGGCCCCCTATTATTTTGTTTTGTTTTTCTCTCTTTTTGTTGAATCTACTTTCGTTATCGACAAGCCGGCCTTTGTTTTGGCTGTTCTCCCAGTAGTGCGTGCCAGCCGATCGTCGTTATTCGGGCGGTTCCGATTTTCTCCGAATATCATTCCATGACATCCGCGCGCTGATTCGCTCCGAAAATGTGTTAGTATCTGAGAAGATTTCTTGCTCTGATCGCAGTTTTCAACAATTTAATACAGGGCGAGTACCACACTAATAATATGCCACATTGGGGTTTTCTTTCTAGTTTTTTATGAACTTTCTTGTGGTATATCGGGCACAGTTCTGTCTGACATCAAATATATACCCACCGGGAGTGAAGCTAATGACTTTAAGTATTAGTTGACAAGTTTATTCAATTTGTTTCGTCCAAGTCAGGTCAAAGCCATAAAATTTCATCTTTCCAAAATCCAAATACATTATGGAGAATGCATTTTGGAGTTAAGAAACTAAATGGAAACCAGAGCTTTGCTCGTTAAGGTGTTTTCGTTTAGTTTACTGAACTAAGTCGGCAGTAGTTGAAAATCTACGGGATACTAAACGCGAGTGTTAATTAACTGATTTTCATCACGCGTATTTGAGTCTGGTAAATAATTAATAACCTGTCGTAACCATTTCTCATATAGAAATCAGAATTTTATCAATTTTGTAGTTTACTTTGATTTTTTTGTTGTAATTTTTGCATTACATGGAATGACCTGTAATTAGCGCCTGAAAAGAAAGCAATACATGTATGTTTTATGAATGGAAATTAGATACAACAATAACAGAACATGTAGGTATACATCCCAACGAGAATATTCATCATAAAGGCCTTTATATGCACATTCGCAGAACCAATCTTTAAGCACCAATAACTCTATTTAAAGATGCATAGTCCAATTCGATGGTCCCCATATCATCCTGTCACAGTAACAACAACGGAATTTTACCATGAAAACTAAGTCATGTTGAGTTTCGCGAGTTGTTATCCGTAATTTCGGCAATGCGTTCTATTTCCTCAAATTGTCCTGGGGTTAATGGCCTGCGAATCTTAGATTTTGGTTCGAATTGAATATTTTAAATTTTCAAATCGAATCGAAACTTGAATCCTCAAAATCCAAATGTTACGAGGAACTTGTAAATACAAAACCGCGTTTACTTGTGTCATTAATATTGTTCGTGTAAAAGCTCAATTCTGAGTAACTTGACATTGATTTGAATCCTGAATTAGCGAAATAATCAATAATTACAATCACTAGTGGGGTTTGTTGCCAGCAAGACAAGATGTAGTACCACTTGGGTTTCTATGAGAGTTTTGAATGTGTTTCTATGAGAGTTTGTATATCATGGATTCATGGTGTAACTTGGAATTTAAACAAGTACGAGTGCAATAAAATCATATTTAATATATATGTCTCCAACTCTTCAACTATAATAGATAATACAAATGAACATTAAAAAATTAACATCAATCACCGACCAACAAGCTAGGCTCTCTCAGCCTCGCTGGTCCATAAATGAAAATAAAGTAAATGTTTTTATTTTAAAGGAATGGGTAGCGTTCGCGGTGTGTAATGCTGTAAAAATATGCACATTCATTGATACCAATCATAAATATTGCGTAAATAGCATGTTGTCTTCAAGATCAATGCTGTGTTATGTAATAAAACGCCACATTGTTTAACATACATTGGCTTTTGTTTACATAACACTGTGCAGCTCTTGACAATAGCAT
Source organism: Siphonodentalium dalli (assembly GCA_032622095.1). Taxonomy (NCBI): domain Eukaryota; kingdom Metazoa; phylum Mollusca; class Scaphopoda; order Gadilida; family Siphonodentaliidae; genus Siphonodentalium; species Siphonodentalium dalli. The sequence goes on along the minus strand of CP136064.1, from coordinate 90,553,967 downwards.
GCTATCTACCGGATACATGATGCGGATTTATGATTGTATAAGAACAAAATATGTATGCATATCAATATTCTTTCTGTTTATGGTGGTGTTAATTGGAGGATGAGAGGTGCTCCTCATGTATGACATTCATTATGTACATTTTAGGCTTCAAATTTGTGCACGATCGGAAAATTCCACGATTTTTAGCAATTTGTGTTGGTTAGCGCGAAACATTCTGTCGCACCAAACCAAAGCCCAGTATTCAAATTTCGAATTGAAATGTTACTATGTTTGCAGCTCATACACAAAAACAACACTGGAAGCTAATGCATGATCCATTCTCAGTTTATCTTTATCTTTATCTGAATAGATTTGTTTGTTTTTACATTCAGTTAATATGGTAGATTTCAAATGATTTTGATATATTTTCAGCCTCGGAAGGAGAAAGTGAACAAACGTGATTTGGCTGAAAACAACATTAATTTCTGTGATACTTGTGATCGAGGCTTCAAAACAGATGACGACTTCAGAGTGCATGTTGATGGGCACACACAGGTTTGTTCATTTCCCAAATCCTACTTCAAATTTTTCTGTTTGAACAAACAATATTAATTTATCACAAATTTTTCATTTTATGATAGTAACATCACTTGTGTCATATTAACATACATATTTTTTAATTCCAGTTGAAATAATAGAGAAATATGAATCATTCCTGATATTAATCCAACACAATACTGATAAGGATTATGGATTTAGATAGGGGACAATAAGATTTTCCAGCCAATGTTGCGAGTATTTTGACACACAAAGCCAATTCAGTGAAGGTATTCACTTTAATTTGTCTTGTCGAAATATCCAACAATAATATTTTGGAGTAACCTCTTACAGTTTCTTGCACTGAGTACATGTAAACCATATTGTCAAGTTGAAATCTTGCAAAGAGGCTGACAGATCCGCTTACTGACAAATATATCTTTTGATAGTTTTGATTGTTGTATAAATATATATGTAATGTTAATCGGAATTAGTATAGGCTGAGAAAATGTTTTATAAATATATATGTAATCTTAACCAGAATTACTAATGAGAAATAAGATATGTTTAGACCAAGTACCGGTAGTTTACAGTTCAAAGTTCACAACGCTTACAGATACGGGCGGCCTTTATGGTGTGTATTGCTGTTAAAATAGTTACATCCTCTAAAAGAGCCATGAACAGAAAGAATATTATGTAATAGACAGATTTTGTTCTTATACCAATCATAAATATCACGCATATTGCATGTTATTGTCACACTTGCATGATTTGTTATGTAAACAAACATCAAAAGTGTTACAAAAGCATTTGTTTATAGACAGACACTCGGAACTACATGTACCAGATCGTCCAATGAAAATGTTCATTTGCGCAAATATCAAATTATTGGCGCCATCAACAATCACATTCAAATTTTATTTTAATCGGCCTATTCTACCCACTGTCAGTTCAAAATCCAGCTAATCCACTTACTTCAAGATTAGGAAATGATCAGAGAGAAAAAGTGTACATAATATAATTGTTCTTGCTAAGAGGTGAATATTATTCAATCCATGCAGTTAGTATTCTCTCCTAACCTATGGTAATTACGTCACATATTTTCTAACCTATATATGGTAATACATACCAAATAAGGAATTTACTATGATATTATTGTGAGTTGTAAGTTGTAGATGCACCATATTAGGGGTTTTATAACCGACGTATAATGCGCTCGAATCTAAATAATGAAATGACGCAATATCATGACTGCTTATAAAAAAATTACTGTGCTTTTTGCAAGAAACAAAACAACACTTGACCTGCATTTTCTCTGACACAAAGCGTATTTTGTGAACAATATCACATCCGTATCATCATCATTATGCTGTACTATTACAGTAGTATATTCTTGAAATATTATTTCTAAATTATAACCTACAATGAAGGCCGCCCGTCCCTTAAAATATAAAGATCCATAATCTGATTTGGTGTTCCCTGTATTATCCAGTTACAACAACAATGGAATTTCACCAAAAGCCAATTTAGTTATCCAATTTAGTATATTACCAATAAATACTCCGCCAACCACGATATGATATTTGCCAAAAAAGTCCTATAATAATGGTGTTTCTTAGCAGTTTGGACAATGATCGAGTGTGGTTTACAACTTCCATATATAGTGATTCCTAGTTCAAATTAGAATTCCCCTCAACAGGTGTTATCACAAATGTAAACACATAGTATTTCAACGTGTAACCAACCATCATGGTGCCATATAACATGTCTATTTGCATGAATACAACATGATTACCAAAATAAGTATATGTATGTATCCGCACTACAACTATCCCAGCATTCCGTATTCTTGTTGATGGTCATACTTTTCTTCGTCTTATATTCCCAAATTTGAATATGTGATCGCCGCTGGTTGTACGGGGAGCTGTGATATCTCATGATGGCATTTTCGTATGTCTGTACAATTTCTGGAAAAAGTCAGCAGAATATTTGCCAGGCTGCCAAATATTCCAGGTGGTGAAAAATAACAGTTTTCAAAAATCATAATCTGATTAACTCTGAGCTTTGATGGGTGGGTTCCTCGATTCAATTCAAATATTTTTTACCGAAGAAATTGTATCTTGGGGGCATTAAATCAAATTATGTACCTTTTTGTTTCACCTACATCATGCTATATCGTACCTCACTGGCATGGGAATTAAAGATGGTCTATCAAGTTTTATATAGTTTGCGGGGTATCAAATAATAGATACGAATTGAAGAACCCTGTCCTGAAATGCTTCTATCAATTAATATTGATTTTATTTCGTTTTTTCTGGTACATGTATAATTGCATACAACAATTTGGGAAGTCTTGTATGCTATTTTTAGAACAGATCAGCCATGAAACTTTTTCAATCTCATATAGAGATAGAGTTCTCCCATATGTTACCCTCCGAATGTTTTGCAAGGCTAGCAGAATCGCTTAGAGCGTAGAAATATGGATAACTCTATCTTGTTAGCACCTTCCACCAAGGCAAAATATCAGATATGTTCGTCTGCATCAAGAATAAACATCTTTATTATGCATTTATAGACAAATAATATACCCAATAATCAGTTCGTCATTGTTTTATCCACAGTAAAAGTTATTTGTAGTCTTGAAATTAGGTTTAAAAAACTTAAGTTGTTGTAATTGTGGCCCGGAAGAACGAAGGTTCCAATTTACAGTCTGAAAATTCCCAATCTCATTCTCCCAACTTGACTTTATTCTTCCAGTTTCTATTAGTTTAAGTTGCTGATTTTAATTCAATGAGTCATAAACCTGATTAACTTGCAAAATCGCACTCACAAAACGGGGGTTAGTGGGCTAACAAGTATCCAAAAACACAATTCCTCGAAAATAGTCAACTTTAACCCAAAGTCTTTTAAACTTATGGGTATGGAATATGTTTATTAACTCAACTTGATATGTTTAGGGGTTTAATATGCAAGATTTGTACAAAGAGAAGGCTGACTCCTGTTATTGCCAGGCCATATGATAAATAAAAACTTAAACAAAAGAATATAAAATACAGTGCCTTGCGAGTTAATTACAATATATCCAGATAGACTATATACATAGTATACCTGTATCTACAATAAATTAAGGGCTGTTATTACCTTGTGCGTTATGGGAATTTAAAAAAAGGCTTACCCCCCCCCTCCCTACCCTAATTTTTTGCCCTTTATTACCAGAAACAAAGGTATTATTATATTTGGCCTTAACACATATATTCTTTTCTTTTGTAGTGTAAAGTCGCGGGATGCTCATATATTGCAGCACCAAAACTAGTCAAAATGCATTATGATCTGGTGAGTGACATAGAACCTAATAGTTGTATGGAAGAGTTGAATGCAAACCACAATGGCAGGCACAGGTTCACATGCTCAGGATGTGTTTAAATAGAAATTTAAAGGGACTGAAGGTCTTCAAAGCGGGTTCGTGCAGAATAACATATAAGTCTGTAAAACAACGATCATCCACAAGTACTAGTACATGAAAAAATAGATTGATTTTGTTCTTATTCTCATTATTAATAACTCTCCAATAATGAGATTTTGCATGTCAAAACCATTGTTATGTATACATTACTGTTACAGTGGAATTACCAATAAAAGTCCAATTAGTGCAATAAGATACCAAAGTTGAATCAAAACCCGATGGTATAAACATTAGAAAAGGTCAATGCCTTTAAAAATATTTTGAATTGTCACATTCAATCTAAAATATTTTAACTTACTGCACGATTAGCAATGTTTGTTGACAAGTCACTGTAATAGTTTTGTTTGATTTAAACATATTTTTATTAGTATAATGCATAAATAATACATTACATATAAGGGATTGGAGGACAAGTTCTTAGAAACTTAGATGGATCTCCGCTCCCTACAGATCATACATGGAACATAAATATAACAATTTATTTTTGATTTATATCAGTTTTTGGTAGGGCGGGTAGAATATATATATTGTGAGTGTGTGAGTATAAGATATTACATGGGGTGTTAATTATTACAAATCGGTGGTGTGGTGGGGGTAATAAGTATAATTATACATACATATGACTAGTATCCCAACTGGCACCATATATATGTATAAGGTGGGGAAAGCGTTAGTTGGTGTGTTTGGGAAATGGTAAATAGAAAGGGGTTGTTTGAGTAAGTAACAAAACAGGGTATTGGGCCAGCAAGTACATTTATGCAGGGTTTCCGCCAGGGGGGAAATAATGAGTCCGTATTGGGGAACACATAACGCGACGGGGCGACCATGGTTCGTTCCGTCGGTAGAAAATTTTGTTATTTGACACTGAAAAGAAGCCATTTCCTTGCACCTGAGTGTCCCACAAAGCAATCCAAAGCTACGTATATTATGCAAGTCGATCATTTCCGTGGGTGCATTAATTCTGTCGATGGTATCCAAATAGTTAGTTATTTAATTACGTACGTACATATAAGACTGCCGTCTGATTGAAGACTATATAAATGAACGAGCTACGAGTTGAATACAGTGTTTACAAATTTATAACTTTATACAATGTCTACAATATTAAGATTCCCACAGGTATAATGAATCTAAACACTAAAAAGCATCTACGCATTGACCAATAATACATAGCAAGGAGAATTGAATAAAGTATTTCTTAGAATTTCAAGTAGGCCGTCAGTGAAAATGAAACGGACAGGATTATATATTCTGTCAATCGTAAAACTATTTGTGCGCGGTGATGTCATACTGCAGGGTTTGTCTAAACGAGATATTTATAGCGGCGAAATACGAATGGTAGCGAAATCTTTCACCTGGAACGCGTAGCTTGTTCAATAGTCTGTATTAGTCCAACAACTGATGACCGCAGCTATAGAACAGAGTTTTAGCCAACGTGTTATAAAATATAATTGAGTTTTTGGCGGGAAATGCGAACATGTGCGTCGTTGATTATTGGGGACCCAGGCGGGACAACGAAACTATTATTGACCGTACTTTGACTTTATCTTCATATTGGGGGGGGGGGGGGGGGGTATGTGTTCGTGTTATCCTCCATGCATGTAATATGGCTCAAATGAATGGTGTTCTCACTATGAATTCCCGCTATAAAGACTGATTTGGGACAGGTTCCGTATTATTGTGAAATAAATCACTTTGGGATTTTGTTAAGTATGCATGGCAATATACGCATAATAATCAACACGCATAGAGAATCACATGTATTTTTCAGGAACTTCACTTACCGGTACATCAAACTCAAAACAAATGATAATACAGCAATAAGATAAATTATCAACATTGGGTAGTTTCATCCATACACGAAAATCCCATGAATAAAAATATCCCCGACTCAGCAATTGGGTGTTCTTTGATCCAATTATGTAATCGTACGATAGCACGGGGTCTTCGAGCGTGAGTAGTTTCATCCATGGAATTCCGTGCACAAAGATATCCGCACTTAACAGTCCGGCATTCTTTGATGTTACCGCGACATGTATTACGCTGTATCTAATGTCGCTATTTGACACGCTCTTTCTTATTGTTTTTTCGGGAGATGGACTGTGTCGATTTCATTTTGTCAATATTAATGAAAATAAGAGTAGATATATAGCCTGTCGACACAGACAAGACTGAAATTTTTTTTTATAACGTCATTTATTTGTGTATGAGCGGATTTCATGCAACGATCGATGGGGGGAATGGGTCCGTGGGACGGACCCGCAGCCGGCCTGGCGGAAACCCTGATTTATGGTACGGAGTTCAGAGTTTACAGGATCTCATTCGTTGCACATCGCATATCGTCCGGAAGATTTTATGAATTTTAAAGCTGTATCTGTTAGAATGCAATTCTCGTTGGCGGTTAAAATTATATCTCCTTTTAGAAGCGCTTTGTAGAATGCGACTCGAAAGGATCTCATAACATGTGACAGTTTTGTTTTGTTTACATAACAATGGTTGCAACATGCAATATTTTATTATTGGAGAACTAACAATAATGGGTGAAAAAATTTCGACAAGTTCGTCTATTTGCTGATTTTAAGTATCATTCTAGTATCAGTTCATTTTGAAGTTCCAATTACTTTTTGCACAGTAAAATGATATAATTTTCAACCTGCAGAAAATGATTCACACATGTGAAAATCCTTAATTGTTTAACACAAGGAGCATCTACCAAGCTGTCTAAAAAATTTACTCAGGCAGACTAAATTGTCCAGAAGTACAGTGAGAGCTTTCCGATTAATGGCAACAAGCCATATTTCCGACTAAATCCTGAAAAATTACCCATAATTTTGATGTGGTTAAGGAGTCGGTTATTTAGGGCTTTACAATAGATACTCTACTGTGATGTGATTTATTCTTATCTATTATCTCATGCTGTTTGTTATCTCCACAGCAACACAAGTCTGGAATGGCTAAAAAGATTTGGTCCACAGATTCCCCAGAAGAAATCAAGAAATGGATTGAAAACCGAAAAAAGTGAGATATAATTAAATCATTGCATCGTAATATTCTTATTTTAAGAAAGACACTAATCTGTTAGAGATTCACCAATTGTCTCACCTATGAACATCTGCTTTTCCTTTGTGTTGCGTGACATTGCTTTTAGGTATTGTGTGTGTTAAAGGCACTGGCAGTCGTTAAATGTGAAATATCAGAAAAGTTTGTAAAACCATCATCAGTAAAAACAACAGATAAACTTTGTTCTTATTTTTATTGTTGATAACTCTCCAAAGACGAAATTTCACATTTTGAAATCATTGTCGTGTAAACATTATTGTTACATTGAATTTCATTTTATCAACAAATATTGCCAAATGAAATTGCAAATTAATAGTTTTGTTGAAAAGCTGTGTTTTCTAAAATATTTTTTATTGTTCTAACATTTTATAATGTAAACCTTCATGAGTTTATCAGAATTTGCTCAATAGTTTGAGACAATTTGTTAAACCAATCTTGTTTGTCTTGGTTTTCTTAAAGTTGATGCATGTACCATCTATTTCATAAGCACCTTATTATTCCAGAAATTACCCAACTGCTCAAAATGTGACTAGAAAGAAATTAATTCAATCTGAAAAGAAGGCCAGAGGAGAAGTGATAGAAACAAAATACTTTGGGTAATATTTTATGATTGTGTATTAAGCCGCTATATAATGCCACATTGAGCCTTGAATTAATGTATACAGAGAAATGCTCGCTTGTGTCATATTCCGGCGATCAAAATACAGTAATGCCCTAAATAATCGACTCCTTAACCACAGCCGAATTATTGGGAAATTTTCAGGATTTAGTCGGAAATATAGCTTGTTGCCGTTCATTGGAAGCTCTCTCTGAGTTGATTATTTAGGGCATTACTGTAGTTTGATAAATATGTAAAACACTTTTATTCAGACTTTGTTTTCTGCACAAAGACTTATTCAAGTCATATAATTTAGAAAAATTGACTTTTCTTGATTGAGAAATAATTAAGATTGTTTGTTGCTGGTCTATTCCTTATATGGTAAGAATAAAGACTGTTTATCTCACTCTTGTCCAAATTTTTTTTTAAAGCTTGGAAATTTCTCTGACTTTTTAAGTATATAAGGTATTGATGACTGTGGATGCTGGTATTTGTATTTATCAATATGTATATTGCCCCTACTACCAAATTACATATACAAATTTTTTTCAGGTTCAAATGAGCCAGGTCTGTTTATGCCACACAAAGTGCACATGGTCCCATAACCCCACTGTGCATCCTTTTTATTTGCGTTTTATGTGTTGGAAAAAATTCAGTACAAAATAATTCAGGCCTGGAAATCTCAAGGCGGGCTGGCGGGCTGCCCGCCTACAGCCCGCCTATAATTTTCCAAGGCGGGCTTTTTATAGCCCGCCTCGTCTACGATAGGACATTTATTATTTAGTTATTTTATTGTGTTTAATGAGTAAAATACTGCATCGAAATCGTAATTATATTGTACAGTGTGGGGACTGTGCGCATGCGTGACCTGACGGTAATGTCAAATGGGAATTATAGCGGAATCAGTAAATTCCGGAACGAACTGTTTCGTAAATCTGATCTTTTGATCGATTCTCACACATTTTATGACCAAAATAAATTATTTCTCTTCATAAGATTGAGCTTACAATATATTTCACTGGATAAAATGAACACATGTTTGTGGATAGTGAGAACCAAATGTCACTGTCCCAATTAAGTTCAACCTTTCGTTCCGTTTCCGGTTCCTATTAGTGAAAATTGTATTTAGCTTGCAGCCGTCTTTTATCGCTTCGATTGACAATATTTTAATATAATTAGCTAAATATATCCACGTATTCTAGTTTACACTGTTATTCAATTATTAAAGTTCAGAAACTATTTTCTATGTCCCCAATGGCAAACACCCAGTAAATCTATAGATAGCGACTTGACTGCTGCAAGCAGCAGTCTGTGATCGGCAATGGAATATGGATTACATTGAGAGAAAAAGCAGTCAATATTCAAGTGCAAATATACTGGATTTAATATTGTTCTTGATTGTGTATTTTATGTAAAATTACACTTTCATGGAGAATGCTTTTAACGTGGACAAACTCACCCAATTCCGTTGCATGGGTTGGACACCGACTGACAAATTGTTGAGTACAAACACTCTTACATTTTGTTTCTTGTTCATATAAATTATCATAACATATAAAACATAGTTAAATATTCACCATACCATAATTACTGTGGGGGATTTTGACATTCACAACTCTGTGGACACTTTGTTTCCACATAATTTTTTTTTAATTTAGATGGAGTTATACAACATCAAAAATAGACAAACTAACGGCAGTAGTAACTCAGATAAAATAAATCATAACTTTAAAAGTTGAGGAGGGCTATAGCCCTCCTAGGCATATCTAGGAGGGCTATTAATAGCCCTCCTGGATTTTCTAGATCGCCAGCCCTGATAATTGCAGTACGGTTCTATACAAATTTGCTCCGAATTGAGATCAAATTAACCGTTTCTGGATTCAAATTTTCGATTCAAATACAACCTTCATGATGAATTCCATCTACAAAGTCATTAAAAATGTGTCAATGATATTTTTTTGGGTGATTTTTTACAATATAAATCCCATGGAATCTTATCAACTAATTTTGATGAACATTATGTTTGGATAATAATGGCCACTGGCAACTGAAATTAAACCCAGAGCTAGCCGATTCAAGGGTGCAATGCTTTGTTGGATGTGCTCCAGAAATAAAAAAATAATTTATTCTTCTTTTTTTGGCCTGGAAACCTGTGGAAATGGGAAATTTACTTTGCATGGCCTTTTTTTTTTTTTTAGATAAATATGTTGCAATATGGTAATAAATAAAAAAAAATATTTCGAGACTACAAATAGCTTTTTTTGTGAATAAAATACAGATAAAACTGTAGATTGGGTATATTATTGGTTCTATAACGGCATGGTGTATAGAGAATACCAGAGTTATCTCATGAATGGCTACAAGAAAATTATGTATTTTCTTGTAGCCATGAATGAGGTAAGACTGGTATTCAACCAAAAAGTGTAGGCGTTTTTTTTATTATATTCACTACATTGTAAAACTCCCCAAAACTTCTAGTTTTGTTCTACAGTTAAAGGTACTCAATCCGATAAAACTCCTCTCAATTACTATTTCAATGGCTTCGGGGGTCAAAAATATTTGATTCGAGTCGAGGAAGTCACCCATCAAAGCTCAGATTTGTTAGATATCGATTTTAGAAATCTATTATTTTTCATTATCGGGAATACTATCTGGCCCAGAACTCAGTCAAAATTGCGTTAAAATTACCACTTGATTTTAGAGTTATCCATCCTTGTCTGTTTGAATAGATTTGGAGTACACATCCAGAGCAGATTACGGCAGTTATTAGTACTCATCTCGAGTTAATAACAAATTTCAAAAATCAATATCTAATAACTCTGAGCTTTGTTTGGTGGGTTCCTCGACTCGAATCAAATATTTTTTACCCCCAAAGCCAAAGAAATAGTAATATAGGACCCTCTGATCGGATTGTTGTTGTTGGAATCTGTTGAGATGGGGACCCTCTTTACGGATTGAGTACCTTTAACTGCAAATTGTTTGAAAATTTCGACATTTGCTGTTGGAAGTGGCAATGTTTACGCTATAAACCAGAATGATTTCCGAGAAGGTATTACTATGGTGTTATTTATCGTTTCGGTCAGTGTTATCAATCCCTCGGTCCAGGTGATTGATAGAACATTCTACGCCAAGGCATATTCCCTTCAAAGATACGTTACACACTGAACTACATGGTATATTCATCTTTATTCACAAGAAAGGATTCTATGAGATCCGTTTAAAATTTATTATTTTGGTACGAAATAGCTTAAGTACCTTTTTGAATCATTATTTATATGACGTAGCAGGTCAAGGTCATTTGTTCACTTGTTATGTATATAAGCAAGTGGGGACACAGTCAAGATCTCTTTCTTTCTTGTGACTCGAAGGGAAGTACACGCTATGAGCAAATTGAAAACCACATATTATTGTCGGCTTCATTTAACAATTCCGTTCCAATTTGTTTAATTTGTTGTGACATCGTTTCATTTTTGGGAAACGACACAATAATTATTAAATAATATCAGAGTGACAATTTCATTCAATTTCACTTGTTTTATTTTACGCAAAAAATCAAATTAAAACTATTTTATTATGTTGAAAATTGTGGGTAATTCCCCAACTTCCGGTTTCGGAGCACGTGGTTTAGTATTCCGAATTGAATTCGAAATTGAATTCGTCTGTATATATGCAGTCATTCACATGTTGAACTCTCTTTGGGAATGCCTATACAGCACAGTTGCTATGTTATCTCTGTTCTTGTGGTTTTAGAATGTAAGTATTAGATCATTCAACCAGTGAGACAACATTGCGGTTATAACTTTGTTTATATGGAAATTGCCACGTGACAACATTCGTTTTGTTTACGTCGAAATTCTGAAATTGTCACTCACACATCTGTTTCATGTTGACATATGTAGCAAAATTAGGGATCAGGTTTGGGTCCTTTTTTCGTTTATCTAGGAATTAACTCACTTGTGTGGTTTTGCTTGGCTCATAGTTCACTATGAATTCGTTTACAATACAATGCACATTGAGATTGTTTGCCAACAAAATAACTTTTTTGTCAGATCACTGACACAATTTCACACGTAATAATGTGACACATCAGTCACCTAATTTCCTTGAATATTTTTAGGTCACTTTCCTGATCCTTATAACTGGTCATAAAACAAGCGATTTTCTTCCTCGTATGGCCTCGGTTTCAGTCACCCCATTGTCAAGCAGGTTCAGGCTAATCAAATTCCTCGTTCCATGCAGACCTTGAGGGGCCCCGTCGCATACTTCACCAATGTCACTGTCGGCAAGGCGCCATACTGTTCCGAGGGTGGGTTCCAGTATGCACGGATCCGACCATGCTCGCCCACTGCTGCTGGATCCTACCTCAGATTTTCGTCCTCCCATCTCCCTTTCACAAGCAGGTGGGACGTACAAATATCTGTCAGCCCCCTAGGGAGCAACTTAACTGGTATCGCATCACGTCACAATTTGCCATCCAAACTTGGATAATCACCATGCAATTTTGTATGAATTTTATGTGACTTTGAGATTGAGAACAAAATACTTTCATCAATCATGTCAATGTGAGGCTCTTTATTGGATAATCAAAATTTCCAAAGTAAGTTGCTCCCTGGCGTCTACCCTCGGGGTGGAATTGCTGTTAAGACCATTTCCCGGGACTCTGCATGGCCGTAAAATGCTTGCTCTTTGACGGGAGGTGAGTTGTCGCCAGTGTAGCCACTGGGGCTGTGGCATTTCATTCTATGTATATTTGACTGATCTGCCCATTCAACATGTAGTTCAATGCGGATTGTGTTCATTTAGAAACATTAAGTGTGGTGTCCTCATGTTGGTGAGGTATCTGGATTTGTGTCGTGACCAAGTATGTCGCCACCGCCCTACTGGCTGCACGGTATGATTCAGCTTCACGTCAAGGTTTAAGCTGGCTCCAGTTAGGGGGGGGGGGGGGAAACAGTCTGAACATTAATCATACCTCGATGTCTCTTCCCAGGCTTTACGCAGCCCTGTTTATTCAATTTTTAAATTTAAAGATAACAAAATCCATGGTTTGGATCTGCCGATCCCACATTTTGATCAGCTTTTGACTCTACTGTCTTAGGACAATCCCAATGGGCTTTTTACCTGTAGTACCAGGATTAGATCTATTCTCGCTCAATATCATGGCTTTACAGTTTGGGTTAGCTTATCAGGTTACGATATAGACAATTGAACTCACGCAATCTTCTGGGGTGGCGGTACGGTAGGTAATAACCTGTTCCATGTGAACAGGTGCATTTCAGAACTTTGAGCCTTGCATCATGCCAACAACACACGTTGATGCCCTGCTTGAAGGAGTCCTTTGTAGGGGTGCCACGATTAGTCGTATAATCGATGAACCGTTGATAAAGCCAATCATCGATTACCATTTACATCATCGATTAATATGCATTATTTAATTTGACATCAGGACATGTCCAGTATTATTGAATACCGTGTTTGTTTTACACAGTTTAATCTACAACCGATGGGTTAACAACCTGTGATCGCATATCAACGAGATTCCGTCAACAGGAGTACTACTAACCTATGTTGCAATCAGTCTGCAGTTCATTTGATGATGCGCCATGGTTACTCTTCATGTTGTTGTTAATTCTACAAATTGGCGGCCCTGCAGCTTTGAAATTATGGCGATGTCATTGTATATTTCTACTTGTAAGGCGGAACTACATCTTTGATATATACCGACTGTCACTGTCTTCAATGAGCTGAATGCACTTGCCCTTGAATCTGATTGAACCAATGGGAGTTGATTGAAATTCTCTGGACACTAGGGACCCTATGGCATTTTAATCAGCAATGTTCTCCATGATGTCATTTGAGTATACTGTGCTTGAATAAGTATCCTTAGAGGTTAATTGTATAGGCTATTGCGTATCATGCAGTGAATGCTGAATGAACCTCGATATTATCAAATACAAACCATCGGCCATTCATTATGCATTCCTACTTTTATATGGTTTGCATGTTTGGCTATTCAGACACTGAAATTCATATTTACGTTCGTTCTAATGAACTCACAAATTCTATTATCACCATAACATGGCCGATAATTGTGCAGGTATAGAATACATTCTGTTCATTGGTCAATAAAAGTGGTTTGTGATGCACTTCATTAATGTAAACATGTCCTGAGCCGATTCCTCAAACAACAGTGACATTGTAGTTACCCAGCACCAAGCCAATAGGCCATATTACAGAATACTTCCACTGATGGTGTTAGGTACGATTAATCGATTATAGTCTATTGTTGCCGACCGATTGTCGATTATCAAAATAAATAGTCGTGGCACCTCTGGAATCGGGCATTATTGTACTCAGTGCTCCTTTTTTGACATGCTGTCTTGCATTACTCAAACAGACGGGCAATTCGTCTAACGGCGAACATGAGACAATCATTGTTGGCGACAGAGAGTCTCTGCCCGCGGGGAGGACCTAGGGTCCGGGTCCTCGCTGTATGAGCGACAGACAACCGTCCGACCATACACACATGTGACTGGTCTTCGGTAAATTTTGCCTTCTGTTCACACCTCTGGCATACCTCCTCGACCTCATGTCGACCGAGTATATGCTTTCTCCTTGGTCGTTGCGGTGGGCTAAAAACAATAACTGCTCATGGACCCGGGCCCTTCGGCTGTTAAGAACAATCAGTGAATAACAAGCAGACACAATCTTCTTGTTATCAACAGTCTGGTTGTTTTTGGGACCTTAATCATCCATGGCCTGTTCCTTCTTTCAGACTGTTTGAAGTAGTTCCATCACGATGGGTCTCCTCCTTCTACACATTTTCTAATATGTTACATGCAGACTGCAAAGTATTCCTTTGAATCAAGTGTACGTGTAACTGCATACACTATTGGATTGACAGGCTGTGGAGGTAGTTACAACTCAGGACTCTCCGAACTTTTTCTTCTCGATTGTTTCGATACCAGAAAACATTTTGGGAATTTCCAAGTCCTATAACGCTCTTCATGGACTTAGTTACCTGGGGTTTTTGTTACCAGTTTCCAGACTTAAAGTAACTACCAATCATGGGCATTGTCCGGTGTATTAATTCACTGAAGTAAAATACTGTCCTTTTGATGGTCAGTCCGAAAATACTTCTTTTGCGCCTTTATCAGTTGGTCGAGTTAGACACCGTTACTGCCAGTAGGTCGCAAACCTTACAATCATGATGCGGTGGCTATTTAATTCTCGGTTTTCTTCACCATACATGACTTGGTGGTATGTTTCTAATCGTATTTACAGTTGCCACTTCCTCGTTTTGCATCCTTATTGACCATTCAGGTAACAATAGATTTCCTTCCTCTGGTGTCGAAACGTTGGGATATCTTGGTTCGTTCAGTCACATACCATGGAGCAGGGTGGTCTATGCTTTCTGCATATGACCAGCTTACTCCAGGGAGGAGGTGGCACATGCATGTACCTGCATATGACCTTGGGGAGATTTCACAATTACAGGTTTGTCTGACTTCAGAACCAAAAGGGGGGGGGAGGTGCAGAGATTCAGCCAATGGGCTCATTCTTCCACTTTCTCCACTCTACCTTGTACCATCAATAAAATTTGCAAATCGGTACCTTTTGGATCCATTTGTTGCTACACAGCAGGTTCAAATTAATTACTCTTAACTACAATACAATAGTTTCTCATTCCTCGCAGCCTCCTCCTATGAGTTGATTCTACCATGTAGTTCAGTGTGTAACGTATCTTTGAAGGGAATATAACATTTTCAATAGAAAATACATATTCCCTATAAGATACTTGCACACTGAACTCACAGGTCCCTCCCAAATTGGGATTTTCCCTCCCCGCTGCTCGGTCACACCCCTCGAATCTTGTAAGAGGATGAAAAAAGAGATCTTGACTGTGTCCCCACTTGCTTATATACATAACAAGTGAACAAATGACCTTGACCTGCTACGTCATATAAATAATGATTCAAAAAGGTACTTAAGCTATTTCGTACCAAAATAATAAATTTTAAACGGATCTCATAGAATCCTTTCTTGTGAATAAAGATGAATATACAATGTACCATGTAGTTCAGTGTGTAAGTATCTTATAGGGAATATGTATTTTCTATTGAAAATGTTATTTTCCCACTATTTTATGAGGAAGCATATAATAAAGTGGTTTATTTCGCAGTGAAACTTCTGTTGAAATTAAATTTGCCTTGATTGAGAGTGCTAACAAGATAAGAGTTCTCCCTCTTGGTATGCTCCATGTATGCTTAGAATGTTTCCGCGAGATCACCTGAAGTTTCTGTTATAAAAATAGCCCATAAGCCTGTCCCAAAATGCTGTATATATTATACCAGAAAAAATAAAAATAAAATCAATATTAATTGATAGAAACGTTTCTGATTCGTCTGCGATTTATAATCATTGTTTTATACCCCGGAAACTAAACTTGTTAGTAAGAGATACACTATCTTTATTAAATTTTCAGTAAATTCAAACAAGGTAAAAACAATCCACATGAAAACTCACAGAACGGTAACAACAGAAAACGCAATAGGAAAAGAAATGGAAAAAATAATTGGGAGGACAGAGGAGAATCTGCTGAACAAAGTGATATTAAAAAGATGAAAGCTGATCCAGATGGAAATCAAATGAATGAAAGCAATGCTGATCTTCCTTCACAGAGCAACCAACCATCGACAGACAAACCTACTCAATTACCTGTTCATATAAAGGTTGGACAAATTTAAATAAGAATGAACAAGTATAGCTAACATGAAAAAATGAAATTTTCTGGGAATATCATTCTTGGAATATTTTTTCATAAACTGTTGTAAAAATTACATTAGCTTACTGTTATATAAAGGCAAAATAAAAAAAAACATTTTGTGTATTTAGGTCTTTGATTCTAGAAGAGAACCACTTGAAGAAAAAAAAATAGTAATTTCCTCCAATTACTAGAACCTGAATCTCTGAATTATCTTATTTTAGGGATTTAATTTAATTATTATGATAGCATGATAGTGATTATCTACCACAGGCATTTATACCATAAATTTCACCATGTCGTGAATTTCTACTCTGGCTATGCCCATAGAGATCACACACCACCAGTTCAAAACCTGGGAACTTTTTGATGATCTGACAGGGAAGTTCATCATATTGAAAAACAGTGCAGATAATACATTTCTTTGTTAATACCTGTTCCTTAAAAAAATGTATTTTACAGTAGGTGAAGGTCCCAGCTCGAGATTGCATGATTTATGTGACTTTGGCCGAGTTTGATTTGCATCGCTTATAATCTTGGAATTTCTCCCAGGAAATTGTTCAATGTCTATTGAGATATCTACTCATAAAAGTCATGAAATCTTGAGCTGGGACCACCCTCAACTGTAAAATATATTACTAAGGAACAAGTATTAACAAAGAAATATATTCCCTGTGTTGTTTTTTCAATGTTATAAAGCTCCCTGTAAAACATAAAAAAAATTGAACTGGTGGAATATGATCTCTATGGATGTAGCTAGAGTAGAGATTCATGCTATGATCTACCCATAGCTATGACTGCATATCTGGTATATTCTTAAACTTCTTTCATTTTGGAAAAAACCTTCTCCCTATTAACATTTTCCTGTATTTAAAGATACGGCGGCCTTCACAGTGGGAATAGTTTAAAATGGTCAAATCCACTAAAACCGCCATAAACAGAAAGAATATTATATAATAGACAGATGTTCTTATACCATTCATGAATATCGCATGTTATTGTCCCGTTTGTATGCTTTGTTATGTAAACAAACATAAAAAATGTTACAGAACCATTTGTTTATAGACAAACACTTGGAACTACCAGATCGTCCAATGAAAATGTGCCGTTGCTCTGTGGAAGGCAAAGATAAAATTATTGGTGCCATCAACAATTGCATTCAAATCTCACCAAATTTTATTTTAATTGAACCATTCTACCCACTGTCAGTCAAAATCCAGCTAATCCACGTTACTTCATGATTGGTAAATGATCCGACAGAAAACGTGTACATAGTATAATTGTTCTTGCAAAGAGATGAATATTTTCAATCCAGTTCGTATTTTCTCCTAACCTATATATGGTAATACATACCAAACGAGGAATTTACTATGATAGTATTGTGAGTTGTTAGTTGTAGATGCACCAGATTAGGGGTTTTACAACCGACCTATTATCTAAATAATGAAATTATGCAGTACCATGACTGCTTATAGATAATTCACTGCGCCTTTTGCGAGAAACTAATTAACACTCAACCTGCATTTTCTCTGACACAAAGCATGTTTTGTGAATAATATCGGATTCTTATCATCATTATGCTGTACTATTAGAATATTCTTGAGGAAATTATCATAATTTGATAAACATTGTTTCTAATTATAACCTACAAATGAAGGCCGCCATCCATTCAATGTCTTGCCTCACCTGTGAATGATAAACCATATGATGTTTTGCACATTGATCAACTTTATGTGCTATTCATTATTGTTATACACCCTGCATCAAATTTGTTGGGGTGGCTCACTGAAAGCAGCTTACCCATGGGAACCTGTTCACCTGCAATTGTGAGCTCTTTCGGACATTTTTTAAAGGAGTTATCAATCATTTTCAACTTAGATGTTTATTGCAATATACTTAGTGTGTCCAAGCTCTTATTCATTCCTTTATTGTTTTCACAGTTTGAAGATAGTGTTAATATGGAAACTAGTGAGATCAGTAGACAAGAAGACAAAGAGAGTCAAGGTATAAATATTTTGAATTTTAAAGATGCACGTTATGTTCGGTCCTAAATTTATTGTCCCCCAAAATTTTGGGAGGACTATTGTTATCAGCCACGTGTGTCCATCCGTCCCATTCCTTGTCCAGATGTTGACTCCTGTTCAAGTTATCCAGTCGAATTAAAACTTGGTATGAGGAATAACCATCACATTATTGAGGTCGAGTTTTATATCGGTCGCGATCCTCTGAATTTTGACAGAGTTATGCCCATTTTATTTACTTAGAAATTACAGCTCTTGGGTTGTCCGGATGATAACTTGAGCAATATTCACAGAATTTCATTATATTTAGTATGTGGTTCTCATTTGAGAATACACAGGCCAAGTTTGATTTTTAGTTGATTTTTTTTCAAAAACTCGACTTATGCTCTGGCGAGGTCGGTAGGCGGGTGGGCGTCTGGGCTGGCATCCGGATGGGTACGAGACTGTTAGCACGATAACTCAAACAAACATCAACCGATTTCATTCATATTTGGTATATGCGTCTGTTGCAACAATATCTTGAACGATTTTGAAAACCAGGTTTGTCCAATCTTTTGTACAAGAGGTATGGGGCCAAGTTTGTCTATTTTTAGCGATTTTGATCGTTCGCGACCATTAGCGCGATAACTAAAACAAACTTTGACCTCTTACCTGCTCTTACAGTGAAAATAATAGAGGTCAGCATTAGGGCCCTGCGAACCTTATAATTTAGGTCGAACCGAACCTTGAAACCGAATCATCGTCTTGGTTTCGAATCGAACCGAATCTCGAACCCAATTACCGACCGTGTCATTGAAGAGAGTCCAAGCGACGTACTCATAATACTAGTAGCCAGTTAGAACGTATGTGAATCATTATAATAGTACAATCAACGTGTTATATACAAATTTATCGTATACGATATAAGATAATTACATGTTGAAGAATTATTTTACATTGGAGATGAATGACAATCCGATAAAACGTTGATTTTATGTTCCGTTTATGTCCATACATTATATTACATAACCCCGATTTAAAACAAATATCCGATTATCATTCTCCGTATATACCCGCGTCCGCTCACTGAGCATCACTCATGAAAAATCATAACTTATGACTTATTCTAACAGTAAGTGAGACAGATGTCTGATTGAATCATCGGTCAAGCTTCCAGTAGTACATATGTACAATGTAAACAACGCGATAAACGACGCATTGAACTCCTAACACACTGACAGCATGAACGCGCCACGTGGCATAACTCGGTAACTATTAACAGACTTGTCAATCTGTAACTGCGACAACACATGACAAAGATCAAAGCGTGCCGACGTCGCGTTGTAGCAATTAAGTGTCACAAGACAAAGCACATCGGGTTACATAATCATGTCAATCATTTATGCTGATAAGCAATGGCCACACCTTCTCCTCACTGTGATTGGTTGACTCCAATTGTTGACACAGAAGGCTGCCAGAAATACCTATTCACTTTCAACCAGTTTACGGAATTCAAAAAAGCTTGTTCGATCTGTATTCATCAATAATCATAACTTATTGTCTCGTTTGTTAGGTATAATTATGTCTATTAGTAAAGTTATATGGAGAATAAAACAAACTTTGACGAGGTAGAACTTTGACTGAGATAGAAATGTTATAGTTTTACTAATTAATTATCACGAATTTGACATGTCCGACTGGACCGTTTAGCGGGAGCGGAATAAAGTTATGCCAAAAGACCAGTTCAATGAAATATCACCCAGTTACCCCGCCCGAGTAATGATCAAAGTAATTATGTCCAATGTAAACATAAAATCATAGTATCACACAGTTGTATGTAAACCAATTAATATACGGTATATAATCAATAAACAATTCCCAGTACGCAAAATTTGCCCATTTTGCGGGACTAAAGAAAAGATTCGATATAAACGAATCCCGTCTAAGGTTTCGAACCGGACCGAATCATCACAGCGGTTTCGAACCGAACCGAACCTCGAACGGTTCGCAGGGCCCTAGTCAGCATACCAGTCTGCTCTGTTGATGATAATTATCCACATGTCAAATCTGACAAGTGTAGTATCAACAAGCGCACAGCTGTCTCTAGCCAGAGAGGTTTTGGTAATTAATTTTGAAATTGAATGTCAAATGTATTCCCAGGAGTCTCGACTCCTATGAACTATTAGTGGTAGTTGGATATGTTCAAATGGTGGGTCAGTCAAAATAGGTGATTTGTACAGTTTTAACACTTCCTTTCAGTGAATTAATTTCTACCCTATGAATGGTTCTGTAGTTTGTGTGGACCACCATTTGTTGATTGAGACTGTTTCTAATAGAGACAGCTTTGTAAGTTTAAGAATCAGCCCATATTTATAGTTTTAAGCTTACCTGAGGCAATGTCTGTGGTGGAGCTACCGGGTATAGTCATCACTCCTCGTCCATCGTCCATCAACAATTCTTTAAACATCTTCTTCTTATTTGGTGTGGATGTTCCCTAGGTGACTCGTTCAGATTTGTTAAAATGAGGTCACCAAGTCAAATAGTTGCGAAGTCAGGGCCAAAACTCTTTCCCTCCATAGTAATTCTTAAAACAACTTCTCAAGAACCATTGGGCCTATTAAGCTTATCTTTGGTATGGAGGGTCCTTGGTTTACTGTGGGTCAGATTTGTTAAAATGTGGTCACTGGGGCAAACATGGGCAGAGCCAGTGTCAATATCTTTAAAAAAAAATAAGATTTTATTTTTTTAGATTTAACTCCTTGCTCAATTTAACCAAAAAAAATAAAATTTAATGAGAAAAAAAACATTTAGATTGTTTTGCTCCTTGCTCAAATTTTTTTTTTTTAATGAAATTAAAAAAAATTTATTTAAAATTTAAATTTGGAAAAACTAATTACGTTATAATGTATTGTAGTTTTCAGAGTCCCAGTCTTCTCCGTCTTTACAGTCTGGTGAGCGACACACAGTCATTGACTGTCTTGTTTGTCTTCCACCTTGTTTTGGGGGACATGGGGTCTATCTATATAAAAGCCAAGTGTTTGTGTCTGTAATTCTGTCATGATTTTGGCGCATTTAAAAATATATGACCCTCTGACATGTCCGATGTAGGGTCCTGCGAATTGGAGATTTTGATCGAATCGAATATCGAATCGAATTCTGGAAATCGAATCGAATGTCGAATCGAATCATATATGTGTGTTACATTCTCAATTGGGTATGTTTTGTCAACGATTAGACGATTGAAACGTTCTATCAACTACATGCACGAAGTTCCATCATAACTTATGTGGCGATGAACCGTCGTTTGCAATACTATTAACTTCAAATGATAATTGTTGAGAAAAAAAGGCAGATTTAAAAAAAACGTCCATGCGGCCGTCACGACGATTAATATATAACCACTAAACAGATTATCAGAACTAAAATCACGCGAAATTTGTACAGTTTGCATGTACATGCAAAATTTCAAATCGACATTCGGAATCACCCGTTGTTATAAACTTGAAGATGCAACAACAGTCGCAGGGTAACCTGATTATGTAGTGCTGGATGCTTCTTGGACAGATGATTCCATAGATGGGTCATTGTCCCAGATGCCTGCAATTTATACACCAGGTTGCATTCATCTCACGTGTAAGTTCCTGCACTACCTGCAGCTTTATCATGTTTAAAATAAATATGAATAACGACGACATTTTGTCAAAGAAGTGTCAAAGAACGCTCCGAAATTGAAAGTAAACTTCAAAAGAAAACATCGCCAAAATGCACTTTTCGATGCTGGGAACACGTGTTGTTCAAATTCTCAGCTACATGAATGCTACATAATGCAGAATCTGAGACGGATAGACGGCGGATAACGCTAGCGGTTGCTCAGTCTCATAGCTATTATTATTCACGCGCGTTGTCGGTCCATCGGTGATCTCCGAGCTTTTGGCTACCATGTTCAAAGCTATAATTCATGCGTATTTAGTAGTCCTATAGTGGCTAATTGCTGGCTATACTTATATTTAATATATATAATCGCGATGTACAATAAGAATTATAAGGTGCATATATACATCATTTTCTGTAATTAAATGGCACAAAAACAACTAAGATCGATGTGTGTACTTGTCCGTAAACAGCCTATTTTTCCATCAGTGTATATTCGAAATTTCGAGTTGGCAATTTGGACTCGAATTTGAATCGAATTTGACTATCGAATCGAATATCGAATATTCGCAGGACCCTAGTCCGATGGCACCCAAATTTTTACTATGTCCGGTTGCACGTCTTAGAATATGACATGCAAATTTCAGGCCGATCGGTTAAAGAGGTCATTTGATATACCACGCTTTCTAAGGGTCATAAAAGCGATATTTTACATGTAATCATAGCGCTATGTACTATGATAAATTTATAGTTACACCACTTGGATCAGGTGGACACAATTAATTGCCCGTATTGATAGCGATGCCATTGTTGAAATTCATCATATTTGACGGGCAATCCCCTAGCTATATATATTATACACCATTAGAAAGGAGAGCTCTAGCATTTAAATACATTAAAGTTACATATATGATTTAAAAATAATAACCAAAGAATAATTTAATACTGAGTGTGTTGCTACCCGTCATAATACTCATCTAATCACCTCATGTTTCAAATGTAGATTTCCCATTGAGAATCATGTGAGAAAAAATGGATTGGTGGACTTGTCAAGGCCCCAGAAGCGCCTTATCTCTGAGAAAAATGTGCTCTTTAGTAATATAAGTAGTTTGGCTGTTCGTTGATATGACAGGCTCAAACAACATATGTTCCTTGCATTATCTAAATAATTGGAGAATGATACCATATTGTTTTCTCCATTACTAGAACACCAGCTGGATTAAATCCCACCGATGGGTGGGGGCTTAAAAGTGTGCTAGTCGAAGTAACCTTATCTGAATTTCTTATGACCTCTGTTTTAGGGAAATATGTAACTACTTCAGAGATCAGGAGGACAAAAAGAAAGAAACTACCAAAAAAAACAGATCTATTTTCTCCCAACAGATCCTCTCTCCTTGAAAAGGTATATACACATTTGTTTATGGCTAACTTATTAATTATGCCCCCACTTATCAATAGAATAATAGATTAAATTCATCAGGTCCTCCAAACACCTGACCATATTTCTCAGCCACTAGAAATTTGGTGCTTTCAAAGGACTGTCAAATAATGCTGTTCACGTTATCCATTCTAAAACTACCCCCCCCCCCTACCATTATGGGGGCTGTACTGGAATCAGCTTATCCATCAGTCCATGGATGCACTTTGACAAAGCTTGTATTCCTTCATTTTACAGTAAATGTTTTGTTTAACATTGGCACAGATATTTAGTACCATGGGAAACTTATGAGGGAAACATGAGGTCCTTCTGACTTTTTTTTTAGCTTACCTGAAACGAAATCTTTGGTGGAGCTATTGTTTTCACTGTCCATCTGTCGGGGCGTGCCGACCATCCATCTTCTTCAGACCCATAAGACCAAATGGGTTTCTATTTGGCAAAGTTCCCTTTCAGCACAGTCATGGTATGCCAGCACCGGTGGTGCGACCTCTTGTTGTGTGTGGATTAGAGTCAACCCTTTATTGGCAAAATAAGTGTATTTAGTGCTCAATTGAATGACATTATGTGACTATCACACACAGGTTGCAAGTTACTTCATCACAAGATGGGAACAAATTCAGATCAGGGCCTGGGCACAACGTCACATCACTTCAAGCAAGCCTGCAAATAGCGTGTCTGTCATTTGCAGAATGAGGTCCCCAGAGGGTGAATTTAGTGACGCTATCCCGCATAGCGGGCTAGCATCACTAAATTCACCCTCTGGGGACCTCATTCTGTTTAGGCCTCATCTTCTGGGAAGTATCTATGGTATCAAATTAACATTGTTTTTAGTTACGTTTTCCCATATGGGAAGTTTCTATATCCCCTAATTTGCAGAAGATAAAATCCATAATCGAGGCGCCCAATGCAGGCTTGATTTCAAGCAACGAATGTCCTGCATTAATGAATGAATGTATATATTAAAGAGTGAATAATGATGTACAGCTACATTTTCTTTCTTTTTTTTTAGCTGCTTGCCAATGAGATCCGACATGAGCGTAACATAATCCTGCAGTGTGTTCATCGTATAGTCAAACAGAAGTTTTTTGGAGACGTTCCTAAAATGAGCGACGTTACTGAGAAATCTGCTATCTGCTCACAAACATCAGAAGCAAATGAATTGTCAGATTCATCTGATGATAGTGGCGTTGCCATGGAAACTGAATCAGCTGTATTAAAAACTCAAAAAGTTCAAGAAACTAGACTGGTCATTTTGAATGAAGGAACTGTTAATAATGACAAATATGCAGAATCTTCTAATTGTACATCGGAAGTGATCAAGTCTACAAATTCTGGTAATCCAGATGTTCCCAATTTCGATGAGATTGTTGACGGAATGATTGCATCAAATTCCATTGAACCAAAGATGGATTTAGGGTCTACAAGAGTTGTAATTGTAAATGAAAAGACATTTGAAATTACTAAGTTCTAAATATAAACACATGATTGCATGCATAATGGAAGATATCCATTGGCATCAAATTTCTTCAATTAAAATCTTAATTTGTTAATACTTCCTTAATTTATTTGTTTTTGGACATTCCATTAGTATAGTTCAAATTTTGTCTAACGTGTTGCGAGAACTATAACTGAGATGTAGTTAAAGATAGTCTATCTCTTGCTATAACAAGTTTTATATAGTTTCCTGGTATAAAATAATAAATATGAATTAATGACCCCTGTCTGGAAATGCTTCTATCAATTAATTTCTATTTTTTTGGTATATAAATACAATCAATTTGGGACTTTTTATGGCTGGAGGAAACGTTCGAAGCTTAGCAAGTGGGAGAACTCTATCTCAGATCGCCTGAATGCTTCATGATGGTTTGTTCCAAAAATAGTAACGAAAAAATGTCCCAATTGATTATCACATATCAGAAACTATTGACATAAAATCAATATTAATTGATAGAAGTCTTTCCGGACGGGTGTCTTCGACTCATATTTATTATTTGATACCCCGGAAACTATATTAAATGTATGTAGGAAGAGATAATCCATCTTTAAAGTTAGTGCATCTCTTCCTAAGTCTCATACAGTTTAAAATAATAGATATGAATTGAGGGCACCTGTCTGGAAAGCTTCTATCAATAAATATCAATTTTATTTAGAATTTTTCTCATATAATCCCGGGACAGTAAAAGTGGCTATTTTTAGAACAAATATATTGTAAAACATTCGGACCATACCAAGAGGGAGAACTCTATCTTGTTGGCTGCATCACAAATAAACCACTTAATTATGCCCTGATAGGCAAATAATATTCACAATCTTCAGTTTTAGCTCTATATTATTCACACAAAAAGTTTTTGTAGTCTTGAAATTGGGTTTTATAAAAATGATGTTGTTGTTGTAATTGTAGCCTAGAAGAGATGCCGCATTATCCACATCCAATGTACCGACGTGTATGAATAACTGCAAAAAATGCGTATAATGTACTATTTCATGAAATAAACTATAGTGCCCATGCCATCAAAATTATCATCAAAAATTGATTTGAGTTGACCCATTTACTGAAAAAAGGGAAGATATGGTATTTTTTACATTAACCCTTTCAGTGCCAAGTACGATTTTTGTATCAACCCATATTTCCTTGATCATTATACCCCCACTTTCGAAGAAAATGGGGGGTATACTGGATTGACTGCGTCTGTCCGTCACACTTTCTGACTGCATCTGTCCGTCACACTTTCTCCCTCCGTCTGTCCGTCCGACATCATAACTCGAACAACTATGGACCGCCTCTCCGCATGATGCTAATTGCGGTGCGGTCCGACTTTCTTTTTTAGCTCAACATTACTTTGTAAAGTTTGAGCTATTGCCATGGCTTGGTGTGCGTGTGCGTGATTTGTCAACAATTTTCTTTAGCACGGGCTACAGTTCGTACCTTTGGTCCGATTATTATGAAATTTGTCATGGATGTTGACATTGACATGTAGATGGGAACGAGTCATTTGGGGTCATTCGGAAAAAAAACCTGGCCGCCAGTGGCCATCTTGGATTTCAAAATTCCATCACGGGCTACAGGCAGTACTGTTCGTCTTATTGTCATGAAATTTGTCATGGATGTTAATATTGACATGTAGATGGGAACGAGTAATTTTGGGGTCATTCGGCCAAAAAACATGGCCGCCGGCAGCCATCTTAGATTTTACTTTTTGCATGACTAAATCCTTTGACACGGGCTACAGGTCGTACCTTTGGTCAGATCATCATAAAATTTGTCATGGATGTTAACAATGACCTGTAGATGGGACCGAGTCATTTTTGGGTCATTCGGCCAAAAAATATGACTGCCAGCAGCCATCTTGGATTTTTCTCTTTGTATGACCAAATCCTTTAGCACGCGCTACAGGTCGTACCTTTAGTCTGATCATCATGAAATTTGTCATGGCTGTTGAAATTGGAATGTAGATGGGAACGAGTCATTTTGGGGTCATTAGGACACAAAACATGGCCGCCAGCGGCCATCTTTGATTTCAAAATTTAATCCATTAGCACGGGCCACAGGTCGTACTCTTCGCCTGATCATCATGAAATTTGTCATGGATGTTAATTTTGACATGTAGATGGAAACGAGTAATTTTGGGGTCATTCGGCCAAAAAACATGGCTGCCAGCATCCATCTTGGATTTTACTCTTTGTATGACTAAATTCTTTAGCACAGGCTACAGGTCGTACCTTTAGTCTGATCATTATAAAATTTGTCATGGATGTTAACAATGACATGTAGATGGGAACGAGACATTTTGGGGTCATTCGGCCGAAAAACATGGTCGCCAGCAGCCATCTTGGATTTTACTCTTTGTATTACTAAATCCTTTAGCACGGGCTACAGGTCATACCTTTAGTCTGATCATTATAAAATTTGTCATGGATGTTAACAATGACATGTAGATGGGAACGAGTCATTTTGGGGTCATTCGGCTGAAAAACATGGCCACCAGCGGCCATCTTTGATTTCAAAATTCAATTCATTAGCACGGGCTACAGGTCGTACTGTTTGTCTGATCATCATGAAATTTGTCATGGATGTTAATATTGACATGTAGATGGGAACGATTAATTTTTGGGTCATTCGGCCAAAAAACATGGCCGCCAGCAGCCATCTTGGATTTTACTCTTTGCATGACTAAATCCTTGACTTTTGACATTGACATGTAGATGGGAACGAGTCATTTTGGGGTTAACCGGCATTAAAACATGGCTGCCAGCGGCCATCTTAGATTCTACTCTTTGCATGACTAAAGCTATCAAATGTTTTTGAATTGTTGGAAAACATAGCCACCAGCAACCATCTTAGATTTAACTTTTATATACATGTATATATATATCTCTTCATGTTGATAAACTAGTATTAGACATTCAACTTTCCACATTCCTAATCACTCCATCGACAGTAACACATTAAATTATTCCCTTTCCCAAGTTGAGCTACAGAGTCATTGACACTTTCATTTAAGTTACGCCTACTTTACGACTTATTTTGACTTGGAAAATTCTGTCCGACTTAATAACTTTAACAAATATGAACCGATTTAAATAATTTTTGGTATACATGCTTCTCACAACACCCTCTCTACATGATGCGGCTCAGGGTTGGCTCGGACTGTTTTTCCTAACATTACACTCCATTTTCGACTTATTTTGACTTCTGGGTTGATACAAAAATCGGACTTGGCACTGAAAGGGTTAAATTGTGATAAACAACACTTATAAAATATCAGTACTAGCGTAATATCACGAACATGATGTGGATATGTAAACTATGTACACTTACCTCATCGTTCACAATGTTTATTCAAATATTTTGGTATCTCTGACACCGTGTGTATCAGTTACAACATAACTAGTACCGCCATAATATTTACAAGGCCAGATTATCAAAATAATTATCAAAATATTTGACAATCCGGCCAGATTTCATTGGACAAATTGTTGATAAATAACATGTTTTGGGCAATTTTATACTATAGTTGACTGTGGTTAGCATTATCTTTGGCAACTAATCGATTCTGATAACTGAAGTGGCATTTCAAAAAATGTTGTGTTCGAATCTGATTTATGGTAATACCTTTAACTCAAACATTTTTAATTCGATCGGAACCAAATTTTGTATATGTGTTTCTCAGCCCAAAATACAGATCTATTTTGAATATGGGTTTGATCCGAGTTATGGCTCTTTTTGACTTAGAATTCATGCATGCTGCATTAATTAAAAAAAAAAATTATCTGATCGAAACCAAATATGGTATGTGAGTTTCTCAGCCCAAATACAGATCGAGTTCAAATATGGGTTTGATCCGACATTTTTTAATGGAGTTATGGCCCTTTTTCGCAAAAATATATATATATATTTTTTAATCTTTGAAAATTAACATTGAATGTTATGGATTTTAGCATCCAAGCTAAAAATAGCTTATCTCTATCGCCAAGGTGAGAGTTAAACATCTGCCGATCGTAATCGGCCTCTCCTGTAATGAATTTCAGAAAAAATCTATGGCTCCCATTTAGAGGTCACACCAAAGATCCATATGAAGTTTGGTGACAATCGGATGAGATCTGTAGGATGTGCTCTAGGAAATTGTTGGCAGACAGTCGGACAGACGATGAATACCAACCCATAGCAATAGCTGAAACTTGACTTTGAGCTAAAAAAAACTTTCCGGTGCCCATCACACGGGTAACGTCATGCAGCCCAATAAGTCAATAATTGTCAAACTAATACTGATGACAGAACGTCCAAAAATGCAACATATAAAGAATATACACAGCACAGGTCTTGTCGATATAAAATATGGAGCGTGTTTTGCTTGTTTATATCTCATATATAACCATGTGTAAAATACATAGGCTACTGCCATATAGTGCAGGTTTTGTCCGCTGTTTTTAGCTCACCTGAGATGAAGTCTCCGGTGGAGCTATAGTCATCACTCCTCGTCCGTCTGCCAACAATTCTTTAAACAACTTCTCCAGAACCATAAGACCGAATGGGTTCATATTTGGTATGGATGTTCCCTAGCTGACTCACATTCAGATTTGTTAAAATGAGGTCACCAAGTCAAATAGTTGCAAAGCCAGGGCCATAACTCTTTCTCTCGACAGTAATTCTTAAAATGACTTCTTCTCAGGAACCATTGGGCCTATTTAGCTTATATTTTGAATGAGGATCGTTGGGTTACTAGGGTTCAGATTTGTTAAAATGGGGTCACTTGGGCAAACATGTACAGAGACAGGGTCGTATCTTTAAACAAAATTGCTTTTAGATTAAACTCCTTGCTCAATTTAATGACAAAAATCTAACCATGTTATAACATCCGCCACGGTACACCGATTCACTCCACCAAATTTAGTTGAAATCAGTCCAGGGGTCTAGGAGATATATCACGAACAGACAGATCATTACAGTTGCGAATTGCAGGGTCAAGTAAGTAAATGTACCCATGTTACAAATGTTGGTCTCTCACATTCCTAATGCCACAACATTATTTGAAAACTCATCTCTTTCACTGACAATACAATCTGCCTGCCATTCTCTCTGGCAAGTTGTGTATGAAATGAGATCTTCTCTTATCTGACAGTGTTTGATAAACAAATAACAGAAACTGCTGGATAATGTATATTTGTTCCATTCACTTCAATTTAAATTAGATTAATTCACATGTGCTGTGTTATATGCAGTTGTTCAGGCAGGTGTTACAATATTATGTTTTGATATAGGCTATTAACTCCCTATGATCTGTGATAATGATGTGTCATAATTATTATGCTGATGATCTCAAGGAACAACTCTCAGAGGTGCCATGTTGATAACCCTTTCCTAAAGTTTGTAACTTATTTTAAGGAAAATGAACTCACTTCAGCTTCTATAAAATTACTAGATCAATGGATCTCATAGATTGTGATTTACATTTGGTTCAAATAGGTTATTTAACACTCCCGCTTCATGCACCCTATCTGCCGGGGGTCAATTTAGTTTTTATACACCCGTTTGAAAAAACGGTCGTATAATGTAAATGGGTCTGTTATCCGTCCGTCCGCTTTTGGTTTCCGGATGATAACTTTAGATTGAATCGAGTGAACTCAAACCAAATTTGGTATGTTAGTTTACCACACCAAAATACAGATCAAGTTCGAATATGGGTTTCGTCTGCATGATTTTGACTGAGTTATGCCCCTTTTTCGACTTAAATTTTACCTGATTTGCAGTTTCCGGATGATAACTAGATTGAATCAAGTGAACTGAACCAAATTTGGTATATTAGTTTACCACACCAAAATACAGATCAAGTTCGAATATGGGTTTCGTCTGCATGATTTTGACTGAGTTATGCCCCTTTTTCAACTTAAATTTTACCTGATTTGCAGTTTCCGGATGATAACTAGATTGAATCGAGTGAACTGAACCAAATTTGGTATACATATCAAGTTCAAATATAATTTCGTCTTAAGTCAAAGGTTTCAAACAAATGAGTTAAACCTTGCCCCACTCTACTCCAGAAACAGGCGTATTATGCCACACCCCGATGGCGGTGCTCTTGTTAAAAATTGTATAGCATTTTGCAGCACTGGGTAGATTTTGTATAGCATTCCCTACCAATACATGTATTTTCATTGTAAATTGGTTAGTGGAAATTGGAACTTGCATCGCAAATTGCAACGTGAATCCAGTTAAATCGAGCCCTGATCTATGCTATGAATTCATGTTGGGTACTTGTGTATAGATTCCTATATTATATATAATAATTTTGATATATACTGGTATTATCAGTAAGGTTTTGATAAATTCCCAACTATTGGAGATCTTGCAGTACCAGGTGTAATTTAGTTTGGTCCAGTTGGGAGGTAACGGGCAATGATCTATTGGGGAGGAGGAAGGGTGTGCAGTTAGAAATTTCAAGGTGGACACCCCCATATCCTCTCCCACCATTCAATGAAGACCCTCTACCTGTGTCCCTGTTTATAACTACTTGTTTCAAAGTGATTTGACAAGTACTTGTAGTTTTCAGAGTCCCAGTCTTCTGTCTTACAGTCTGGTGAGCGACCCCACAGTCATTGACTGTCTTGTTATCCAGAGTTTATGGCCCTTTGCTGGACTTAGTGTAAAATGCATCCATAACAAATATTATGCTGTGGATGTCTTTGTTATTGGATTTTGTTGTCCTTTGGCATGGCATAATAGCACAGGTTACGGGGAAAGGATATCCACATACAGCTTTATGGCATGTTGCATATGGGGCGGTGGGTTGAAAAAAATTCCTCCCGACAACCTTCGGAAAGTAGATTCGAGAAATGAAAACTGAAATAAATAAACTTGTCTTGATGTAACTAAAGCCAAGATCATTGTGTGCATGGAAAAAGAGCGAGCAACTGTCTCAAACATTAATGTGACTATCAATGGCTAGAATATAACTCTCATCACACTGTTCATCAGTGCATCAAGCCAATCAGTGAAATATTTACATGTCTATCAACTCATATGATCTGTTACTCTCACAACACCTAAAATATCCAAGTCTGGCATAGTGACTGTCATTTATTATAACAGATGTTGCTCCAGTAGACTAACAAAAGTGTTAAGGCATAATGCTAGATAAATGGGCTGGTTGACAGACTAATCGGGAAATGGTTAGAAATAATGGAATTGTGTATATCCTGTTCATTGACTTAAGTTTGCATATATAAATAAGTAAACTTGTCCTGATGTAACTAATGCCTAGATCATTGTGTGCATGTAAAAAGAGCGAGCAAAACATTAATGTGACTATCAATGGGTAGAAAATGTCTGTCATCAGTGCATCAAGCCAATCAGTGAATTATTTGCATGTCATCTGATGATCTCTCACAAGACCGAACGTATCCAAGTCTGGTATAGTGCTGTGACTGCTTGTCATCTATATATATATATAAACGAGTAAGATCTGTCCGGGTTTTTCTCTCAGACCCTTGGACCGAGTTCAACCAAATTTGGTGTGGTGACTCTGGGTACCCTGGCGGATGTTGTAATGGTGTTAGTTTTTCAAAAATTTTAATTAAAAAAAATAAATAAATAAATTGGTTTTGTTAAATTGAGCAAGGAATTCAATCTTTAAAAAAAATATATTAAAACAATATATATATATCAAAATGTTTCAATGACCAAATGTGCTTGAAGCGCACAAAGGGGCCGCCGCTAAATGAAGGCTCGGATCAAAATTTTTGCGAAGTCCCACAAAGGGGGCATCATGTATCTCCGATGCTGAATATAGGTTTGGGAGCCTGTTTTAGCTAGTTTAGTATAATAGAAGTAAGTTGCTCCAGTAGACTAATATAAGTGGTATGGAATATGTTAGATAATGTGCTGGTTGACAGACTAATCAGGAAATAGTTAGAAATTATGAAATTTTGTGTATTCTGCACAATGACCTAGGTTTACAGATGATCAGCAATTTATAAAACATTTTTTTTCAATTAAAACAGCTTCTGAAACAGATTAAACTGCTATTTGAACTAACTGAGATCAATCTCAGTCACATGAGTGATATCAGTAGAGTTTTGTGCGATTTTAGACCAATTTTAGTGAAATTTGGGGGGTGGGTGTCAAAAAATTGGGACTAAATTTTTTTTTTTTGCAGGTTTGGGGGTGGTGGGTCCCCGAAAATGCCAGATGCAAAAAAAACGGCATACCTTTCTGCAAATTTTTTACTACTCCCTCCTATTTTTTTTTTTTGCAGGTTTGGGGGTGGTGGGTCCCCGAAAATGCCAGATGCAAAAAAAACGGCATACCTTCCTGCAAATTTTTTACTACTCCCTCCTGGTTACGTACCTTGTTTAACTTGGAATTTTTTTTATTTTGTGTCCGAAATTACATCAGCTTGCAACTTGGGAAAGGATCTTCTGAATCAGTTGTGCTTTGGTATGTTGATAGCACAGCTCGAGGGAAAGGATACAGACTTACTACAGATTTCGTCCATTTATTAGTTCAACTTTACTTTGTAAAGTTTGAGCTATTGCCATGGCTTGGTATCCGTCATCCGTGTGTGTGCCTGTGTGTGTGCGTGATTCGTCAACAATTTCCTTTAGCACGGGCTACAGGTCGTACCTTTGGTTGGATCTTTATAAAATTTGTCACAGCTGTTGACATTGACATGTAGATGGGAACGAGTCATTTTGTGGTCGTTCGGCAAAAAAACATCATCTAGAATTTCAAAATTCAATCCATTAGCAATGGCTACAGGCGGGAGTGTTCATCTGATCATCATGAAATTTGTCGTGGAAGTTAATATTGACAATTAGATGGGAACGAGTCAACTTGGATGTCATTCGGCCATAAAACATGGCCACCAGCAGCCATCTTGGATTTTACTCTTTGTATGAATAAATTCTTTGACACAGGCTACAGGTCGTATCTTTGGTCGGATCATCATGAAATGTCATGGATGTTAACATTGACATGTAAATGGGAACGAGTCATTTTGGGGTCATTCAGCAAAAAAACATGGCTGCCAGCAGCCATCTTGGATTTCAAATTCAATCCATTAGCACAGGCTACAGGCCATACTGTTTGTCTGATCGTCATGAAATTTGGAAATTATATTAATATTGACATGTAGATGGGAACGATTCATTTTGAGGTTATTCGGCCAAAAAACATGGCCGTCAGCAGCCATCTTGGATTTTACTATTTGCACGACTAAATCCTTGGGCATGGGCTACAATTCGTACCTTTATTATTATTATTATAAAATTCATTTCAAACGCATTCCATAATCAATTAGTTCCAATGTGCGTACAATATAGGAAAATCAAAAAAAACATATAATACAATAAGTAATGCCTATGATTGTCACCACCCGCATACAGCTAGCTAGTTGTACATCTCAAAACATAATTTGAAGAGATGAGTCTTCACAGTCGTATGGAAGTCCTTGGCATCGTCCAATCTTCGTATAGCATATGGCAAGCAGTTCCACACATCAATACATGTTTTTTGAAAGCAACTACGACCATATTTAACATTGGTATTGGCAATGTCCTTCAAGTATAATCCACTGGCAGTGGAATCGAGTGAAATGACCAGTCCTCACAATAAACATATCTTGTATATAAGAAGGCATATTATGATTTAACGCCTTATATACAACCATAGCACACTTGTATTGTCGAAGATATTCAAAAGTCATCATATGAAAATCTTTCATCACTGGTGTTATGTGGGAATATAGTGAGACATTCTTGATTAGTCGTGCAGTTATATACATGTAACACCATATTCAATTTGTAAACATGGTCTTGCTTGATGTTGGTTGATAGTGAGTTGGGATGGTCAATGTGGGAAACCACAAGACTTAAAGCATGCTTCATTGCACTTTCCGATAAATGAAATGCACCCTTCTAAGACATCGCAGATGAAAATAAGACACCTTTACAGTGTTAGAAACCATTTTGTCCATAGACATTATGTCATCAAAGATTTCTGCCATAGTCATTATGTCATCAAAAGATTTCTGCCAACATTTCTGACAAAATCGGTTTATGGCATTTCACTCTCGCCAAGTTTGATTCTGAAAGGTGCACCTCCTCTTTCGAAGTTGCTGCAGAGAATGTTTGGACCCCAGAACTAAAAACTCTGACTTGTCATCATTAAGCTTAAGTCTGTTGAGGCGCATTCATTCCCTTAATATATCAAGGAAACAGTTTTCGAGCTGTTGACAAGCATTCCGATATCCGTCCGGATCCTTCCTCGCAAATTTTACATAAATCTGACAATCATCAGATTTGGTCGGGTCATTATGAAATTTGTCATGGCTCTTGACATGTAGATGGGAACGAGTCATTTTGGCGTTATTTGGCAAAAAAAGGTCGTACCTTTGGTCAGATCATTATGAAATTTGTCATGGATGTTGACATTGACATGTAGATGGGAAACAAGTCATATTGGGTGTCATTCGACAAAAAAACATGGCCACCAGCAACATCTTGGATTTCAAAATTCAATCCATTAGCACGGGCTTCAGGCCGGAATTTTTGTCTGATCATCATGAATTTTGTCTTGGATGTTAATATTTACATGTTGATGGGTACGAGTCATTTTGGGGTCATTCGGCCATAGAACCTGGCTGCCAACAGCCAAATAATTGTCTATAAAGAGCTTCATATATATTAATTAGCGCAAATTTAATTTTATTTCATATATTATATTAACTACAATGGAGTAATGATCAAGAATAAGACTATTTTCAAGGCCAGGAACAGCACTGGATGTTTGTCATCGCGATGTGTTTGTCATCGCGGTCGCTTTCTATTGTTAATGTTATTGAATCAAATCAAATACACACTTGAGCACAACAGAAATTAATATTGGTACGTTTATGGAGCAGATATAAAATATTCACATTTAAAATATATAGAACACCCAACAGTTCATATTATTGCTTTGATTGTTTGAAAGCGAGCTTGATTACCCAATATGTTACAAACTGAGAATTTGTTTATCTTATTATAATGGTTATAAAAAACCCCCAGATTCGAAAATATCCGAATCAGCAGACCGATTCAGTTTATCTTGCAGGTCCCTATTAGTTTGGGTAGATTAAAGCCCAAAAGTCTGAAATACAATTGTATTTTGTTTGTAAAATACCTTATATTTAATAGTTGTCCCTCCCATACAAGTTAATTTTGCCAATTTGGGCAAATAAATAAATAAAGCAATTTTATATGCAATAACAATTTAAATTTTTTTTTCATAATACAAGTATATACAATATACATATGTACATATATACATGCTTACTACATCATCGGCACATTTATATCAATCTTTCACCTGGACATGCAAAAATATTAACGTGCAAATAAAACATAACCAAATTCAGAGCCAAGGCTGATGAATTCTCAGGAAATTGGATCTGGAGCACTATTAGTTTTTAAAGCCTTCCAAAAAAAAGTTTATACATAACCAGCACCTGACAAACATATGTATGCAATCAAGGATTTACTTTTACAAAAATAGGTTGCTATGTATATGCAAGATGAATAATGAGCATAAAATGGAAACCTACAGTATTTAACACACACCGAAAACTGAATTATCAAGGATGAATATAAACCTTTCCAGATAAATACAAAAAATTAATAGCATAGTGGTAAAAGAACTGCTGTAACATTCTTTGGAAATAGGCAATATCTGTACCAAATTCATGAGGATCCTTTGCTTCGTTTACATCCCGGTTGATGCGTTTGTATTTTTGACAATGGTTTATGTCATGTTTTTATTGCACACCCATTGGTTTATTTTGGCGAAATAAAGAAATATTTCAAAACATTCAATAAAAAAAATGTCTTGTTCTTTAACACAAACTTATTACGTTGACAAAGTAAACTTCAGCAGAAAATATCTTGACTAAATTATGAGGTATAGTCTACATAAATCACACGTTATTTAAATAAATAAATAAAACAAAAAAATCTACCTAAATTTTATTATATTACAAGCTACAATGTTCAGAACACCGTTTTAGTGAACATGTTAACATTATTGCACTCGTCGTGCCGCGAGGTAAAACTTGAACCTTTGGTTCTCGTTTTACCATCGCCGAATTGCGTCACAACCAACTTGTGCAATAACGTTGACCAGTTCACATACTTGTGTCGTTCTATCCATATATCTAAGAATTAGCTATATTTTATCAGCACCGATTCTTTCAAATATTGGGAGAAAATTTGATGAAAAATCCCTTATCAAACCATGTGGCTTCCTCGTTCACTAGCCAGAGTATAAAGCTATTTGTCATCTAGCACATATCAGGGCTGGATGAAAGTTTCTCAAACTTATTTTTTATTGAAAATCTAGCATATAAACAGGATATAAGAGATAGCAAAGAGAGATTAACAAGATTATAAAAAA
Source organism: Siphonodentalium dalli (assembly GCA_032622095.1). NCBI lineage: Eukaryota > Metazoa > Mollusca > Scaphopoda > Gadilida > Siphonodentaliidae > Siphonodentalium > Siphonodentalium dalli. Next base: position 90,516,553 of record CP136064.1, on the reverse strand, counting down.
CAAAACAAAAAAATCCCTTTATATCAGCAATAATATGAAATATGTATTTGAAGTCTGTTGGTGTCAGTAATATAATTTTGGAATGCAGGCACACAACTTATTTTCCTGATCTTTGGTATCTCACAGCCAATAACATTTCAGGGACCCATAGAATCAGTATTATCACCAGGGTATTCTCTGGTCCATTAATGCTGTTCATTACCAGCCTGCCACACAACCAACTCAGCGATAATAACATCACTTTGTTGGTCTCATTCTGGTTTATTACTGGCCCTCTCTGAATCATTAACATTCATTGGGCCTATTAGGGACAGAGAAAAAGAGTCTTGGACTGCTTTTAGGCCCTCAGGCTGTTAATCATTGCTGTCAAGCTGGTAATGTAAGTTGCAGTTTCTCCAGTTGTGTGGTATATTGTGATAGAAGGCGAGGTTGGACCCACCCGATGAGAATCAAGTTATGACAAAAATTACTTTTTGAACGAATGTCTTGGCATTCAATCAGATAGCATATTCGGGTTTATCGATGTGATGTTAGGTATATATGAAATCATGAAATATATACTTATAAAATGACAATCACCTCCAAAACTAATTGCAAACTGTCAAAATATTCAAAACTACATGTAAAGAACAAATATGTACATGGTGATTGTGTGAATTATTCATAGCTTCTGACACGCCTGCAAGGTTGTTAATTTCAACCTTATATTTTTTTCCAACATTTTCAGATAGTTGCCATGTCCTTTTCTGTTATTAAACAAGGGTGACATCAAGAATGTATTTGAACTCCAGTTATGGGAATGATTGAAACTAACATCAGGCACTCGTGTGATGCCTTCAGTTCAGTATTCTATCATAATTATTTGCAAAATTACTAACTCGAAGCGAACTAAATACAGCGCTCTTTCAAGATGGCGGTTACTTCCGGTTTAGTGACATGGTATAGCCTCTAACCATGTCTCCAATTCAAGTCGACCAATCGATGGTCAGAATTACTGACATGGTATGAGACTATACCATGTCACCAAACCGGAAGTCGTTACTCATACCATGCTAGTAAACACCATTTCCCTCTGCTTTGAGTCGTAACTTGCAAGTGTTATCGCTTGTCCATCGGAACAGTCGCCCCGAACAGAGGTAACAAATAATACGATGAATTTTCTCAATCCCCAGTCAGGATTCCACCATCCATAAAATGGATATTTAAGCGACTCTGCAATCACAAACCAGAACTGTGTCCTATGTTAATTTCCACTATATATAGAGCACCAGACCAAGTACACAATTCTGACGTCATGTTCCTTTCACTGAAAAGGACAACTAACTGGTTCAACAACCTTGATTGGGGAAAACAAACTTTGGGCTATCTATTTTTGTCCGCTTCATACTTTAGATGTTGGGAGCAGGTTGCATTACTGATTGGTAATTCCTGAGTATATGTACCTCATAACCCCCTGATAAACCCAAATATATTATCAGATTTAACATGGAACCACACGTTTGGGGCTTTTTATTTACAGCATTAGCATTTCCACGCAAACTTATGCACTGGTGACCATTTTTGTGATGCGGCAACAAATTGTCGACATGGTAAATACATTACAGTGTCTCCAGTTGTCTGGTATACAGTGGTACCAGGCTCGGCAGGACCAATACCACCCTCCGCTTCACGTTGGGTGGTATTGGCCACCTCACCTGGTACCACACTATACCAGACAACTGGAGACACTCTAACTTATAATACCAGGTAAGTCTAGTTTCGACTTCTGATCGGTATATTTTAAATTGGACATGGTAATAATCCATAACAATTCATGAAAATCATGTCATTGTTATATCATCAGCAACAGAAACAGATATTTGTATTCCAATGAAGCGTGCAATAACAAATTGTTTGGAAATTCATCCTTGCTAGCTTCTATCTCAATCGATATCCCTGCCGACAAAAAAAAGTATATAATTTATCTCGCCTGAGAACATCGGAACTGCTGTAACGTTTAGCACAATAAAAAAAAAACATCAGTCGAATGAACAATGATGAGCACTTTGAGTGGCAATATTAAAAATGAAAATAGGGTTATATTGTTTTGTTGATGAAATTATGTACATGATCAATGAAGATAATAATCATAATCTTTATAAGACTATTCAGTGAAATTGACTCTTTTTTTTCTTATATTCATATACATATATACATTCATCTAAAATTGCTTTGATATATACTACTTAAATTTTCTCCACATCAAGCATCCTTGAAAATAGGGTTCTTCTTTGACAACACTCCCCAATAGATTTTTATGAAACTTTTAATGACCCAAGTCTGTATTATCATCTTCCAGTAAATGTGATGCCACTCATATTCAACTTGAACATGATTAGAAACAAAACATTTCTGTCCCTTAACCCTTCCATGACTGGAGCTTACTGAAAATTTGCGAAAACCATGTGCCAATGCATTCTCTTATATATGTGGGTCTCCGATAGGGAGCCTTGCTTATACAAGAGAATACATTGGCCTAACAATATTTACCATGACATTGTAAGCCAGTGCATTCTCTTATATGCGAGGCTCCCTATGGGAGACTTTCATATATAAGAGAATGCGCTGGCACAGGATCTTTAATGCTGCAACACCGCAGCTCCCGTCATGAAAGGGTTAAAAATTGAAACAATGATCTTCTAGTAAGAGATATTTCTTTTGACTAGTGTCTTTGACTCAGAACTGTTTTATATTCTGGAATTGATATAAAAAGTGCTGGAAAGATAGACCCCACCTTCAAAAGAAAGAACAAATTTGTCAACAATAAAGATCAAACATATCACAAAATAACATTAGAGATATAGATTTGAAACCGTAAATAAAATGTTCATTCATCACATTTACAAGTCAATTGAATGTCACAATGATGGAGGCATCTAAATTTGATATGATTATATAGTATTCATGGCATTTTGAAAGAAAACCAGGTGATGTTATATTCCACCCACTCCAAGTCAATAAACAGTTTGTCCACTTGTGTGTGCCTGACATCAAATTAGAACAGGCATAAATCATTGGAGCTTTCACAATGTGTGGTTAGCATCAGTAGCAGGAAGGTCAGTGTTTTCATTGGCGTTGTGTTTACTTGGGTGTTTACAATTTCACAATGATGGATTCCTACAGATAAATGGAAAGGGATCAAATTCGTAATCATTCTTTAAGGAAACAATATGGCCAATCCAAGTTTACTTTGGATTGACAAGGTTGAACTGGCTACCAGAATCAAAACCTGGCATAAAGCCACAATTAACTTTGACAATTTTTATTGCCTCTGATATGTGCAAATAAAATTGTCAAAAAAAATAAAAAAAAATAACGCGATTTGCCTTGCATCATGAAGTTTCCAAATCGTTGCAACCCATAGGAGTTGATACATCAAAAATATGAGTCAAACCATTTAACACGTTGATTGCCACCCTCCATTCAATAACATGTGAAAAGTATGAGATAACTCGTAGTTGGCACTCAACGTGTTAAAAAGATTTGTGACGAAACAATTTGGAACCATTTCTTGGTAATCAATTGGTATTGCAATGACGGATGTTTGTTATTATGATGAATTTCCTCTTAGCTTTTGGTGAGTGATTCTATTTAAATGAAAACAATCTCTTATATGCCTATTTAGCTACATTGAAAACAAATATAAGGGCTTTGTTTGCTCAAACATATTGAAGTTTCCAAATCGTAACAACCCATAGGAATTCGTACATAAAAAAAACATGAGTCAAACCATTTAACACGATGAGTGCCATCCTCCATTCAATAAAATGTGAAAAGTATGAGATAACTTGTAGTTGGCACTCAATGTGTTAAAAAGGTTTGTGACGAAACAATTTGGAAACATTTCTTGGTTATCAATTGGTATTGCAATGACGGATGTTTGATTATTATAATGAATTTCCTCTTACTTTTAGTGAGTGATTCTTTTTCAATGAATATAATATCAGGTATGCCTTTTCAGCAACATTGTATGCAAATATAAGAGCTTTGTTATAAGCTCAAACTTATTTGCTTACAAACATTTTTTCTTCTGTATCAACTTTGTCAAGTGATTTTTATATTTTCACAAAAACATTGTCATAAATATAAATATATATCACATACAGTCTGAGTGAGCCAGTCTATGTATGACAGCCACACGTTCACTAGTCTGAAAGATTCCGTTATCATTTGCATTACAACTATATTAAGGCTCCTCACCCACAATATCACATCACCACACCCATTTCGCTTTAAAATTAGTAATTTATCATCATATACCAGCCATGTATCCCATATGTGGTACAAGATTTGTTTAAATCCTCGGATACCTTTTATTCTAGGCCCTGTTAAGTAATATTGTCAGTATTTTGTTATTTCAGAGATGTTTATGACTGTTCAATACTATTTATAATAGTAGTCAATTTAGCTACGAGGTGGAATCGTGGTCGCTGAAGGAATTCCATCAAGTGTTGAGAGTTACAACACAACCATAGTCAGATTGGCTCAGATCAGACTTGTCACAAGTTGTGGTTGACCGACACTGACATAACATTTATTGAACGTAATCGGATTTCCTACTATTAATTTCAGAATATCAAACTGTTCGTGCAATTGTTCTAGATAGACTGAATTCACTCAAGACTGGGTTCACACAAGACTATTTCACATTAATTCTCATCGCTCTCTTCACCTGGTGTGTACTCAGGTGTATACATTGGGCTCTCTGGCATGTATTTTGGGCTGGTTGGTGAATAAGATGGGCTTGTTGGAGAGTATGTTGGACTTGTTGGTGAATACTGAGGACTTGCTGATGGAGAGTAGGTTGGGCTGGTTGGAGAATAGTTGGGACTAGTCGGAGAGTAAGTGGGTGAAGCAGGAGAGTATTGAGGAGAACTGGAGCTGTATTGAGGTGAAGTAGGTGTATACTCCGGTGAAGTTGGGCTGTACCCTTGCTGAGTTGGAGTATATGTAGGAGAAGCAGGAGAATATTTTGGGCTGGTTGGAGAGTAGGATGGGCTTGTTGGTGAATATTTTGGACTTGAAGGAGAATACTGAGGAGAAGAAGGAGAATAGGAAGGACTTGTTGGGCTGTAGGATGGGCTTGTTGGGCTGTACTTTGGACTGCTTGGAGAATAGCTTGGGCTACTAGGGCTGTAGTTAGGACTAGATGGAGAGTAGCTTGGAGAGCTTGGGCTGAAAGATGGGCTGGTTGGGCTGTAGGATGGGCTAGTTGGAGAATAGGAAGGTGAAGATGGAGAATAGCTGGGTGAAGTAGGAGAGTAGCTTGGGCTTGTTGGGCTGTAGTTTGGGCTAGATGGAGAGTAAGAAGGACTTGTAGGAGAATAAGATGGAGAAGTTGGAGAGTAAGATGGTGAAGTAGGACTGTAGGATGGACTTGTCGGAGAGTAAGAAGGGCTGGTTGGAGAGTAAGAAGGACTGGTTGGAGAGTAAGATGGAGAAGTGGGAGAGTAAGATGGTGAAGTTGGACTGTAAGAAGGAGAAGTAGGTGAGTAAGAAGGAGAAGTCGGAGAATATGATGGAGAAGTGGGGCTGTAAGATGGGCTTGTTGGTGAATATGATGGGCTTGTTGGTGAATAAGACGGCGATGTTGGACTGTAAGATGGACTTGTTGGCGAGTAAGATGGTGACGTCGGACTGTATTTCGGTGATGTCGGTGAATATCCAGGACTTGTTGGAGAATATGATGGACTTGTCGGTGAATATCCTGGACTCTGTGGGGTAACGACTGGTGAGCTCGGCAGATATGCTGGCGATGCTGGTGAGTAGCTTGGAGACAGAGCGCCCGCTGGACTTGGCATATATGGACTTGATGGAGACCCTGGTGATCCAGGCTGTGGTGACCATGCTGGACTGTACCCAGGACTGTAACCACTCTCGCTCTGGGCGGGGGAGAAGCCGGCAGCTCCTGGTGTCATACCACTGCCCAGGCCAGGAGACCAGCAGCCATAGGCTGGAGTACCCTGGTTCCATGGTGTCATTTGAGGTGAGGCAGATGGACTTCCTCCAGCACCAAAGAACATTCCAGTACCAACTCCTGAAATAAGAGATGATGGATAAGCATTAGAGCCTAAGTATCAAAATATTATTTACTCATTTCTATACTAGAAGTTCAAAATCGTAACATCTTGTTGAATTGCAGCCAGTTATGACTCACTCTTGCTATTAGTACAATCAGCATATCAACGAATGCACATTATAAAGTATTTGACATTATCAATTACAAATAATACATAAAAAGTATATGGAAAAGAAAAATATACGCATTTCAACATCCACAAATCTGTTTCGTAGTAAGTATTTGGCTTATACAAAAAGCAATTAAAACTTTTTATCATTGAATCTCAAGGCAGAAAAGTCTTTTAAAAAATAAAATTTTTAATCCTACCTACCCACCCTTATATTTTCTGAGATGTAACCCCAACCAGACAATTTTCTTTGGCTTAACAGAAATTAATTAGAATGACTTTCTAAACAGGAAAGCGAAAATGAATGATCTAAAGTCAGTTGAAAGTTTATAAATCCTCAAAACCCCTACTGGAAGAGATATTAGTATCGGGTACAAACGATAAAGATGGGCTGAACCAGGACAGATAAAAACGAACAGCTGTTGTAAATTTTGCTTTGCTATCTAACTTACCTCCAACACTGATTCCAGGCACCAGGTTGGTTGGGATCTCCATGCCAAATTTACACTTATCTGCATCCAGCAGGAGATCAAATGAACCTGTACCAATTCTTGCAAGTTGACCAAGCATCACGTTTTCAGACACTCCCTTCATGGGATCTACTTCAGCGTGGGCAGCAGCCTCCATAAGAATATCCACCTACAACACAAGTTTTATGATGCTTAAAAATCTCATAGGTAATCTCCAGTGGCAAATAAGCACGACACCACATTTATTAATGTTAGAAAAATAGGAAAGCATCACAATTATTAGGCAGCATAACGATTATCAAAATTATAAGTAGTGCAGTATAATGCCCAGTCACTAAAGTCAACAAAACATTGACAGTGAGTGTGTCAAGTCTAAAGTAACTGAATGGCCAACAAACATACATGTTAACTCCTTGAAAGAATTTGAAAACAGCATTTATTAGTTAAAAATATAGTATATTCCAGGCTACCTCCATAAATGTGCAGTCACTATTATGTGGCACCATTGCTTTCATGACTGGAGCTGCGCTGGTGCAGCATTAAAGATCCTGTGCCAGTACATTATCTTATATATGCGAGTCTCCCATACACTGGCTTACAAGGTCAATGAAAATATTGTAAAGCCAATGTATTCTCTTATATATGCAATGCTCCCTACGGGAGACACGCATAAGAGAATGCTTTGGCACAGGGCTTTTGCAAAATTTCAGGAATGGTTAACTCAACTGAAAATGTGCATGATGACTATTATTTGGCACTCAAAAGTATGGTGTATATCAGGGATTTTCTAGCTTTTGAGAGGGAGTAATTATAGCCAAATATCATCCCCATAAAGGTACTTTTCCCACCATATTTTAAACATATACTGGTGTATACGGTGTTATTTAAATCTTGAAACAAGTAGTGCTATGCATTAAGCAATGATGGGCAAGAGATACAAATTAACATAATGTGTTACAACAACCCTGTTAATGAGCGTTGGCTATCAACTGAGCCGATACAAATAAATTTTTGTTGGCTATTTTTTTCAGAGCCTGCCAATGTTTTGTGCAAAATTGGAACAATTTGCTGCAGACATTGTCTTAGTGTTTTATCATTGTCAGACTCATTGTTGAATCTGGTTGAATGGCAAGAACAACTGAGATAAATAGGACAATCTTGATACCCAGCAATTTAAAGCCAGGTCCAACTATAGTCTGCCATGATAATGGAACAAGTTCCAATTGTAAACTGAAGATATGTGTGCAGCATGCAACTGTGAGGGTCCTAGACTTTTTAGTAGATGAAAACATTCTGGCCCTGGCAATTTTCTGATAATCAACAGGGCTGCATTCAAGCCTGAGTTTAGTGTGCCTGTCATTTGCAGAATGAGGTCCCCCAGAGGGTGAATATAGTGACGTTATCCCGCATAGCGGACTAGCATCACTAAATTCACCCTCTGGGGACCTCATTCTGCTTAGGCCTCATCCTTTCTGGAAAGTTTCTTTATTATCAAATTTCTATAGAATCTTCTTCACATAGATTTTATTTCTTTTTTAGTTTAGTTTCTCTATATCCCCAAATTGGCAGACGACATATTGCATAATCGAGGTTCCCAATGGGTGTACATCACAATATACACCATTTGGGAACTTCAATCTGAGTCTATGTCTCCCATAGCAGATGAGGCCACGCAGAATGAGGTCCCCAGAGGGTGAATTTGGTGATGCTAGCCCAATGTGTGGGATAGCATCACTAAATTCACCCTCTGAGGACCTCATTCTGCAAATGACAGGCACACTAAACTCAGGCTTGGTGACATTAACCCTGTCATTACTAATTACTCATTTTTTCAGATAAGTTCAACAAAAGGTCATAGCCTGTTGGTTGAACTTATTATCTGAACATTTCCCACCCAATGAATGAATATGAACTTTTATAATTGGGTGGGAGAATCCATTGAGTAAAGAAAGGGTTATTGTCTTCAGGGCATTCATCTGATGAGAATCAGAATCATATCAGTTTGATTCTCATAAAAGCGGCTGATACGCTGCAGTGATGCTATATTTTGATTTTCGCCAAAAAATTACGAATTTTAACCCTTTCACGAGGGAGCTGCGCTGGTGCAGCATTTAAGATCGTGTGCCAGTGGATCCTCTTATATATGCGTGTCTCCCATACGGAGGTCAAGGTAAATATTGTTAGGCCAATTCATTCTATGGGAGACTGGCATATAAAAGAGAATGCACAGGGTTTTTCAAAAAAATCGTAGAAGGGTTAAGGCCTGGTCTTTCCAGATGGCGTATGATAGGTTCTGTTTGCTGGTTACCTATCTCATAGTTAATGTATTGTATGATTGGAATTATCATTATTTCTGCAAATGACAGGCACACTAAACTCAGGCTTGGTTGAATTACATAAGTAAGCTGCTAGTATACTGCACACATATCAAGGAAAAATCAATGATTTATACTCTGTACTATGTTGATTGAAGGCAAAAGAAAAACAAAAATAACTTACGGTTTCTTCAAAAGAACATCTAGCCAGTGCTCCAGTTTCCTGCCTGTTAATACCGTGGCGAGTGATGGCCATCAAGTGACCTTTAGCAGTCATAACATCACACAACAAGGCAAGATGTCGGTAGTTTACGTATGAACCATCAAAGGAAATGACATGGTTCATCTCTTTTTCTATTGATTTACGGACAGCCTCAATACCAAGTCCCTGGGAAGAGAAAGAATAAGGGGAATAATAAATAATAAGTTGGAACAAAATGTAGTGCGGATGGCCAACGAGTGTATTACAGACAATCAACTTCCAAATAAAGAAAGCATCCCAACCAACACCCCACTCCCCGAGTGGAATTGGGATTTTAAGCAGAGTCTCAATTTTATATTGCTATAAATAATGGAATATTTTTTATTGTATTTTCTCAGGCCGTAAAATATTCATACCATCATTATGCTTTCTAATATCAGTTTTCTTCTAATTGGAAATGGATAAACATGAGATCATAAGGAAATGTCTACATTACATTCGTACAAGTTGAACGTGATCAAATTGGCAAATGAACATGGTAATAGGTCTGCAGAACGAACATGGTAATTGGCCTGCAGAACAAGAGTTTGGACCAAATACCTTGTCAACATCATGACATGTCAAAATAATAAGAGTGATCATGCAGTTGTTATGATCCATGGTCCCACACACTCCTCAGTAAAATGAACCAATGTTATTTCCCCTGCTTGCGAATTCCACCAAATCATATGGGAATCCCAAAAACATGGATGGAATGTTTGTTCATCTTATAAGCAAATATCATTAATTTTATTCAAAAATTGAATCCTGTGCTATTCAAAATAGCTCCCAATCTGTCATGTTGATGTTCACATACAAGCCACTGAAATAGGTGCGACTTACAATAGAAAGATCCAAATGGCAGCATTTTAAGCTCCAAAATTCAATGCGACTTATCCAAAAAGGCAATATATCCACTGGCCACTACTACGGTATCAACAGAAGGTCTATCTACAGTACTCACAGAGAAAACTTCAACAATGTCGTTACTCGTTGATCGGACAGGATCAACATCTTTTTCACTGAGAACCCTCATTAAACAAACACCATCAGTTTCAAGAATCCATTCGCTTACGGACTTGAATTCTCCATCATCTGTGATGTATATCCTCTTCTTGTCGTCTGTTGTGGGCAAGTGCATGTATACCTGGTAGAAGACAACACAAAAATAGGAATGAGACAAGAATCGCATCAGAGATGTGGGGTCGAGTTTTGCGGTTGCTATGGCAAACATGAGCTCGGATTGAAAATGCAACAATTGTAAATGGCTGACATACCAAATATTCCCCTGTGAACCGTCTTCGCAAAAGTTATTGTGCTATCACAATCAAAATTCACAAATTTGAACTAATTAAGGGCTGCAAATCCACCCAAAAACATGAAAACCTGGCTGGTTTTTTAACTCAAGACATTGTTGAACAAAAATATCAGTTAATATCTGTTCCAAGTTATCGCGCCACCATGATCAAATTTCAGGAAAATTAACTGAGGCCAGTAACTCCACCCAACGTAGGCAGACCCGGGTGGTTTTCGATCTCAATTAAGAAATTGTTGATAAAGTCTCATACTGAATCATAAACCTCTTATTTTCCCTGCAGATTCGGTCAACTTGGAAGTTATATTAATATATATTAATATTTTTCACTCAGTTTTAAATTCGCGTACGTACCCATTACTCAGTATAGGATATATTGAGTGTGCATTTTCATAAGACTAATACTTATACTGCTTGTAAGATATCTCATTGATGTACCTTATTAATGGCTTCAATACCCTGGAGAGACATGTCAGAGAGCAGGTTTGATTCAATACATCTCAAAAACACATCATCCTCCATCTTATCCGCAACTTCTTCTTCCTACAAAATGAAATGTCAAATTTTAAAGATGGTGTATCTCATCCCCGAATTTTCCATGTTTAAAATAATTTGAGGATATCAAATAATAATTTTGAGTCAAATAGACTATCAGTAGGAGCTTGACACAGGTAAATTATTTTTTTCCTTTATTTTTTTCATGAACTTGGACGAGCTACTATTTTTAGGTCATTACAAGAGATAGAGCATCTTTTGAAGTCTAGTTGTCAGTTTTTGCTGGAAAAATTTGACAAATTGAAAACAATTGCATAAATTTAAGACAAACATTAAACATCTGGCTGGACATTATCTAAGAATAATTATCTACATTTTTTTTATAATAATATGAGAAACGACAGCATTTGAAACGAGCATTGCTGGGGCGTGTCAAAAATACACCTGTGTTAATTCCAACAAAGGGCCGGCCATAACTCAAGTGAAATTTGGTGGGTGGAATCCAAATTTTAACCTGCTTATATTTTGGGCTAGTAAACTCATACCAAATTTCATTCCATTCAGTTCAGATTTACTCAAGTTATAATCCAGAAACGAAAAAAGCAAACAGACAGACAGATGGATTGACAATCAATAACATAATATGTCCTATTTTAAGAAAGATGAATGGAAGTTATGAATAAGATAAAATAATAAAGAGTTACCGACCTCATTGAATTTACTGTCCTCTGAATTCATTATTCTTATCCGAAGCACTAATTTCTCTGCATTATCATCATTAAAGATGCAGTTCAAGTCATCACCAAATCCTATAAAATAAGATATCATGATCAAATTAAATAATCCAAATAACACAGACCACAAGAAGCATCCCAAGCTTGGTAAACCTTTAATTGGATATTCCACACAATATAAATGTCTGTAATGGGAAATGATTACACCCAATATGAAGCTGTCATCACTATTGGTCAGCGACTTCAGTTTGGATGTTATTGATTAGTTCATTAGTGTACAACCTTGATGAAGATCATTTTCAATGTTTCCGAGGCATATATCATGTACAAATGCATGTACAGAACTTAAGCTATCCCCCCCCCCCCCCCAAGTACAAAAGAGCGACAAACCAATTGGTTCCTTGCATGAATCAATGGCTGATAATAAGCAATTTAATGTGTGTAAATTTATGTGTGTAGCAGCTAAACATATATTCCAATCGTAAACATTTAATGTGTGTAAATTTATATGTGTAGCAGCTAAACATATATTCCAATCGTAAACATCACGTAAATTAGCCACACTATTGAGCTTAAAGTGATGTGAAACACTCCGGTAGGATGTTCAAATAGAAATGGGGAAGAATCTTGCTCAAAGTATTTTTTTTTTTACAAATATTATATCCAAATTCAAGACACACAGTCATGCCTGTATATTAATTGAATGCAGTGACTCTTGTTGGCGAAATCATCTGCGTTTGTTTATCGCCGATAGTTGCATCCCGAATCAAGATGTAAATATTTACAATTGAGCGTAGTTCACACGATGTTAACTATGGAATGGTACGGTCGATTTGTTGGACATTTTTGACAATGTTAGTAGAATGCTACATTCCCCAGTTGCCATAGCGCCTGAGTACTAACTTATCAGTTTCACGCACCCTAACAAGTCCATAATATGTCTTTAATGTTATTACCATTGAAACATGACATTTATTACATTCTGTTGTTTAAATAAGAGTTGATCTTGTATAATTTCATATGCAAGTGTTAAACAGATAGGTGTAAAAGTCTCCCCCGTATGTCATCGCACAAAAAAACATAGAACAGAAGAGATTTACTGCTATGCGTTTATTAATTATAAACACACTACATGGAATGTCTCATGGCACCCTAACCATTCATACTTGTTCTCTCATGTTTTGTTGCACTTTAAAATCTGACCTGGTTTTATCTTTTCCAATATATGTTCCTTGGACAGTTTTTTGTCCGTCAAACACTATCCAGTACTATTCTCACAAAACATGATGAGATCCACTTATGCCAGTAAATATGTCTCAGACTATCACCCCTCACTTTCACCTTACACTCATCAATAGTTAACCATTTTTATACTGAACAGCTCTACCACCCAGTTATAAAAGTATATATCAGATTTGTCTATTATTTAGGAGGGGTGTTCAGGAAAAATGAGCAGACGACAGACTGACAAAAGATAATACAAGTGCAGGAGGATTCCTATTAATTGGAGGGAAATGTTAAGATAACAAGTTCAATATGGGTGTTGAACTTATTATCTGAACAATTCCTCTCATCAATGAGTATATAGTTTAGTATAGTCCGTGTATGTTTTAATACCAAGTTATAAGATCACTTATCAAAGCAATTATGATTAGCTGCTATTACAGAGTCATTGGCATCTTTGAGTTTTATTTTCTTCCTGGATTTTTTTTTTTATTTGATAATTTTTTTTAATTTCGTTTTTATCCATGAACATATATAGAAATGTAAATCTGAGCAAAAATATGTGCTAATTATGGATGTAACAAGAGCATCGCAAGGGCGTGGCAAAATATTAGTGTTGAAATGATTAATCGACTAATCGAAATCGACGCGATTATTAAGTTAATCGATTCCGAAATCGGCTAGTCGGAACACACCATTATGCCATCGCGAAAGCAGTGCCGTTGCTGCCGTTACCGAATTACTGAACAATTTAAACAATCAAGCTATCGAAATACACAATCACAATTATCTTGTTAAAGCCTTCTTTGTTGTCCCTTTGATGCGATAACTGCTTTCAGTACTTGGTGGTCATGCACGAGCGCGAAACCCAATGACCTCAACTCAATGTATTTGTCAGCGCCGCGGCGGCTTATTCTTTGAAGTTGAGACGGCCGCCTTTGATAATCAACTTCCAAGAATCAGCGCCTATCGCAACCCTGTCTATTTCGGCGTGACGGAATTGATCTGAGTGGTAACTGGTCAACGTGTTTGCAGGTGTGCAGGACTCAACTTCAATCAAGTTAGTTGCGAGGTGACATTATTAAGTTTTAAGTTTAATAACAAGTCCAATATATTATAGTTTATTGAAGCACAATGCCAGTATACCTTTAAAGTTTATTTGTCAAATTGTGTGATATTTTTTACAACCACCACATGCATCAATTGACGTATGGGTGAGCGTATACGATCGCACGTTCTAGATATATTGTATTCTAGATATAAATATAAAGCCAACCCGCTGTCGGCCATGCTATGCATCGAATAGCGTCGCGTATTTCGAACTAAACTGGCGAGTCACTTCGGAAATCCCACGTCGTTTATGGGCTGTGTTTGTGAAAAATTACAATGTATTTTAGCACCTCAAACTTAAATCCTTCGCGGAATTGGGCGGTGACAAAGCTGTTCCCAGAAACGTAATCTGGATGACGCAAATTCCTGGAATCGTACTAAATATAGAACTTTCGACATCGCATTGAAATGTACTATTAACATCGCCGGTCTGCGCAGTTTTATTTCTGAAACTGACACGATCAATTGTGTATTCGGGGACTCGCGAGTAAAATTGTATATATTGTATATGTATACAATGTACGAGAGACAATTATGTACGCGATCAATTCAAACAGTGAAAACACGTGCGTTTTGGTGGGAAAATGAACTTGCAATGCATACAAGGAACAACATTATGCACGCAATGCATGGCCCATTTTTAATATATGCGGACTCTATATATACAGGGAACTTTACCACATTCCGTGTCCGATATATTTACATGACATCTGCGAGCATAAAAGGCTTGTTCGCACTACAGCTGTTATAACATTTATTTTGTAACTTTTGTTTGACTCTGTCGGAGATGAAGTTCGTTTCTCAAAATATCTTGCATTTTTTCATGTACGCCCGTTTCTGATTGTTGCACGCGCTTCCACTCCGTAATCTGTACATTTTCCGTGATCGATCAGGTGTTTGTCACCACCGTTTAGATACATACATCAACTGGATGGTAATTTGATTATCATAAAACATCATATACCTAAGACAAATTAATAACCTATTAACCTTCAGTGATATTAAGCCAAATAATCACGGCAAATAGTGTTAAATCACGTCTTGCTTTGCGTTTGAAAATACAAAGTTGGTTACCGACACTTAAAACAAACGGCAAATTATATACGTATATGGGCACAAAACGGTAAGTTTCGGAAGGGGTCCGACTAGTAGTTGATTCCCTCTGGCGACTAGTCGATTCCTCAAAACCACTAATCGTTTCAACACTACAAAATATGCCAGTGGTAATTCCAACAAAGGGCCATAACTCTGGTGAAAATAGGCAGGTGGAATCCAAATTTGAACTTGACCTGTATTTTGGGCTAGTAAACTCACATACCAAATTTCATTCCATTCAGTTGAGACTATCTAAAGTTATCATCAGAAAAAACATAAGTGAACGGACAGACAGAACAATAACAATACGTCCCATTTTTTTAAAATATGGGCATGCAAAAAGGCTCCACTGTATGGTACCCTTTATACTTGTTCTCTCACGTCCTGTAGCACTCTTATGAAGTCCTACAGTAATGCCCAAAGTAATTGACCACTTAACCACAGCAGAATTATGGGTAATTTTTCAGGATTTAGTCGGAAATATGGCTTGTTACCATTCATCGGAAAGCTCACGATGAGAGCTTTCCAATGAATGGCAACAAGCCATATTTCCGACTAAATCCTGAAAAATTACCCATAATTCTGCTGTGGTTAAGGGGTCAATTACTTTGGGCATTATTGTACCTGCTGTTATCTTTTCTGATATATGTTCCATGGCCATTTTTTTGTCCGTCATACGCTTTCTGTCCAGCTCTATTCTCAGCAGCCAAGATGAGATCCTTGACACCTCGAAGTCGGGCATCTCGTAATACACATTGACCCAGTCCTGGTCTTCCGATATCACAGTGTTCTGGGGGTCAGGATCATAGTAGATTGCTGTATTTGCAGTCACCTTCCTCAGTGTTGTGTGCTCAAGTCGACAAAGAATATCCTGTTAAGGCAAATCAGTTAAATCAAATTAGAACAAGGACATTTTGTGTCTTTCATAACTGTTAAACCTTTCATGAAGGGAGCTGCACTGGTGCAGCATTAAAGATCCTGTGCCAGTGCATTCTCTTATATATGCGAGTCTCCCATAGGGAGAACATGCAATAGCTTACAAGGTCAAGGTAAATACTGTTAGGCCAATGCATTCGCTTATATGTGATGCCCCTATGGGAGACTCGCATATATAAGAGAATGCATGGGCACAGGATATTCGCAAAATTTCAGGAAGCTCCAATCATGGAAGGGTTAATGGTGTTGATAGTTAATGATAGATTACAGCGTAATTTCAAACAATACAAAAGAGAACATCTAAGATTTGATAAAAATAATCACATGTTAACCCTTTCAGTGCCAAGTCCGATTTTTGTATCAGCCCATATTTCCTTGATCATTTTTCAAATTTATTGATTATAATAATGTGATACATTGATATCACATTATTATAATCAATAAATTTGAAAAATGATCAAGGAAATATGGGTTGATACAAAAATCGGACTTGGCACTGAAAGGGTTAAAGACATATTACTAAACATAATTAATTTTAGCCACTTATAAAATCAAATTTTGGCAGGGAAGTCTTATAGGACATCAGAGAAAGAAATTAGAGTGACATGGTTTTATTCATCAATAGTTACTGAGTCAATTTTATCATCACATGTCCGATAAATAGAGAGAACTAGTACAGAATTAATGGCAATAGTAACATTTATACATTGAATGAACATAATTTCTCAAACACTGGGGCTAATATGTGCCATTGAAAAATGTTTGTTGGCATTTTAATTGTTGTGTTTTGGTGATTTTCAGAAGAAAATGTGTACTATAGGGGTCATCTTGGAAAAATGGTGAAACGAACTAGTGAAAAAAATTGACAACAAACATTTTCCAACGGCGCATATGAGCCCCAGTGACAAAGGAAAATGCTACACAATTGAGTTTGAAACAAGCCGACTTGTAATAATACCTTAGCCTTTTCTGCATCTCTTGCCGCTTGTCCAGTGAGGTACACTGTCAGTGAAGGAGTTTTGGGTTTCTTGGAAATATTGATGATCTCCTTCAATCGAGGTACACCAAGGGTGACATTTTTAGCTGATACACCAGCAAAATGGAAAGTGTTCAGCGTCATCTGAGTGGCAGGCTCACCAAGCGATTGTGCTCCGAGAGCACCCACCATTTCACCCGGCTGTACCTGTAATTGAGAGGTTATAAACGCTGATTCAAATTCTTTATTGGATATTACCATTAGGGCAGTAACAATATACATGGTCAACGTACACTAAATCAGTGTTCACAAATTAATACAACCTGAATGATCAGAACCAACATGTTGATGATTGGAGATGGAGTTCATGTTATATTAAAATGCAGTCTAATAGTTGGCTCGAGAGAACATTGCTGGTTTGCTCCTATACACATGCCCATCTTCAGATATTATTCGATTTCCTGTATCAAACAAAAACCTGGGAATTAAGGAAAATTTGCCTAGGCGAAAATATTGCCTACGCAAAATGATTTTGCCTAGGCAATTTTCATTTTTACCTAGGCAGTTTTCAATAAAGTGTTGTTTTCATTGAATTAAGATGAATTGTTGCTCACAAATTAAACTAACATGTTATGATAGCTGTATTGCAGAACATGCAGACTCATTATTAAAGTTATATTCTATCTGAGGATAATTCATTTTATTCAATTTATGTGTCCACGGTGGTGAGGTAAGAACTATTCCCTTGGGCTGGGCATGCAGGGTTATAACTCACTGAATTGCAGTTAATTTGATTTTGAATGACCCATCATGATTTGACTGCATGAGACAGACTGAGAGCCATGTTGTATCAATTATTTTTGTTTTTGAACTGATTGTATTTGTGTATACTTTAAAGAGTTTAATTACAAAATAATAAAGAGTCAAGTCGAGACTGTCAGCACACAGAACCAGGTCATAAATAGACTGGGTGATTCAATTATTATCTTCACCACATGACATGATGACCAGTTATTATAATCAAATTGCGTTTGGTGCAAAACATGTTTTTTTTATTTCGCTCATCTCAACTTCCTGTTATTGTGTACTCCAACTGAGTACGCCAGACAGATAACGTTAGCGACCAATTTGCACACGAACCGACGATTGTAAACATGATAAACAAGCACGCATCATGAGTATAGGCCTAGGTCTTTAGACTATAATTGCTAACTGTGACTATGTGTTAAATATTATCATAAATATGATCAGCTTCTTTCATTGTGGAAACACGCGGTCGAAAAAGTTTTAAAATATCGGAGCACGTGCTTGTCAAGTTGGCTATACTTCGTCGGAAACATCAAAGCGCTATCATCAGTTGGATACATTGTGAGATGATTGGTATGTTGCGCACATGCGAGTGGCACAATGACCTCCTGTCAAGTTGGTGATGCTTGCGCTGTCAACCGTAACCGGTTGCTTGGAGACGGATTACCATGTTATATTGCCCACTAGCTGTGTCAATGTGTGCAAGTCGCGAGTAAAATGATTTTGTGGACATGTGTCGTGTGGCCCAATTGTGGAATTAATATAGAACGCGATCGTAAAACGAATCATCGCATTGTTAGCGCTTCAACAAACGTCCATTTCACTTCCAAATTGAACATGTCATCATTTATTTGCCTCGACTAAAAAAATGCCGACGCAAATTCATTTCACGTCGGCTTTTGCCGATTGCCGACGCTAATTCCCAGGGCTGAACACATGACATGACACAATACGGATATCATTTGAAAGTTTATCACGATACATTGAATTCACAATGAATCGTTGCAGCCCTAATACCATCATAATAAAATAGCATAATCCTTAATATGGGATGGGGCGATAACATGTCTAAAGTATTTGATTACAATACAAATACTTCCAATTTGATGATTACAAATACAATACTTTTCTAAAAGTAAGATTTCAAATACTTTTTGATATAACAACTCTCTATGCATTCACTTCAATGAGCATTATTCTGATAATCAACAACTTACGTGAGCTTGCTGGAATCTTGTATCTATCTCTCCAAGTATCCAATCAAATGCCTCTGTACTCAGTCTGAATTCTTCCGAGACTCGTTTGGCACAAAGATGGGATCTACAGAGGATTTTCATCAAAATCGTAGAGTTAAAGTTAGCTTCAATACTGAGTTTATCCCCTCCTGGTACTGTGACGAACTGTTTGCACAAATTCCTCACATCTGAAATGTGCATAAATGAGCAAAAAATGAGCAAGAAATAAAATAATACAAGCCTTTGGATTCTCTAAATTTGGGCACAACTGAACAGACCATAGACCACCATGGCTTGGTCTGGTGTGAGAAAATTAGTAATTTATCCTTAAAGGGGTACTGACTGTATGCAACAAATGAATGAATTTGAGCAACAAATGAATGAATTTGAGCCACGGATGAGTGCAAAATACACTCATGTGCTCTATGAGCAATGCAAACAACATGGTAATTATAATGAAAATGAATTTATGACTCCAGCCATTTATTCAGTTTCGTTATAATTACCATGTTGTTTGCATCGTTCATAGAGATCACATGAGTGTATTTTGTAGTGATGAGCCGATTGTCAAATACAGCCTTGCGCCGATTATTTGAGATCACAATCGTCCGATTCAGGTGCCGATTCCGATTATTGTAATAATTATACCAAAATATGCTATATGTGTTATATACTACTTCGATTTGGAAGCAACAACATCCGTAATATACCAGTATACATAAGTATACGTTTGGGTAAGTATAAAGGTAGGTATGGGTGGACTTGTGAACGAATTCCTGCATCCTGACAACAAATACACATGGTCTATTATGCTCAATTTACCGTAGATTGCTGTCTATATAAAGTCGCTATTTGTTGACCCAGTATTTCCCCTCAAAATGTGCATGCGCCTTATACAACTGTAAGTCAATAGGGGGTCTGAAATCTGGCTACAATCACAGACACAGGTGAGTTTTGGCATTCGCCGCGATGACAACTCAAATAAAAACAATTAAATAATATTAATAATTGTTACCAGTGTATTTATCCCTATCCAATTAATGAAATACAAGAATTCAACATGAGACCTACAAGAATTCAACATGAGACCTCCATCTGAGGAAGGGAATTTTTATGTTATACCACATTATCCTGAACTCAACTGTAGTCTGTAGAGACAATACCAAGGATGACGCAACACTTGTTTACTGTCTACAGGTTTTTTTTATGTTGGCTTATAGATAAGAAGAGGTCATTGAGGTCACTGGTTCATTTTACATAATTAATTCAATTCATTTGATATATAACTGAAGCGTGGTGAATGCAGTCAACTGTGTAATTATGTGTCAGGTGAGATGTACTTCCGGGGGTTTATACCTGTATTAGGCAGGACCTGGCTGTATATCGTTATATTTAACACAGTTTATTGAAGAAAAACAAGCACCTGATTATTATTTAGACAATCGGAAATGCCGATGTTGAAACCCAAGTACTGATTGTCATCCGATTGGGCCACAATCGGCCGATTCCAATTGTCGTTTCCGATCATCGGCTCATCACTAGTATTTTGCACTAATCCGTGGCTCAAATTCATTCACTTATTGCATATTTTCTGTGGAGTATAAAAGGAGATGGTCCCATAAATGGCCAGATTCAGTGTACAGTACCCCTTTAAAAATTGAATTTTCTTCGGACAAAATGAGAAATTTCGGAAGTTTCAAATCTATTTTCATATACGTGAACACGGCATGTCTTCATCAGCTATAATTTGGCCACAATTTTATATTTTGGGTATACCCTCTTCTGGCTTGAATTTGGGGATTTTAAAGGCCTGGTGTGCATTTTCTTATATATGCAAGTCTGCCATAGGGAGCCTTATTTATATAAGAGAATTCACCGGCTTACAAGGAATCCACTGGATTACAAGGCCAAGGTAAATATAGTTAGGCCAATGTATTCTCTTATATATGTGAGGCTCCCTAAGCAACACAGGGTTTTCGCAAAATTTCAGGAAGCTCCAGTCATGGAAAAGTTAAAGATGCTATATCTCATCCTGACACCAAAGCCAACACAATTTCTGTGAAAGTCATTTGAAAGCAAATTTGCATTGTTGTTTCCAAGCATATACAAAAGAGACATTTTGTGATACAAATGTGTCACAAAATGTGTTTCAAAAGATAGATTTTCAATCAAAAGTATAGTAATATTTTAACAATATTTGAAATATGGGCATGTCGGAAACCATGCCAAATTTTTTTTCAAAACAAACAAATTACTGGATAATTTTAACGAATGATGGACGGAAATTTGTCTTGAGAACCCCACCTTGGGGAATCGTGCTTTGGGATAAACTGAGCTATGTCCCTCCGTTTATATAGCGCTTTGGGAGGGATACATGTAGCGCAATGGTTTGTAGAAATCAACTTTTGTTTCCACAAAGAATAGTTCTTTGTGGAAACATCAGTTGATTTCTACAAACCATTGTGTAAGTGTTACATGTATGTCTCCCAAAGCGCTATAACAAGGGGAATGGCAATGGGAAAATCACACAATTATATGTTAAATCCACCAACTGCCAGTGATGAATAGTAGTGGTAAGGTTTAAGTATACCAGTTGGTAATAAAATAAGTATGCTACCAGCATCCTGTTGACTATTAACGGGGGAATGAGGTACCAGTACATTTACAAAAGAACAATATATACATGCATGTGTATGTATAGAAGATGACTAATAACTATCGACTTGTGAAAAAGGACATAACTGAAATAAGTTAATTTGAGGTATATTTTTGAGAATTTATATTAAAAAAAAAACTAAAAAAACAGCCTCCCTGCCTCGTCGTATTTTTTAGGAAAAATTGCCGGACGGGTATTTTTTTTTAATGGCCTTAAAGAAAGAATCAATACTCTAATATTTTCAGATGATTTACACATCATATGTTCTTGATTATAAAGATTGTCATCAAACAAGAAGTCAAATGCAATTAAGCATTCTAAACTAAAATAACCTAACCTTCAATAACTTTCAGTGGATGTAGATCTGAAGGCTTTCGTTTGTCGATTTTGAATATTTTCTGTGCATTCCAAATGAGCCTGTTGAGATTACATGGCAACACAACTCTGAAGTCACCAGTGGGGAACACCTGTCTTACGGATTCCCTGTCAATCTTCAGCTGTTCCCATTCTCTCTCAATCTCTGCTGCCGCATTAGCATCACCTGTTATTTCTTTGATTATTTCCTCAGACAAACATTTTCTCATTTGCCTGCAAAAAAAGGCCAAACTTTTAATCCTTTGTGGACTTAAAATTGTAAAGTTATGTAACAGAGCTTACCTATTCATGTGTGGAATCACAGGATCGAAGATCACCGCTCTCTGATATATATGATAAATATGTTCTCTTGATTAATATGTTCAACAAAGGGTAAATGTATCTGAGAACAGCCGTCAATTGAACTTCTATAGAATAAATGTAAATCCTTCATTTACTGTAGCTGTATTTACTTAACTTGGCAAATTTTGCATTAAAATGTTCAACAAAGGGTGTATATAGCAGAGAACAGCAGTCAGTTGAACTTCTGAACGTTCCCTACAAATGAATGAATGTAAACAGGCCTCATTCTACACAATGAGAATAGGGAAAAGTAACTTCATGCCCAAGTAAGGAGACTTCTTGCCAAAATAGGGAAAAGTTGGAACCATTGAGAGAAATTACTAAAATACAAACAGAGACATAAATAGCGATGTACATATGCAGCCATACAATAATACAACACCATTTATCAGAGTAAAACAAGGGAGTATTCCCGGGGAATTCCGCTGCTTAATGCGACAACAGGACTTTAGTTTCTGTTTACTGTGGCTTTGGGTGAATTACAAAATGAAACAAACTTGAAGATCAAGACGTTTATTAGCCACGGGTAGTCAAATGTAAAATGTATGTTATACATTGTTGCAAATTTTCGGCCTCATGGCCTTGTTCAGCCAGAGATATTATACGGACAGGTTACATACTGAAGAGTTCATTATTTCATTTGATACATAAATGAAAAGTCAGGTTTACGTTTATGCCTGATTATGTCATTGTCACACATCAATGACGTTCTCATCTGTCTTAGTGATTTGTTTGCATGTTGAGTCAAATCACCGACACAGATCATTGGCTGCCACCCGCATATACAAATGCTGGTGTTTGGGCAGTCACTGAAATTACAAGTCGACTCAAACTTCGCCTCAGAAATACAACTCCTCAATACATAGCTAATGACGGTGGACAATGTCATAAATACACTCAATACTGTAAAATATCCAAATGAGTAACAAACCAATACAATATGGAATTGTAAAGACTGGTTCAGTAAACTACTTACCTTTCATTGGTTGAATCAAACTTGAATTGTTTTTGGAATGCCTTATTGCTAGCCTTTAGGATAGGAATGCCCTGGAATTCTACTCCTGTGCCATCAAGCCCGTCTTCTCCATAAACCAACTGAATGAGTTGCTCCACTTGATTTCTCACTGTACCATCATATTTCACCATAACGCTCTCCATAGCTTTGATCAAACGACGCTGGATATACCCTAAAGACAGCAGATGTGTATACATATAAGCTTAGGTGATTACAGATCAACTGATAAATCATGTTTATTTGTAAAGTCCAATTTTTTTTTTAATTTGTTATTAAACCTTTACTTCTGAATGATAAAAACAAATTAAGAAATTTTTATTTCTTTATGTAAATAATTGCTCCAGAAAATATTTTATCCATTTATTACAAAATTGTAGACTTTTTTTTACAATATATATATATATATGCTTATGAACCAGATAATTATCTTCGAAAAAATTAAATAACAATTGCAACGCCAAGTGTGGCATATGCCCCTGACATTCAGTTTAGATAGTGGGCAATATTTGTATACATGGATTTTTTAAAAATATTTTCTAAATCCAAGAAGCGGGCATCATATCCTTAAACTTGGCTATCAATACACCAAAGCACAACCAAATCCGATGATCCATGCCAAAGTTGCAACTAAAAGTTTCATACAGATTCAAAATTAAGAATTTCCCCAAGTCAAATAAGGGTTGTAATTCTGATAAAAATGAATGGAAACCCGTAGTATGTGGGTATTCTCCTTTACCGCATGCTGGGCTATCACCATAATAAAGCACAACCGTATCTGATGATCCATGCCCAATTTACAAGCTGAAATGTTGGTACAGAGACAAAATTCAAAAATGTTCAAGTCAAACAAAGCCATAACTGGTAAAAACTAGAGGTGTGGGACTACGGATACCCCCCTGTTTTTAAAATACTAAGATGTCTCACATGTCAGTAAACATTTAGTTAAAATAATAAAATAACAGTTCCCATTGCAGGTGTACAACCATAACCCTAATCTTAAACCTATTGAGCAAAAAATGTAGGAATAAAAGCTTGGATAAAATTATGTATGTTGCGAAAAAAATTCTAAGTCGAAAAAGGGGAATAACTCCACACAAAATATGTCGGACAGACGTCATAATCGCAGGTGCACAGGTTCCCATGGTACTAAATATCAGTGCCAAGATTAAAAAACATTGACCGAAAAATGTAGGAATAAAAGCTCGGACAAAATTATGCATGTTGCAAAAAAAGTTTCTAAGTCGAAAAAGGGGGATAACTCCACCAAAAAATGTCGGACAGACGTCATAATCGCAGGTGCACAAGTTCCCATGGTACTAAATATCTGTGCCACGTTTTTAAAAAATTGACCGAAAAATGTAGGAATAAAAGCTCGGACAAAAGTATACACGTTGCGAACATTTTCTAAGTCGAAAAAGGGGGGATAACTCCAGCAAAAAAAGTCTGACAGACGTCATAATCGCAGGTGCACAGGTTCCCATGGTGGTTGATGTCTGTGCCAAGTTTCACGGAAATTGATCAAAAAACGACTGAGATAAACTCCGGACAAATTTGTGTCCACGGACGGACGACGACGACGGACAAGCTGACTCCAGTATACCCCCCCTAACTTCGTTGCGGGGGGTATAATGAATGGAAGAAACCTGTAGGAAGTTGGTATCCTTTCCCCCGAGCTGTGGTATCACAATACTAAAGAACAACTGAATCAGAAGATCCTTGCCCAAGTTACAAGCTGAAATATTCCTTCGGACACAAAATAAAAGTCAATTCTAAGTCAAACAAAGGCCGTAACTCAGGCAAAAATTACCCTACGAGGGTCGGGGACATAATCAGGCTTTCCGCTAGTAGGGCAGGGGGTCCCTTTAAGGGTCCCATTCCCCCAGCCAATTTTCCCCCTTCTGTCATTTCTAGCGAGAATACACACTCGGACCGATCTAACACTAAAAGTTGATGTCAGTATGTATGTAGGCCGGAGCTAACATTCAATGTGCAGGGTCGATGTGTTCCATTTAGTATATAGAGTACACTTTATTTAGTTTTTACTGAAATGCTCTGGATTCTGAATGAGCACACCCGACTCTGCATGTTGCACGCTAGCGCCAACCTGCAGACACAGTTAGATGAACTGAGGAAGTGTTCAAACCCGACATCGCTAGAACACATGCTTTGGAGTTCGCTGGTTACGTTGCTGCGGTTAGGTTACAAAAAATGACAGCCGATAATTTAATCATACCCACTGATTCTATCTTCATGTTGTAAATTATATATATCACTCCATTTTTATCAAAGCATCTTATCTATGTTTCTTATAATTTAGCTTGATATTTAGAACTAAAACATTGCGCCTTTATTCTATTCCTTCATTGATTCCAACCTGCTAATCGTCTATCTGCTGAGTGTTATATTCCGGCACGTTATGCATCCGAACTATCTGCCGAGTCTTGAATAGTGAGTCATTTAACTGTTTTCTTACCACCACCGTCGGACGGTTCTCGTTGCCCCGCTTTTCCGCCCGAGACGCCGACCTATCGATTTTCGACCGAAACAACGCAGGGCCTTCACCACCGGTGATCTATAACCTGGCAATTAATTTTTATCTAATAAATTTTCTAGGTTTTAAAGTTATTGCGGTTGATAGCATAGTAACTTGGGTAGAAAATGGATGCAAGACGATCAGCAAATCTACTCTTCTGATTCTTCTATTGGCCGATACAACAAAAGTAGGTCCACTAGTGTTTCCACGACATTGAAAACATTGACTGCATTTTCCCCTCGGCGGATACAGACCCGTTCCCAAAACCTGGCGGAAAGCCTGAAATAATAATCATCAAAAACTCACATATGTCTTCAATGTTTTATTTCTGATGCAGAAGAGCATAATTCGCAGTGAAATCTCTATTTGCTTTATTTGAGGGGGCTATGGCTATGAACCTCCAAACATAATCACGAGATTTCTGTTCTAAAAATAGACCCTTTATACCCCAAAATCTATATAAAACACTTGCTATCATTAAGGGTATGGACAGGTGTAATTGCACTCGCACCAATCTCCCTTTGAGGCACTGATAATTTATCATTATATAAAACGTACCTGTTTCTGCAGTTTTTACAGCAGTATCAATCAAACCTTCTCTACCTCCCATGGCGTGGAAATAAAACTCAGATGGTGTCAATCCAGCAAGGTACGAGTTCTCAACGAAGCCTCTTGACTCTGGACCATAATCGTCTTTGATGAAATGTGGCAGTGTTCTGTATCGGAATCCAAATGGAATTCTCTTACCTTCAACGTTCTGCTGCCCCACACAGGCAATAACCTATTAACAAAACAACCATGATCTTAAAACTTTCAGTTGATGGTTTTATTGAGCGATATTTAATTAGGACGAGAAAATTAAATGTCTCATTCAGGTCTGTAGATATGCTAAAAATTTGAATTTTTATTTTGCATATTCTTCTGGCTTTTTAGGTTTTATCTGCAGAATTGAGGTAAGATTTTGTATAAACTGTAATATTAACACTTTACCCATCACGTCAGCATTTGTCGGCATCCAGGTCTGCCATCACGTTGGCAGTAAATAAACATATATTGTTACTCTCTGTTTTGCACCATATTTCAGCGTTTTAACAAAACAAATACCAACAGTGTTAACCTCTCAAGATTTTATTTTATTTCCAATAACAAAATCTTTTCATTTTCGGCTGTTGTCATAGACGCTTCGCCTGGTTGATTGTTCCAAAAGGTCGCTATTCAGGGAAAACTATGTTGAATCTGACCCGTGAAATTGATATTGATAATTATATTAGATTATGTATTATTGCTTAAGTAGTGATGTTTTATTTCCAAATAGTGCAATATAAATATATTTTTCCCAGCCCTAAATCGTCACAGATAAGCGAAATCTCAGCATAATGTTTGCGTAACTGGGATGTTTTCTGTTGATTTCTATCTATAAAAATATTTATAATCTAAATCTCTTCTTTTTTATATTAACTAAAGATATGAGTTCAATCATTTATGTTAAATATTTATTGTATATTATTTAAAATCATTGAATAGCAATGCGAGGAACTTATTAGAAGCTTCCGAGGAAACAGTGCATTTAGCCATTTCTGAACATGTGTGTCCAATCGAAGTCGGGCGCGAATTTCAATCTTATAATTATCGAAAATATTTCAAGAGATATTTATCATTTTAATTGAACAAAATTTGCATTACCAGTATGTCCTCTGTTAAAAGTTTTTGATTGCCAGTAGCTAACTTTGTAAACACTTGCGTTATGACACTAACTGTGAATGATTTTTACGATTGCATCATCTTCACAAGGTCAAGGTAACGCCTGCAATGCGATTTATTTTTAGTATATTTGTCATCCTTGTTCAACATCATCATTCTTGTTCAACAAGATGTCTTGCTAACTATTATTTAGTTTGATATCTCATATATTCACGATTCATGAAGGACATGATCAACATATGTAAATGTCCCGAGATATATCGCAATTAACAGGGTCAAGTTCGAAGTGCTGACGTACGCATTATGTTCGTGATATTCATGGAAGGGGTTGTCAGCACTGAATATATTGTTCTTGTGTGATTATTAAAGTTCATTTTCAATGCGCGTTAACTTGAAGACATATTATGGTCAATGGGCCGCATTGTGATGTGAAAAATCGAAATGCTTGTGCTAATGCACGGTGCAGTGGAAACGCGCACATGGTGCACCATTTAAAAAATATTGATTCAGCGCCTTTCGTTATCTTCATTTTAAGAACTATCTTGACTATTTTATATTGAAAATTAACAATAGAAATTATACTGGGATAAATTACATTTCTTGGCCATAATACATACGAAGGATTGTTTTTATTTATTCATTTTACTTGAGACACTTATCAGCTGATTGTAGTATCAAGGTGAAGGTGATATAGCTGGTCAGAAATAAACAAAATGAATAGAACTACAAGTGGTGTTGTCAACTTGTCATCGTTGATGGAATATGGATTACTTTGACAAATAAAGCAGTCATTTGTAACTGAATTTAAGTGTACATATACTGGATTTAATATGCTATCTAATTTTGTATTTTATGTAATATTACACCACATAAAAATTTCTTAAAACATTGATAATAACCTACCAATTTTCGTTACACATAACTTTTGTTTGTGGTTCATATTAATTATAAAATAATGTGTCAATTCTCACTATTTCCGCCCTAGGGAGAAGTGACCTCTCTCGTATACCAGCATCAGTGAGAGCTTTCCGATGAATGGCAACAAGCGATATTTCCGACTAAATCCTGAAAAATTACCCTTAATTCTGCTGTGGTTAAGGGGTCAATTACTTTGGGCATTACTGTACAACTTCATACCTGAGATATGTTAATTTTGGATCCCTTTGATCCTGCCACCACCATAGCTTTGAAGTTGTTGAACTCTGATAAGGAAAGCTGAGCTTTTCCACCAGTTTTGTCTCTGGCATCGTTCAGAATTCTGTTCACCTGCAACAAAGTAGAGATTGAGGTTTATCTGAAAACATTCGCACCTGAAGACCAAAATTCTCCTTTAACCCTTTCATGATGTGAGCAGCGCTGGTGCAGCATTAAAGATCCTGTGCCAGTGCATTCTCTTATATATGTGAGTCTCCCGTAGGGAGCCTCTCATATATAAGAGAATGCACTGGCTTACAAGGACAAGTTAAATATTGTTAGGCCAATGCATTCTCTTATATATGCGAGGATCCCTATGGGAGACTCAGTCATATAAGAGAATGCATTGGCAGAGGGTTTTCGCAAAAAAATTCAGGAAGCTCCAGTCATGGACGCAGGGATATATCCTGTGGAATTCCCCACTAATGACGTTGAAAGTTTTTATTTAAAGCACACAAAAAGTGTATTTTCCTACTTGTTATATATTGAAGAAATTGTGTCTTTAATTGTTGATCCACTGTTCACAAAAAAAGATGACAATATGTTTTATCTAATAGATAATTCTGAAATACAGACATAAACGGGAAACATATCTTTATCTTATCATTTCGGCAAGCAAGATTATGAAATAATCGATTCAATATTTGATTCGTTTACAATTTTTTTTAGAGCTATTCCGTTCGAAATTCGATTTGATAAAAAAAAAAAAACACTATTCGCAGGAGCCTATCCATGGTAGTGAAACTAATACAAAATTTCATTCCCTTTAGTTCAGTAGAACCAAGAGTTAACATCCAGAAATGAAATATGAATGGACGGACAACAAAAATATAATACGTCCTGTTTTTAAAATGGGCATATACAAAAAAAAACATTAATTGTTGATCCAATTGAATCATATTGTATGGAGAGATTTTTATCACATGATCAAAAAAGCTTCTGCATCTTTGAAACAGATGTATTTCTTATCCCATTTGAATCATCACAGAACAGAAGTATAAAGTATTGAACACAGTTGTGGTGGTGTCAATGTGGTGGAAGGGGGGGGGGGGCACTCCTTTGGAGAATATAGATCTGTAGCATTAGCAAGGTAATGACCAAATGATGGGGAGTTGCATTAAATATCTCACCTGATTTTCAAATGTCTGTCTGAGTGTGTTACCAGGTGTTGGCTCCAGTTCATCATTATGTGCTTTCTCTATTACTTCTATCACATCAAGCTGAAAAACAATTGAAGCATCAAAATCTGTTATCAAATATAAGACTTCTAATATAAAATAAAAGGTCAGCCGACCACAGTGTCCCCCGACAACATGGCAAGTCGATGCCGCTTTGTTAAAGAAATTAACAACAATGTTGAAATTTTGTAAGTCGAAAAGGGTTAATAACTCGGTAAAAAAAATATTTTTCCGTCATCTATATAAATGTTGCACATCTCCAATATGTGGGTAACAATACTCTGAAGTTTCAAATATCTAGGATGAAAACTGTAGGAGGAGTTGATTACACCATGAAGGTACCCTCATACTGAAAATTAAAAAAAATGTTGGAATTTTCTAAGTCGAAAAGGGTTAATAACTCCGTCAAAACAAATAAATTCCGGCATCTATATACATGTTGCACATCTTCAATATATGGGCAACAATATTCTGAAGTTTCAAATCTCTGGAATGAAATCTGTAGGAGGAGATGATTACACCACGAAGGTACTCAAAAGTGTGACGGACGGACAGATGGACGGACAGACGGAGCCCGTTTCAAAAGACCCCCAAAATTATTTTTTTCGGGAGACAATTAGTCCTGATGACCAACTTTAAAAAGGGCCCAAGGTGAAATGTGCGAAAAATATACAAGCATGTAAAAACATCACCACTAAAAAGAACATGGAGAAATAGATCACCTTTGTTCTTATATTCATTGATAGTTCTCCAATAACAAAATCTCGTATGGTGTTGAAACCATTGTTATGTAAACAAAAATGTTACAGTGATGAGTCAACAAACATTGGTACTCACGTAATAAGTTCAAATAGTTTACACCGAATATGATTTTCAGAATAGTTTTCAATGCATTGACCTTTTCCTATACTTACCGTCAAGTTTTTATTAAACTTTTGTATCTTATTAGACTAATTGGAAATAGATCGTTCGTTCCACTGTAACAGCAATATTTACATAACAATGGTTTTGATATTGGAGAGTTATTAATAATGAAAATAAGAACAAAGTTCATAAAGATTTACATAAACAGTAATGCCCTAAATAATCGACTCCTTAACCACAGCGGAATTATGGGTAATTTTCCAGGATTTAGTCGGAAAAATGGCTTGTTGCCATTCATCGGAAAGCTTTCACTCGGAAAACTCTTTCCGATGAATGGCAACAAGCCATTTTTCCGACTAAATCCTTAAAAATTACCTATAATTCTGCTGTGGTTAAGGAGTCGATTATTCAGGGCATTAATGTACTTGTTGATGGTAGTTGTTTTATTTACAGACTCTATTGTTATTTGCATGAACCACTCCCAAAGGCCTTGAGTCCCTTGAAATCTTTCTGAGCCGACCCATACAATAGTGCAGTAAGAAAGTTTGTAACCTAGAATGCATGGGTCTTGGATTTCATCTACCCCACAAGCCAATAATAGACCTTATCACAACAATTTCCTTTTAACCCTTTCTACACTGAAATATAAATGGAAACTGCATCTCGAATGAATGCCTTCAGGGAAAAAATTAGAGTAAAGATAGATTATCATGGAATCATCATTAAGAAATCTCATCATTAGGCAATCACTGTTATCTCAACCCTTTCTATACTAAATGGATTCTACCAGTCAGTTAACAAGACAGTCAAAGACTGTGGGGTCGCTCACCAGACTGCAAAGACTGATGAGACTGGGACTCTGGAGACCACAATAGTCAGAACTTTTCATAAGCACTTTGAAAAAAGTAGATCTAAACACGATATGTGGCTAGAGAGGCTTCAGTAGTGTACAGTGGGTAAATTCAAGGTGAATATCCACCATGAAATTGCCCACTGTTCACTACTGATCACCCCCCTCCTCCAGCTCAACAAGTCCCCTCCCGACCGGGCTCCAGACTCCCAAGTCTTGGGTTGGAATTTCACAACCGACATCTCAAACTTCCTCAATTTTTGGAAATTTCCAATCTCACAAGCACCTTTTTATAAAACCATTTAGACATGTTTGAAGCCCATTTATCCATGGACCCAAAACACCATACATGTATGTCAGATTAATCAGTTAGGTAGTTCCAAGGAAGATGTTTTAATGAATTTGGTATTTCAATGATTTTTTAAACACAAAATTGTTAACTCCCCATAGTCCCCCGTCATTTCTTAACAGGTTGACCTGATGTTAACAAATCTGAATATCAGTCACTAAAGGATCATCCATACTATATGTAAGCTAAATAGTCCAACCTCTCTTGAGAAGACAATTTAAGAATGACTATAGAGACATACAGTTATGTCCCTGGTCCCACCCTATTTAACCTGGTGACCACATCTGAATAAATTTCAATACCAGACACCAAAGAACCCTTCATACTAAATATCAGCAAAATAGACCTGTTAACATTTGTGGCGATTTCGGTCGAACAGTTTAACCCGAAGTAGGAAAATGTGGACTGTTACTGGTTGAAAAATCAAATCTACAGCCTCATTGCCTCCACCCAGGCAGCTTAGAAATCAATAGGAATCTATATATTATTATACCAGTATCAAACAGCATAATACAGGTAGGGTGGGTGGTTGAGAGTTAAATCTCTTATCTCTGCCCTTATTTGAACAAATGTGAATCCCCATCTATGAGATCTATTCATCTAGATATTTCAAACGGTAGATTTTAAGAGTTGAAGAAAACTGATTTTCCTCAAAAGTTTCCTAAAAATGACCTCACGTGTACAAATCTGAACCCCACTCACCAAAGGACCCTCCATACCAAAAGCTAAATAGGCCTGATGGTTTCTGAAGAATTACTATGGAGGGAAAGAGTTATGGCCCTGGCTTCTCACCTATATGACCTGATGAACTCATTTGAACAAATCTGAATGTGAGTCAAAATATATAAACCATTTCGGTCTTTAATATGTATGTGGAGAAGAACAAAATTGATAGACAAATTCAATCCAATATACCCCCCCCACCAAGTTTTCTTTGCAAATCAGGGTATAATGAGTACAACTGGATAGGTGGTGGTTAAGAATATAATAGTGGAACAGCCAAGCCTGAATATAGTGTCTGACTTTTGCAGAATGAGGTCACTAAAGGGTGAATTTAGTGCTGCAATCACCAAATTCACCCTCTGTGGACCTCATTATGCTTAGGCCTCAACTGCCATGGGAGACATAGGAACAGATTGAAGTTGTCCAGTTAATTGGTGATGTGCACCCATTGGGCACTTCAATTATCAATTTTATCTTCTGACAGCAAATTAGGGAATATAGAAACTGAACAGAAGGGAAAAAGTAAGTAGAAATGTCAATTTAAGACCTGTATACTTCCCTGAAGATGAGGCCTAAGCAGAATGAGGTCCCTGGAGAGTGTATTTGGTGATGCTAGCCTACTGTGCAGAGTAGCATCACTAAATTCACCCTCTGGGGACCTCATTCTGCAAATGTCAGACATACAGCATTTTGTTTTGATATGATATGATAATGATACACACAGAGCATGACTGTTTACACCTAGCTGTCAGTCAGCTAGATAACATCTGAATTGATGACTGTTATTAACTCTTTCTGTCTGGGGCTAATACCATACTTTATGGATGTTACAAGGTGTCAGTTTTTCTAATTAATTTTTCTTGACTGCAGTGGGTGCAGGGCTGCGCAGATTGGGGGGGGGGGGTGGTAGTGGGGACAGGGGTGTAGAGGGGTGGTAGTGGGGACAGGGGTGTAGAGGGGTGAGGAGGGAAAGGGGTGGAATGGGGTGTTTTGTGTCTAAAAAAATCAAAAAAATCAGGGGTTAAAATGAAAAAAAATTTTTTTTTTTTTTTTTTAAAGTTATGTTCCTGACACGGCCCCTATTTGACACACTGACCCCATTTGAACAAATCTGAACCCCAGTCACACAAGGACCCACCATACAAAATATTAGCTAAATTGGCCTGATGATTCTGGAGAAGAAGTCATTCTAATAATTACTAGGGATAATAGAGTTATGTCCCTGATTCTGCCCCTATTTGACCCAGTGACCCCATTTGAACAAATCTGACCCCCAGTCACTCAAGGACCTTCCATACCAAATATAAGCTAAATAGGCCTGATTGTTCTTGAAAAGAAGTTGTTTTAAGAATTACTATGGCGGGATAGAGTTATGGCCCTAGCTTCGCAACTATTTGACTCAGTGACCTTATTTTAACAAATCTGAGTCTGAGTCAAGCAGGGAACATCCACACCAAATATGAACTCATTTGGCCTTATGATACTGGAGAAGAAGATGATTGTTGACGGACGGACGGACGGACAGACGGACGGACGGTCAGACGGACGGACGGACGGACGACGGACGAGGAGTGATGACTATAGCTCCACCGGAGACTTCGTCTCAGGTGAGCTAAAAAGAGTACAACGAATTATTGATTCAGAGGGATGTTAAGGTGATAACAGCAGATGACAACATACAAATAAAAGTGCAAAAGGAGCCCTATTTATCGAGGAAAACGTTTCCTGAACATTTCCTATGGGATAACTACCCATCAAGGATGCTTTAGCTTTAAGGTTAAAGCTGATGACAATTCTCTACAAATATTCAAAAAATTTAACTTGCTTACCCAAGACATCTCTAGCTGTACTATTTTAGGGGAATTCCGTTGGCCGTTACATTAGAAGCATTGAAGAGTTTCAATACTGGTGAATGTATGACTGGTGAATGTATTTATCCAAGTGTCACTTTGTCAATAACAGTAGTAGTAGTAGTAACAAAATGGAAATAAATTTTACATGCATTGTGGGAATGTGCAATAGTAATGCACATTGCACAATAGCAGAACAATTTTATTGAATTACAAAATATTAACAATTAAAATATTTCATAAAACTATAAGTTTGATCAGTAAAATGTAAAAAGAATCCACTTCACATATAATCTTCTTCCAAAATTTCCACCTACCTTTGCTTTCCGGATAGTGTCCTGAATATCAATATATGTCTGCGGGTCAGCAATAGTGTCGCCGATTCCGATACTATGACCCTCTATTAGAAGCCAGTTATTGACTACAGTCTGGATATGTCCATAAAATAAACCAGCAACCTCAAACCCAAGCTCCATAAATACGATATGGATGAGGGATCCGGCCGATGCTCCGAGAGTCTTCTTGCACACAATCCCACTCAGCAACACACCATCTTCTATCAATACCTGTAAAATGTAAGTGTAAATGAAACTGTAGCTCAACTTGGAGAGTGGATAATTTAATGTGTTACAGTCAATGGAGCGATTAGAAATGTGGAAAGTTGAAATGTCTAAGTAATACTAGATATCAACATGAAGAGAAAATAAACTATAAAGTAAATCTAAGATGGTCACTGGCAGCCATGTTTTCCAATGAAATTCAAAACATTTGATAGCTCCCATCTAGGGGTCACCCACGAAGATCAATATAAAGTTTGGTGATGATCAGATGAGGGATGTCGTCTGTAGTTGTGCTAAAGGATTTAGTCATGCAAAGAGTAAAATCCAAAATGGCTGATGGTGGCCATGTTTGTTAATGAAATTCGGAAAAATTAGATTACTCCTATCCATGTGAAGTTTAGTGATGATCGGACAAGGGATGTCATCTGTAGGGTGTACCTATGGATATAGTTATACAAAGAGTAAAACCAAGATGGCCACTGGTGTCCCGGTTTTTCCAATGAAATTTTGAAAACATTTATGGCTCCCATCTAGTGGTCAACCTAAATATCCATATGAAGTTTGGTGACGATCGTCTCAGGGATGTGGTATGTAGGGTGTGCCAAAGGATTTAGGTCATGCAAAGAAAAAATTCCAAGTTGGCTGCTGGCAGCCATGTTTTATGACCAAATGACCCCTAAATGACTCATTCCAATCTACTTGTCAATGTTAACATTCATGATGATCAGACGAACAGTTCGACCTATAGCCCATGCTTATGAATTTAATTTTGAAATCAAAGATGGCCACTGGCGGCCATGTTTTTTGCCGAGTGACCCCAAAATGACTCGTTCCCATCGACATGTCAATGTTAACATCCACGATAAATTTCATTATGATCAGATGAACAGTTCAGCCTGTAGCCCATGCTAATGACATTCTTGGCTCCATTTCATTATGCAAAGAAATTAATAATGATTTCACCACTCTGCCATTTTCCCACAGCTTGTGTTAGGACGGGTGACAAGAAACTGATGCTGACAACAAATTTTTTTATCAGAAGTTTATAAAATACTAGCTGATGTGCCCGACATCGTCCAGGCTATTTAGAGATTTCTTTGTGATCGCCTCCATCTGGGCAGAATATTCAATACTGAGCGAACAATTTTGAAAAGTATTAGGAGAAAGAAAAAACCTATTGTTCGATCAGTCCAGAAACATGCCTATATGAGCGAGTTCAAGGACACGGTCGTGCACATGAAATTGGACCCACACATATTGTTCCCGGGATCAAAGTAGGCCTACATACAAAATTTGAGTTGGATCGGTTTAGCAGTTTTCGAGTCTATAACACACATACATAGACAGAAGTTCCAAAATATATAATAGAAGAGTCCATGTTTCCTTTACATTAGGTGTACACGGAAGCAACGTAATTAATTTGTCGCGCGATTTCACCATGCGAACTCCTTTCTGCATATATTACAGGCGGCACACTTAGATTTCTTATCTTTCTTTGAAAAATATTTCCACACAGGACTCGTTTGTCGTCGTGCTCTGCCATGATTACAGGAAGTTGTGACAACCGAAACCACGGGTTTTCCCAACTTACCACGGTTGTCATTTCCGGTTTTTCCCGACAACCGAAACCGAACTGATTCCACAGTTAACCGCCCATCTCTAATTACCGGTAGTATATGGTATCCACAGTGGTAGAGACGGCCACTGCAGTGGAGTTATGGTACCATGCGGTTATGATACAGTGGTCTATTAGCGGTCATCGCACCGAAAATAATACGTCCATGAGGAATTTAAGTTCCACAGATGTATATGGAGAATCACTGCATTTTATTTTCAGGGCTGCGAACTGTGACTGTCAGACCGCATGCATCGTGGTGTAACAGCAGTGAAGCGGTAACCTTACTGCGGTGTTGGTGGTTACATCGGTATAATACCGCAACATTGCCGGGGTGACACCACATTAGAGGTGGTCAATTACTTTAACCCTTTACCCAACAGAAGGGCCCTGTGCCAATGCATTCTCTTATATATGCGAGTCGACCATAGGTCGCCTCGCATATATAAGAGAATGCATTGGCTTAACACATTAAAAATTATAAAATTGTTAAAGAATGTAAGAAAAAATGGTAAAAAGTGTTAAAAAAAGATTTTTTTTAGGCCAATGCATTCTCTTATATATGCGAGGCGACCTATGGTCGACTCGCATATATAAGAGAATGCATTGGCACAGGGTATAACTAACTATCACAATGTGGTCAAGGAGCCGGTTCCAATGATATCCATATTTGTATGGTTCTATTGAGACAGACCGAAGATATTTTAGGCTGTTGAAGCTTTATTTGGCCGGTTTTGGCCGGTTTGTTGGGTAAAGGGTTAAGCATAGCCAAATTGAATAGCCAAATTACATCATTATAAACCTCACTCATACCAAGTATTATATGATTCTAATTTAGTCAAATAACAAACCTTGGTATCCCCGGGAGAGATCCATTTGTAATCGCCTCGATCCTCATCATCAGGATGTGTGCTATGAGTTCGGATACAGTTGACTCGACCAGGAATAATAAGAGACAGTAACTGTTTGCCTGTCCATAAAGGCTTAGGCTTTAATATGGCTGGCTGTGGCATGTGCCCATCCCAGCTGGGCAAGAACATCAACAGCTTCATCATGTCAGGCTGAAACCAAATTTCACAAGAAGATTGAGCTTTAGTTTTACAAGCATAATTTCAGAAATCCAGTTCAAGATACTCAATCCAATTCGATGGTCCCCATATCATCAGATTCCAACAACAAAATTTTTTGAAATGCTGCTTCAGTTATCAGAATCGATTAATTGTCAAAAAATAATGCTGCTAACCACTGTCAACTATAGTATAAAATTGCCCAAAACCTATTATTTATCATCGTTTTGTTCAACAAAAGCCACTTGATTTTAGAGTAATCCATCTTCATCCACAATTTGGTCCAAGAACGTCTTCTCATTGACTTTTTTCCAGGCCACTAAAAAGTACCGGTGGTGAAAAATAGTAGATTTCAAAAATTGATGTATGATCACTCTGTGCTTTGATGGGTGGGTTCCTCGACTTGAATCAAATATTTTTTACCCCCGAAGCCAAGGAAATTGTAGTTTGCGAGCATTTATTTGGATTATGCATCTTTAAAACATCATAAAAAATCTCACAAGCTGATTTATATCGAGGAAACTTTAACTATGGCTATACATATATATTATAACACTAACCCTCTCAAGGAAAACATCTCTCTTGGTCATCTTTCGGACAGCAGTCAATGTGTCCTGCACAATACCCATGACGGGACGGTTTGACTGAGGTGTCACTATCATACGAGGTACATAAGCTAAGTTTAAAATCTCTGCTCTTGTCTCCAGTGACTGCGGCATGTGCAAGTTCATTTCGTCTCCATCAAAATCAGCATTGTATGGTGTTGTCACACTGAAATGGTTTAGATTTAGGTATCAGAAAGAGCAAGAATGCTGCAGGCTTATTTGAAAAATATTTACTGCTAACTTCCAAGCTAAATTGTGTTGAGACTTCAAAGATTGCATTTAAACTTCTTGATGAGACTTCAAAGATAGCATTAAACTTCTAATGTTCCAAATCACTTTCAACTAGGTTCATCTAGATGTTTCAGCCCTCGACATTAAGAATGAAAGTGTCAATGATACTGTAGCTCAACTTGGGGAGATATTAATTTTGTGCCGAGAAGTCAATAGAATTATGAAGAAGGGAAGTCAAAACGTTTCAGCAAATGGATTGTATTTTGAATATGAAATTATTTTCATTGCAAACATTTCTCCATTAAATCAGGGTGTGTCAATGGATTAAAATGTGATGGCGCCCATGTTTTTTAACGAATTGGCTTTCATCTAGTGGTCACCTCAGAGATTAATATGAAGTTTGGTGATGATATCTGCTCGGACAGACAAAAAACAAAACATTTCCAGATAAACAAAGATTGAATAACTCAAGAAAGGATTACCCGAACAAAATGATAGAAGACACCATTGAATGTCATCATAGTGGTGAATGTCCATACCAAATTTCATTAAGATCTGACAACATATGATGGAGATATCTGCTATGACGAACACAAAATTATTTCCTGATTAAAAAATATGGAATAACTCTAGAATGGAAAACCCAAACAAAACAATTGAACACTTCCTCATAGTAGTTAACATTCATATCAATTTTCATTAATATCCGACAACCGGTGGTTGAGATATCTGCCCGGACGGACTGAAAGACTAACGGACAGAAGAACGGATGCATGTAATCAAGTTAACCCACATTTCATCATGGGGGTATAAAATGCAATGAAATATGAGGCCTTTTCAAAAGGTTCATATTAATTACCTTGCTTACACATCTATGATTATATCATTGTATAGATGACAAGAGTGTACACTTATTACAACTGGTGGGAAAGCCTTGATTCCTATTTTCATACTTAGAAATTACACATTTTGCTTCCCAAATGTCCCAAGAAATAGGCATCATTATTTATACCTTGAAAAGGTAAGTCATCCAACTTCATAACATTTTATTTCCATGAAAATAAAAGAGTCAGTGAGATAACCGATATACATGTTTAAATAAAATTTTATTCTTGAAACATCACATATGATAAATGGAAATGCCTTCAGGGAAAAAATTAGAGTAAAGATAGATTATCATGGAATCATCATTAAGAAATCTCATCATTAGGCATTTGCTAGGTTGTTGGCGGATAACATTTATAGAAAAAGAATTTGCAATATCTTTCTAATAAGAGTTTAGAACATGACAATTTTCTTCTAGTAACTATCACACAATCCCAATATTATGTAAAATCAGCAGTCAGTTTCAAGATCTAATTTGGGTTAAAAGTCTAATTTTATTTCATTTCAAATTAAAAGGGATGCAAGAGATTTTATGTGAAATAAATAAATTTTATAAAAGTCTGTAAAATATCTATCATCAACAAATAGATGTGAAAAAGATTGACTTAGTTCTAGTTTTATTATTAATAACTCTCCAACGAGACTTCGCATATCAAAACCATTGTTATGTAAACAATACTGTTACTGTGGCATTATCGATCAAAGTCAAGTAAGATACCAAAGTTTAATAAGAATTGGCGGTTAACATTGAAAAATATTCTGAATATCATATTTAGACTAAAATATTTGAACCGCTCACTACGCGATTAGCGATGTTTGCGGACAAATCACTGTAACAGTTTTGTCTACATAACAATGGTTTTAACACGTGAAATTTTTGTTATTGGAAAGCTATCAATAATTAACACAAAAACAAAGTTCATCTATTTGTCCATGTTCTTATTAGTGGCGAGGTTTTTACAGCCTTTTAAATTTTTTGCACATTTACCCATGTAAAGGCTGTGACCTAAATCTGAAGCTCAACAAATACATGAATGAAACAAAATTAGTAATCTCTAGTTAGTGAATGCTCTATACATAATAGATTCTGGATCCTCCATTTACAT
This sequence comes from Siphonodentalium dalli, assembly GCA_032622095.1. Lineage (NCBI taxonomy): Eukaryota > Metazoa > Mollusca > Scaphopoda > Gadilida > Siphonodentaliidae > Siphonodentalium > Siphonodentalium dalli. Next base: position 90,475,674 of record CP136064.1, on the reverse strand, counting down.
CATAAGAACGAGAATGCACTCAGTGGAGCTGCCTAAGCTTGTGACCATCACAAGTTTGTGGAATCTTGCCAACCAAAGTTTGAACCACGGGTGCTGGGCCCTCTTTTGAAAGACTGGTAGCAAATCTACATATCAACCTCCAGTTCATGCATCGCTGAGATATTTGTTTATACGGACAGATTGGTCATTGTTCATTGGCTTGTCTTCAACAATGTGTCAATGTGCATGCCCTTAGTAACTGATCTCAGGTCTTCGGAACTATAAAAATTTAAAAGGTCTATTGGGCAAATATCAGTTATATTCCGAGATTCGCATCATAAAAAAATGTCTATTGTGATGAGAATGGAAATAGTGCAGTGTGTCTGATATTTGCAGAATGTGGTCTCCAGAGGGTGAATTTAGTGATGCATCACCAAGACCACGTTCTGCTTAGGCTTCATCTTCTGGGAAGTATCTCGTCTCAAATTAACATTCTTTTCAGTTACTTTTTCCCTTCTGTTCAGTTTCTATATCCCCCAATTTGCAGAAGATAAATTGCATAATCGAGATGACTAATTGGTGAACATCACCAACTTGAACTGAGGAACCTAGATCCTAGGTCTCCTATAGCAGTTGAAGCCTAAGCAGAATGAGGTTCCCAGAGGGTGTATTTGGTATGCTAGCCCACCATGGGAGATAGCGTCACTGAATTCGCCCTCTGGAGACCTCATTCTGCATGTCAGACACTCTATATCCAGGTTTGCATAAGAAAAAATCTAGGTCACCTATTTTCCATGTTAGCTTTATAAAAGACAAACCTGAGGTTCATCCTAAAAGTTGACCAAGGTAGCACTTTGATTCTGTGACACATCATACTCATCTTGTGGAGAGTTGGTTGTCGGTTGAAAACAATCACGTCATCATCTTGCATGTGTCTTTCAACCTGGAAGTGAAAAGGATTGCTTAGTTGATTGTTGCAACAAATAAATGACATTGTCAGAAATATCCGAGTTGTATAATCAAAGTGTCAATGACACTGTAGCTCAACTTGGAGAGGGGATAATTTGGAAAATTGTTATGCATTGCAGTCAATGGGATGAATAGGAATGAGGAAATAAAATTGAGTAAAAGAAACACAAGGCCATGATTTATTAATTTTATGTTTAGTGTCAATCGGTGCATTTGCCTTTTTGTCAGAAATTAATGACATATTTTGATCAATTATTTCCCAAAATCGGAACCATTGTGCATGTTCCAGAATCAGGGTTCACGCTGCCGTGAGCCAAATTTGCCAAATGCAAAAAAAAATTCAATTTGGCAAAAAAAAAGTTCATTTGGCAAAAAAAATGGCAAGTGTTTTTCAATAACATACTAAGAAATATTCTTTTCGAAAATATTGAATAACGAATTGTCTCTTTCGGGAAATCAAACGGTAGCGCGTTCACGCACCTTATTAACAAAGGAAGCCAAACACGCCAGCCTGAGTTGAAATTAGCAGCTTATGTTGCTACAAATTGCAGAACTTTTATGTTAGTAGTCATCAAATATCATCAATGATAACTGTTCATTAACGAACACGGTCAATCAAAAGTTTCGAATCTATAGACCAAACGGACATTCAACAATGCAGAAAGGGCAATGTTTTGTAAAGTTTGCATTGTGGCTGGTACAAGTAATAATGAATTTTGTAAGCGGTTGTTCCGTATTCAAGAAAGATTACATCACATTGCTCGAATCAGTGAAAGGTAGTTATGACTTTTACAGTTATTTACCTTTGTCTATATTTAAAATATACGATTTGGCGCTGTTATTTATATCGTGACAATGAATTCTTTAGATTTTGTTTTACGAAGCCTGGTCAATCTGTGACTCTGTGTAATGCTCTGTCTAAGTTTTGTTTGTTTAACGACTGGCTCGTATGACACAATAGGTTAATTAGCTGGGTTATAAAGGATATGGCCTGGATTAACAATTGCCATGCAGATTAATTCTATGGCTTAAGTTGTTCTCACCACTTATCAACATAAATAAATCAGTTGAGATTAATGATCATTTGTTCTTGTAATTATATAGGTTTTAATATATTAATGGTTTCTATACAATTTGTACCAACATTATTTACAACTATTGTTCTGCTTTTATGTTCAAATTCTCACACCGTTGATGTGGGCATTCCCCCGAGAGTCGGCAAACTTGACAGAAGTACGCAAAGTTGATTATGTCATGTGTATGCATGTTAATTTCATTGTGTTTATTACCATGTATTTGTTATGTTTTTATATATAATAAAGTTTAAAAACTCAAAACAAATCTTATCAATCCTGAAAATATTTGGCAAATTTCTTTTTAAAGTGATGTGAAGCACTCCGGTATGGTGATCAAATAGAAATTAAGAATAATCCTGCTCAAAGTAGTTATTTGTTACGAATATTAATCCAAATTGACGATACACATGGTCATTCTTATATATTAATTAAATGCAATGACTCTCAATGGCGAAATCATTTGTGTTAGCTCATCGCTGATAGTTGTGTCCCGAATAGAGATGTAAATATTTGCAATTGGACGTAGTTCAGACAGTGTTGTCTATGGAGTGGTATGGTCGATATCTTTGAAATTTTTGGCGATGTTAGTATCATGCTACATTCCACAGGTTGGCATAGCGCCTGAGTACTAACTTATCAATTTCATGCACCCGACCAAGTCCATAATACATCTTTAATTTGGCCAAAAAAAATCTCATTTGGCAAAAGAAAATTCCGGTCCAGGGTTGTGAATATTGACGTTATATTTTCCACAGGAAAATAATGTCTTCCACAGGAAAATAATGTCAAAGTCCAGCACACCACGTCACTTAGCAGTTTGAGGTCAATAATGATTATCATTAATCAATGCATATTACACTTAATTCTCAGAATCCTGGATGATGCTAAACATAAATTTAATTAAGCCTGGCCAATTGTGTGAAATCCACAAATTCTGGACTGTCTAGTCAGTGCATACCCCTATGTTGATGCCAATGTCAACTCTGAATACTTCAATTGGAACATTTCTACTTTTTAAAGATGCATAATCCGATTAAGCACCCCTCAATTACTATTTATTTGGATTTGGGGGTAAAAAATATTTGATTCAAGTCGAGGAACCCACCTATCAATGCTTTTTAGATATCGATTTTTTTAATTCTATTATTTTTCACCATCGAGACTTATTAGTAGCCTGGTAAAAAGTTGACGGTCTCAAACCAAATTGCGGCTGAAGATGGATAACTCTAAAATCAAGAGGCTTTGTGTTGATAATAAGGCCAAATTTCGTCAAACAACATGATAAATAAAAAGTTTCGGTAATTTTATACTATAGTCGAGTGGTTAGGCAAAAAAAAAAAACATCTCTGTTTCCGATAACATGGGGAAAATTTTCCAGGTAGGCAGGCGGGGTTTTTTCTTTTTTACATTTTTTTTTTTTTAACCGGCCATTTGAAAGTGATAAAATAGTGTAGTTCACCCTTTTAACATGTATTATAAATTGGCATGCTTTTATACATGTTAACTGGTAATATATTATGCAGCTTGCTGGACTATTAGGTCATGTATTAGGTATTAAAGATATTCTCTGAAAATAAAAGTTTTTGAGACAACTTCCAATTGAATGTATATTATGGCTACTAGTATGTGCTCCAGTGTGAATATTCAAGGTATTAGGCTATGGCCATGGGTTTAGAGTTATTCCTCTTACATAGTCCATGCACTACCAGCCCACAATACAACAGTATCATCTGATACCTTTATTTCCAAATTACATGTGGCTAGAAAAATGTTACTGACTGTTCTTGGATATGCAGGAGTAAACATGTTTTGTTCCAATCTTCCCCTGAATATCTCTGGTGTAGATTGGGCCTGAGGTTACACATTTTATGCCATTCTATTCATCACTGCCGACGCAATTTTCCAGGTGTTGGTCAACGGTGTTGACAGAGAGATCGTTTTATTGAATAAATACTTGCCATTCAATAAAACCTATTGTATTTTCATCCCCTCTTATTTCTCTTCATAGATGATCATTATTTTTCAGTGACAACTTGTCCATATTACCAAATCACTAACTTGTATTGTGGTTTAAAGTCACATATTTCCGACTTATATTTCGTTGCAATCCCAGAATGTTTTAAATAGTAGAATTGATTACCTGCCAACTTTTAGTGTAATTAACAGCAAGTCATCACATAATCCTTAAAGTACATGTATGCACATCAGATGACACAGTGCGAGTTGTTTCCATCACAGTACATGTAGTATCTGCTACTTGGTAGGTAACATCAAAGCAGTCTGTCATAAATAGTTTACACGGAGTTGATTCATGTGACCCACTGAGGCGTTTTGGTTGGCGACACAGTGACCCAGTTGGTGTGTCATTCATAACAGACAGTGGGTTAAACTCGGGTTTCTGTGAATATTCAAGGATGCCTAATGCATTTTAATCTTGGATGAAGATTTCGTCTGGTCAATATGGCGATTTCGGCTTTTGACGACGCTAATTTCCAGGAGTGATAACGGAATAAGGACTGTCAATTTCAAGCCAAAACGCACGTGCTTTTCACTGTTTAATTTTGTCGCGAACAGATGGTCTTTCAAGCAAGTTTTGCACCCAATTCCGCGAAGGAATTTAAGGGAGCTGCCGGTATAATACATTGTACTTTTTTAAATACACAGTCCACAAAAGACGGGGGGGGGATTTCCGTAGTGACTCGTCGGGGTAGAGTTTGATTTACGCCACGCTATTCACTGCGTAGCATGGCCGACCGGGTTGTCTTATTTATATCTAGAATTCGCGATCGCATACACCGGCCTACACATGCGTCAGTTGTGTATGCGATGGATGGTTAGTTCTGCTGCTGGTATTGGGAAAACCATAGCTATTAACTCACACACAATCCTTAAAGTACATGTATGCACATCAGATGACACAGTCATAAATAGTTTACACGGAGTTGATTCATGCGAATTCTAGATATAAATAAGACAACCCGGTCGGTCTATGGACTTCTGGAAAAAAAAATTGAGGCCGGCAAGAAAATCTCAGCCAGGCCGGGTACGGGAAACAGACGTTTTTTTTTTTTGGCCTTAGCATCATTTTTGGGCAAATAATCGATTCTGATAACTGAAGAGGCATTTATAAAAATGTTTTTGTTGGAATCTAATTATATCGGGACCATCGAATCGGATTGAGTACCTTTAAAAGAGAGAACACTTTGACAGGTTGTAATTTGCAGGACCGCTGTTTCCTCCTGTAAATTACTTTCAATAGCGACAACTACATGTAGGAATGTAATCAATACTTCCTCTTTTATGACCAGAGAACATGTTAAGTTGAAGTCAGAAGTTTACCTTGTAACCTATCTGTAGGTGAAGATCACTGGATTTGGGATGATATCGAAGATCGATTCTTTCTCCATTTTCACGAATGATGTATTTAGCACCTGGATACTGATTGGCACCCTGCCTGACCAAAGCATGCATTCTAAAAATAGAATTTGAGAAATTATGACATTGTGCCACCTCCAGTCAATTATCAACAAAAACAACATGTTCACAGTTTATTACGTCAAATAAGTTGAAAATACAATGTTTTGGAGCTTCCTCTTTCAAATGGTATATAATAAGCCATATATTTTATATAATATGATCTGGGGGTTCAAAAATTAAGTGGGTAATGAGAGGTCCAACAATTTTATTGTGTGGAATGATTGTCAAATGATTCTAATTACTTTGTACTTATTTTGCCTACTCAATATTCAATATTTATTCATAGTGAATATGATCCAAACAACAGGTATCCAATAACCGAGGATTGTTAACACAATAAATAAATACCTGTAATACACAGTACATATATTTAAATGACAAAACAACAATAAATGACCAACCTGTCAATGTTAAGTGGAGTGACGATCTCTGGGAAGGTTAAATTCTGTGCAATACTCCGTGGAACGCCAACTTGGCTGACCTGCAGATTTGGATCTGGAGTAATGACAGTTCGACCAGAGAAATCCACTCGTTTTCCCATAAGGTTTCCTCGAACCCTGCCTTCTTTTCCTTTTAGCCTTTGTTTGACAGATTTAAGAGGTCTTCCAGACTTTTGTGTGGCCTAATATTTGTAAAAATAAATATTTATTGGCAAACATATCCAAACCAGATGTCTTCAAGCAACAATTTGTATTAATTTTAGAACATCTTATGATTCTTTGAATCTTTTGACATTTGCTTGTGGAATTAAACAAAACACTTCTCTCAATACAATTACTCTTTCCTGTCAAATAAAAGTGACAACAATTTTACATTTACTATTTTTTTTTAATCACAAACGTTTGGTACCATCATTATTACTTCAAATTTTTTTTAATTCTTTTGGTATTTATATCATTATTAGGCCCAAAAAAAAGTATTATTTAAGTCTTCATACACTGCCGCATTGACATTTTTGTGCCAGGTTTGTCAAATGTATTGGGAGTGACATGACCGTTTAATACCGAACATATCACAAAAATAGGAAATCACCTCGATCTCTGCATAATCAAAGTTATTATGTAACCTTTTCTATACTGAATAATCATTGACGAGTAGTTCCCTTAGAAACTGTTCAGATAATAGGTTCCACATCTGCTAATTTTTCCTGAATACCCCTTCAAATGAATAAGACCCTTCCAATGTATACCTTTGCATCTGAATGGGAGAAAGGGTTAAATTGTTAGTATAGTTTACCTTTGGTAATCCAGGCATATCATTATCTATGAGTGTTGCCGCGTGAAACTGAAGCATCTTAACGTCTTCAATGATGATGTGAGCCGCGGCTCCATTCAGCTCATTCTTTCGCAGCTGATTGTTGGCTTTGACTATATCCGCCAACTTGTGAGTTAAATCATCCTGTTAAACCAGTGAAAGACAATGTTTTAGAAGTAAATCAATAGTTATGTTAAAAAATATTTAAAATGCACAGTTTAATCACAGAAATGAATGCCTTCAGGGAAAAAATTAGAGTAAATATAGATTATCATGGAATCATCAATAATTAACCTCATCATCAGACATTCTTTTGGGATATTATTTTAATTGTTCTACAATTTGACATTACATTGTAACAGCTGAATAGGCTTTGAAGAACAATAAAATATTTATTCAACGATTGGCCAGGGCATAGTAATTTACATGATGGCAAACTTCTGAAGTTAAAATTTCAAATACATACATGTGTACTTAGATATTCAGTACTGGTCTTTTAAGCTATTGGCCATATAATCAAATATAAGGACATGGAACTTTCTATATATACCAGAAATAAAATGTTTGTAGAGAGGTGGTTACCTGATTTCTTGCAGACCCAAACATAACTACTGCAGGTCGAACGCACAGTGGTGGAACGGGAAGTACAGTGCACAACATCCAATCGGGTCGAGAAAACTTTGGGTCCATTCCGAGAATATTACAATCCTCTTCCGAAATCCTCTTGAATATTTCATGGACTCTTTCGGCAGATAGAACAATTTTCTTCTCCTGGGAATCCTCATTCACATGCTTCCATTCTGCTGTGAGTTCCAAACAATTACGCCTGATATTAGGCTGGTACCTACCACAGCCTCCATGACCCTGTTGAAATCAAACAAGTAAACTGAGAGGTGCTAAAATTATTTACTATTTCTAAATGGAAGGGGTGCAGTTGGAAATTCCAAGTTGGACACCCCACCTCCAACAAACACCCTCTAGCCACGCCCATGTTACTGAAATTGACAGCAAGTCATCGGAATATGGAAAAAAATATTTTATTTCACAAACATTTGTTTTCAAATCAGTACAGTGAGCCATCGGCTGCAAAATTTGCACAACAATGCACTTTGCATAGTGAGAATAAAATCACGATGAGCATTGAATCATTAGGGCCGATGGGGTCATTGTCACAAGGCTCCGGTCACATTCGAAGCCAGTAGTGTTCAAACGATTAGTCGACAAATAATCGTCGACGTTGGTTTGTCGGAAAATCGACTAACTTCCAGAGTCGACTAGTCGGAATACAGTATATAATCTCATCAGCTGGCCTTGACAATGCATGCCAAGTTTCACTAAATGTGGGTCAGAAAAGCAGCAAAGATAGCTAGTCTATGTTCAAGAAGCTTTCCAAAATCCGAACATATGTAATAATGTCGAGCTTGACATAGAACTACGCCGAAATTCACCAATGCGATAATTCAAGTTAACCACTACTCATTTTCAATACAAGAGCAGTAACTCTATATTTGACTTCTATATACTCCCTATACCGCAGACGCAAAAATTTGTAGTGCGCATTTCTAACCAACACAGGTAAAGAGGGAGGGGCTTCCACAAAAGTGTTTGTCGATACTAACTGAGTAACTCTCCGCTTGCTACGCACGCCTTACGGAAGTTATGGCAACTTACAAAGTAGGCATATGTACGCATCATCGATTCATCGTATATATAATCATTATAATGTGTGTCACACAGTGTGTGTGTTTTCTTTTGTTTTTTTTTATTTTGAGCTGACTCTTGAGGCTGTATCGTTTATTTTCTATACCCTGGCAGAGAAGTATTTATTTGATTTCATGATTAAACAGAAAATCCCTCAATTATTTATTCTCATTATCATCGTAGATTCGTAGGGAACTTATTTGCGATCGGTGGGTTTCTAGAGCACCGGTTCATTCGCAACAAAACCACGTGACGTGTCACGTGATTCAATTCTCCGATCACAGTAGAGTGTAAATATTGTGATGATGGCACGGAATTTGTAATTTTCTTTCACATGTGTTTTATTAGTATAAGGTTGGTGATGTATTTGGCCGACTAGTCGACGTTTTAAAATTTAAAATTGGTTAATACACCTTCCCTTATATTGTGGCTATTTCCAACTGACCTTTTTGGGCTCTTCAGCACCTTCTTGTTCCATTTCAGCTGGAAGCTTTGTGTCTATTTCATCACCACCTTCGCACACCTTGTGACCTTTACAGAGGTCATATATGTGAGCCAATCGTTTCCTTGGAAATCCCTTTGATTTGCTTACAATATCTTTCACTTTCGTAGAATTCTGAAAAATAAATGAATTCCAAATACTTCACTGTTACTGTAAACACCAGAAACAGCAACTTGTGAGTCATTCCATTACAGTACTAGTATAACTTACTCTCGGGATCCAAATAAACATACCCCTACTTTTATTCCGCCCCCTACTCTCATTAGATTTTCCACCTGAACTCAGTCCTCGAAATTAGCCATGGCAATAAGCAATGTTTTGCAAATAGCTGTGGTAACATTTGAAATCTAACATGCCACGACATTAAATTTGTCGTGGGACATTTCTCCTAATTTTGAGGGCTATGTACGTTTATTCTGCACCCTTCTTTTATTTGGAACCTGAGAGTATTATACAATTAAACGTTAGTCCTACACTAAGACAAATTTGACGGGAGTGACTTGTAAATAACCAGATTCATGAGTGTATTTTACACATGTGAGTTAGAAACATAACACATACTGGTATATCAATATGTTAAATTTGAAAGTTGCTTCTCTTTTATCCTTAAACTAGCTGAAACAGGCTCTGAAGGGAGCTTTTATTCAGTGTCAGAGGGGGTGGCGGCCCCCTGTGTGTTGGGGGTCTGTGGTCCCTGTCTGCACTTTGATCTTTTTAACTTAAAATTTATTTTTTTATTTTTTTAAATCAAAATTTTGAAAAACAATGCCGTTACAACCTCCATCAGGGTTCCCCCAAGTCACCACACCAAATTTGGTTGAAATCTGACCAGCAGTTTGGGAGAAAAATCCGAACTGACCGACAGATTCTACTTTTTTATATATATAGATGAAGTGGATAATAAATGTACAACTAATACTACTGACACCATTCCCATTTTTTCCAAAGTAATGTTAACTATTCCCACAGTGTCACAATGGTTGCAATTCACATAGTGATAGGAGCAAATTTTAGCGCCAATAAATTGAATCAAATTTACGGGTTTAATTGCACTTGTACCCTACTCTTGTGAAGCACTGACATCTGCAGTCAAAATTGAGGATTCGTGAAAGGGAATTTACTTACCGTGTCAATAAGGAGTTTTGAACAATAGAAACAAACAGCTCTCAAAATCTTGATTGTCTTGGTGAAGAAGCCAACATGGAACACAGGTTTGGCCATTTCAACATGTCCAAAATGGCCTGGACATTCGGACATATTTCCAGCACAAGTCTGGCATCTGGACATTCTGTCAATGACACCCTGTCGAGGGTCCATCAGTCCGCCCAGCTTTGGTCGTCCACCTTCAGTTGTCTCAGGATACTTTATCCCTCCATCTGTGACTGACATCCGCCTCTGAAAGAATTTTTTTTACTGGGTTTATTTGAGGCTTGAAGGTTCCATATACCGGGGTATCGATAAATACTGGAACCAACCAGGATTTAATGTTTTTAATTTGTATAGCATTTTGCAGCACTGGGTAGATTTTGTATAGCATTCCCTACCAAAAATTTATTTTCATTGTAAATTGGTTAGCAGAAATTGCAATGTGAATCCAGTTAAATCAAGCCCTGGAACCAACAAATACGGTATAGACTACAGTATCTTCTAATATCATATGGTACCAGGTATCAAATTGTATACCATAGCGGAAACACAAAAAACTGCAATGTGGAATTGCGTCAGTTCATTGAGCTCCATTAGCCACAGGGGACTGACTTTCATTATTTATCAACACCCTTATCGACAATATCGGGTCCAGTTATCTGTGCAGAATAAAGAACAAAATTCTTGCCCGTTCATTTTACAATTATCGGATTAACAGGTCGCAAGGAACCATGCACTTGATGACTGAATAAGACATGATCAGTAGCACTTGCCATTTGTCTATATATGTCATCAACGTCGTTTTTCGGTTGATCTATGAGCGTATAGACCGATCAGTAGACGAATAACATACTGTATAATTCCGCAAAGCGGATTATACTAAGTATGTTATTCGTCTACTGATCGGTCTATACGCTCATAGATCAACCGAAAAACGACGTTGATGGCTTATAATTACAACTATAACACTTTATTTTCAGCTATCTACTATTAATCCATCTCAGAAAATTAATTGCCAAAACATGATTTTCCGTTGGACGATCTCAAAATTTGGTTGATGGGCCGAAAATAAATTGGCCGAAATTGTCAACGAGCATCTTCGTCAAGCAAACTTTCAGAAAATAAATATTTACGCTTCAACTTCAATTATCAGCAATAAACAATCCATGATAAAAAGAATTACTTGTTTGGCTACGATTTACGTTTAAAATGACTCAACAACAACCCACTAATTATCAACACACACAGAGTCGAATCCGCGATCTCCGGTAAAATTAACTCCAGACCAGTCCAGACTCCAGTCCGATCACGGCCGATGTAATTTGTAAACAAATGCCCTGATCATATATAATGTGCTCGTGACAAATGTCATGTCATTAGCATTGTAATAAGGCTGCAAAATGTTAAAAGGGTTGTAATCGGGTAACACAATTTATTTATTTCCAATAAATTTTGCCATGTTGATCAGCCTGATTTATGATAAGTTGTGTTCACCGCAGTAACTATACACGTTGTCATAGACGCTTTTTCGAAAATTGGACAAATCAAAAACGCGGCACGAACTTCGAGTGTTCAATCGAGCTTTACAAAAACATGAATACGGCTGAAATGAACAGACATAAGTATAGTATAGTGTATACAAGAAGCAGAGACATGGACTATAGACATAGACTACTTGTTCAAATGTTTCTAACATTGAGTTTTCGAGTTGTTTTTTCACTGAAATTCTAATGGAATTCTCGTTCCGCGCTTTCGCGTCATGCGGGGACGTCGTGTGGGGCGACGGTTATAGACTCGCCCAATTTTCTTAAAGTGTCACTACGCGATGTGACTCGTCTACTGCAATGTCTATGCACTGATAGACGCAGGTCACGCGGTAGCCTCTCGACCAATCAAATACCCGCATTTCGACGAAAACGAAAGAAGTTGTAATTATATAGTAATATACACTCCTAGATAACACTTGTCAGTGAAAGTCAAACCAATGAATCACCACATTCAGTGATTCACACCAAAGACTTGAAAGAGACAACAAATTTTTTGATATTTACAGGACGACAACAGTTCTAACTTACTAAGATAACTTCAGAAGTTAACTTTGCAAATAACATCATATTGACTATTGTGGGCTTGTCAGCGCAAGTCAAACCAATCATCACATTCAGTGATTCACACCAAAGACTTGAAAGAGACCAGTGCCGTGAAATTTTTTTTATTAGCTATTTTCAGCACGACAGCAGTTCTAACACTAACAGTAACAGGACTTCATAAGTTAACTTTGCAAATAACATCATATGGACTATTGTGGGCAAAACATATTTATGTTATTGTTATCTCTAGATGAAATAACATTATTGCATGACACCTACGATTTCATCGGGACTGAGGATACCAAACTGCACCCGCTTCACATCCCTCAACTTCGCATTCGAATCACCCGTGTACGCCATGTTGGGAGATTTTCTTTATCCGATTTCGATGGCGCAATAAGTTGAATAACGAAAAGTCTCGTAAATGTCCCAACTACAACAACTGGAATCTGATTATCGCTTCAAAATGACATGATTCTTTTGTCGAGTCATCGAGACAGGAAATTCTTCGGGAAAGCCAGTTAAGACTTTTCAATGGCAAAATTTGTTTTCCGTACAAAATACAAAATCGGCAAATCTCCATAGAAGAGGAGATATGCCAAACGCCGATTCGAGTCGCGTATTTATACTTTTCAGTGATTCGGGTTGAACAATAAACTTTCACGGCTCAATAAAGATAACTCTAAAATATTGCTTGATAATAGTATTCTAGAGTTATCTTTATTGAGTCGTGAAAACAAAATTTTCCATGCAAATCGTGGCCGGTTCGTCGGGGGTGGCCGGGGGTGGGGGGGGGGGGGGGGGGGGGGGGGGGGGGTGGATGAATAAATTTCAGGATACGATGTCCGGGTGGGTGGGTGGCATTAGGTGAATAACTCGGACGAAGTTAGTTCCTGTTGGGTGGATGGGTTTGAGCGCCGATCGCAGATTTTGACAATGGCATCATGTAAAAAAAAAATTAACTAATTTATTTTAAAATGTAAGGCTTATAAACTGAACCGAAATAGAGCATTAATGAAGAGAAGGGTGCTCCTAGTTTCAATGTTTGCCCACTATTTGTTCTTTTAAAAAACACATTATCATGGGGTGGGTCCCGCTTTTTACGAGGAAAAAATTGTACTGAAAAAAAGCAATGCCATATCAATTCGAGTTCACAGGTTTCGCTGTCCAGAGGGGCCAGGTTACTACGGTTTTAGATTTGTGCAGCTTTCGACCCTGAGGAACCAGGACATATTCAACAAGAGACATTGCGTGCGCGAAAATAAACAGACACGAGCGTCGCAATAAAACAATGACAGACGACAGCTAGATAGCAATTTTCATTCACTATAGGGCCTAAGCAGTTATATAAATTTTGAGACGAAATTCATTCATTAATATGTACTTTTACTTCAATGAACTAGAAATTTAGGTACGGTAGTTGCCGCCTCAGTTATCAGAATCGATTAATTGCCAAAAAATAATGCTAACCATATATATAGTTTAACTATAGTATAAAATTACCCAAAACCTGTTATTTATCAACATTTTGTTCAACGAAATTTTGCCGGTTTGTCAAATATCTGACACAAAAAAAGCCACTTGATTTCAGAGTCATCCATCTTCATCCACAATTTGGTCTGATACCGTCTTCTTGTCGACTGTTTACAGTTTACTGGGCCACTAAAACTATCGGTGGTGAAAAATATTATACTTCAAAATACACTTTAGTTATCAGAATCGATTAATTGCAACAAAATAATGCTAACCACTGTCAACTCTGGTATAAAATTTCCGATAACGTGTTATTTATCAACATTTTATTCAACGAAATATGGCCGTTTTATCACTTGAGTATCACAAATATTATCACTTGATTTTAGAGTTATCCATCTTGTCCGAGACCGTCGTTTGCCGATGTTTTTCTGGGCCACAAATAATTGCACATCTCGAGAAATAACAAACTTCAAAAATCGATATCTGATCACTCCAGATGAGCTTGATGGATAGGTTCCTCGACTCGAATCAAATATTTTTACCCCCGACGCCAAGGAAATAGTAATTTGCGAGCGTTAATTCGGATTATGGATCTTAATAACGAATTCTGTTTTTGCGGGGAACCCAGATACGACATTTTAGAACACCAATTTACCTGATAAACATCGAAAAATGTCATTTATACTTGAAATATTGACAAGTTATATCTGAGGAACTTGTATAATTATGTAATAGAACCCGTAGATTCCGAAAATTCAATACAAAATTTCGCACCAAAATGGCAGGTACGACCTTTTAGAAGCCCACGTACCGATGATTTTATATGGAGAATTATATTAATAAAACAGAGACTTGGTGACTATTAAAAGCCGGGGCTTTTCACCAAGTTATCGAGAGAATACGCTGCTCTAAACACTTATAAATGTATTGCATGGTGCGGGCGACATAATTATATATATGGGTATAGTATATATGGATGCTGAACCTTATTTGACAAGTTTAATTACGCACCCTCGCGACGCGGTATATTGAATATCCCGGTCATAAATCGTCCTCTTTGTGTCAATTACGCATAATTATATAACGATAGGATTATAAAAAATATATAAACGTTCTCCATGCCTACGGCAGCGTAGAACCGCCACCTCCTATTTTGTTACTAACTTGTTTAAACAAGTTACTAACTTGTTTAAACAAGTTAACTAACTTGATTAAACAAGTTAGCTAACTTGATTAAACAAGTTAGTATCTTGTTTAAACAAGTTAACTAACTTGATTAAGATTAAACAAGTTAGCTAACTTGATTAAACAAGTTAGCTAACTTGATTAAAGGTACTCAATCCGAACAGAGGGTCCCCATCTCAACAGATTCCAACAACAACAATCCGATCAGAGGGTCCTATATTACTATTTCTTTGGCTTTGGGGGTAAAAAATATTTGATTCGAGTCGAGGAACCCATCAAACAAAGCTCAGAGTTATTAGATATTGATTTTTGAAATATGTTATTTACTCGAGATGAGTACTAATAATTACCTTCAACTGCCGTAATCTGCTCGGGATGTGTACACCAAAATCTATTCAAACAGACAAGGATGGATAACTCTAAAATCAAGTTGTAATAATAACGCAATTTTGACTGAGTTCTGGGCCAGAAAGTATTCCCGATAATGAAAAATAATAGATTTCTAAAATCGATATCTAACAAATCTGGGCTTTGATGGGTGACTTCCTCGACTCGAATCAAATATTTTTGACCCCCGAAGCCATTGAAATAGTAATTGAGAGGAGTTTTATCGGATTGAGTACCTTTAATTAATGGAATAACCTATCTATTCAGGGGTGTATAAGCTTGTAACAATAATTGCGCTTTGAACAGCGCAATTGGATTGCGCTTCAGCGAAATTGAATTGCGCTTCAGTGCAATTATTAATAAATGTGAATTTGGCCTCCCATATTACTGAAGCAAGAAATCAGAACTTTGGGAATCAAGACCACTAACAGAACTCGTCGACGCTAGGCCTATATGCAACATTGTGAAGGGAGAATATGACGAGCTGAGAATTATAAGAAGTTTCATAAACTATATACAAACTCCAGTCAGATTTCAGGAAATTTCAGGTCAACCCAGAAGTAGGCCTATATATATATATATGGAACAGAAAAACAACCGTTGCTCGATCTGAATTAACATTTCATTAAATTTCTGAAGCAGGTCAAGCCTACCAAAGACCGAACTGAGAGGGCAACTGACGGGACGAGAGTCGATCATACGTAGGCCTACTACAACCCCCAAAGTGAGGAAGGAAACCAGGTCAGATAAAACGAAAAAGGAACGCGAAAACAACAAGTGTAGCCTATAAGAACAAGTGTAGGGGCCTACCGGAAATTCCGAGGATAACCGACTAACTTGAAGTTAAATGTGTTTCATTCACTATACATGTACACAGTTTTAACCTTTGTTAACTATTTGTTGAATTTATTTAAAGTTTGTTAATTTACTTCAGTTGTCTGTATTTTATCATGTTCCACATTTAGTTTTCTTTCGAAATAAAATATGAAAAATAGACCATGCGTCATCTTCATAACTCATAATTCCCGAAATAATCCGACAGAACAACACTCAAGGTTTCATTAATCACTCTATGATGATCAAGCATAGCCTACCCACATACGTGATTGTCACGAAAATCAATTAACTTCTACTGGGTGAAACCGTGACCCCACATACGGGATTAATCCACAAAGGGACCCACATTTTCGCAAACTTTATTAATTTTACATATTTGTAAAAAGTTGAACCCGAGAAATGACCATTTGATTTTAATGTTATAAATCATATGTTTATATTTTTTATGTACGGTAGGCCTATCACCATATCAAATAAATTCAATTGGGATAATTAGATAAGGCAATCGTCACCCTCGTCGAATCGGCTTACCTATTTCAGAGGAATCGACGGAAAGTACCGAGGATTCCGATTGTAGATAAGGGTCGAATGGCTTGAATGTTATTTTCCAAAGGAACAAATCTTGTTTTCTTGCGATGGGTACTTCCCGTGTCAATGACTCGAACTTAGGAAACGTGAAATAGTGTTTACGGGAAAAAATTATCATGATTCTTTGTCATTTTTAGAAATTATCTGATCGCATTGTTTACAGCGATCACAGTGATTTGGTTTTGAATAAACTACACTAGATAGTAAGTGGTTTCAATTATATTTTATTGATAAAATAGCAAAGAACATTGCGAATTTTGTTGTTGTTGTTGACGAATTTTCATGTCGTGAACATTACATAGACATAGTAGTATTAGTACTTCTTAGTGAACGTTCTGACGACCACGATTCAATTGTAAGTGGAAAGATTTTCGTCACAGGAAGTAACTGGTATTTGACTGGGCAAGCTCACGTCAAAATAGCAAGACAAAAAATAATATAAAGTACTGTTTCACTGTGTTTGATTTTAGATGCAAAATCGTGGCTTATCCTTGAGACCAAGTTGAGTCCATATGCGACGTAATCGCAGTCGTGTGTACGTAAAAATCATAGCTGGAATGATTGTAGTTTAGTCAATCACATGCTTACGAACAACCCACGATATCATCTACAATGACATTGCAATTGTGGGAACAAACTGGAAACGGGCCCACTCGCCCCAGGGCCCAGTCGACCTGGGCCAGCTCGCCCCGGGCCAGCTCGTCCCGGGCCAGCTCGCCCCAAGGGATAATGTCTTATTTAAGTTGGTTTTCTTTTGGTTAATTATAGATTGTTGAATTTAATGTTTGTCACTGAATGTTGTTGAATATCATTAAATATACATGTTGAATTAAATATACATGCACACCTTCGAGATCATAATTTGTCCGCAAGTTATGCCGAAAGATACTCCATTCCTCGATCGAAAATGTGCTAGAGTCGAGCCACTGCCGTTGAACATAGTCGCAGAGGCTGCAAAGACTGGACCCTTCGTCGGTTTTCTGGCTCAATGCATCGAAGGTGTCGCGGATATGTTGTGATGGCAGGAACGGCAATGCGATTATCTGCCGAACAAAGTCTGTAAGCGGCCCTCCCGCTCGGTAAGATGTCTGAAGTCCGACGTCACCCACCTTCCTCAGAACAGCCTGGGACCAGTGGTCCAGTGGAAACAGCAACCTTTGATGGCAACTCCTGGGACAACCTCGCGAATTGACTGCCACAGCGCTGTTTCGAAGTCGAGCACTGCAGGATGGTCTAATCTGGTCATGACTTCTTTGAACACCTTCACGTAGTCGGAACGTGTCCGTCTTGACATAAAGACGAACACCAATGGAAACTGTTTCCTTTTTCCATCCTTCTGGACAAACGCATGGATGGACAGAAGTTGACTCGATCTCATGCTGAAAGGGGCTCCAAGAATCTGAAATGATAATAGTTTCAAAGAATAAATAAATAAAAATAAAAAATTTGAATTAAAATATTTTTTTTTAAATTTGAATAAAATGTTTAATGAATTAAAATAATTTTGTTTTTAATTTGTAACAAATCTTTCCACGAAATCTTTATACATTTTATAATATAAATTGAGGATGGTGGTGGGTCATCATTGTTATTTATGAATTCGCTGGTTCGTCGTTCAGACCAACTAGTGTGATATAGGATCATATAGGCCTACTGGCTATTAACTTGCCTAAAGTAATATAAATGTCGAAATTGATGAACATAACTCTGAAATATATCATAATATGAACTTAAAAAATTAATATATCAATATAAATTAACTTATTTACAACTTTAATACAAATGTAATACCCGGGCCGACTCGCCCCGGAAAGGTGGGCCAGCTCGCCCCAAAAACTGCCTGGGGCGAGCTGGCCCTGGGGCGAGTGGGCCCGGATCCGAACAAACTATCCATTATTTTGTCGGCCCAGATTCCTCCACTTAACTTCTTAAGTCTTAACGAGAATACAGGAGAAGTCGGCCCCGCGCGAAGTCGGCCCCATACGAAGACGGCCCCGCGCGAAGTCGGCCCCAGAGAAGTCGGCCCCATTTATAACAGAACTATTGTTTAAAATCAATCTTTATTTATTTTATGATATGAAATGAAATATGAAACTGATAATATAATGACAATATAACAATAACAAATACAGTTAACAATTCAAACAATGTCGTCGTCGCTATCGCTGTCGCTGTCGTTGTCGGTGATGGGTGCTGAAATCTCTGCGATCTTTCGTAGCAGCTGACTTGTCGTTAATTCTCGGTCTCTGTACAACTTCCACAGGTTGAAAATTTGCCCCTGCACATGTGTGGTTTTGCTACGTTGAATTCTACGCAGCTTATTCTCCCTCACTAACTGCTGCTGGAGGGGAATTATCTTTGCCAGGCCGGAATCTTGGATCTTTCGCCACACGGCTTGGCCCCAGTGGAAGTTGCATCCGTGGATGTTGATGTCAGGGTAGCCAGTTGTAGCAGCTTTCCATATAGCTCTTTCGAAATCCACAGTCATATTTTCGAATGTCGCTGAAGGTGCAAGCTGCTCTTTAACATGTTTAAAGATGGCGAGGTAGTCCTTCGTTCTGCGTCGGGACATCAGTGCATACAGGAGAGGTATCTGCTTAACATCTGTCTCATCGTCGTTGCCAATTAACCAATGGATGCTGAACAGTTGCGCGAAAGGCTATCTGACGACTTTGAACGTGGCATCACAGTAGATATCTTTGGCTGTCGATAGTAATCTCAGTTGTTCGTTGGTGGCAAAGATTGTGTGGCGTGCCCCGTCTATTTTGATGTCACTGCGGAGAAAACCATCTGGAAGGAAGTCAGTGGCTATGTAATATAATAATAAAATAATATAAAGGAAACCAATAAAATTATATGACATACTCCCATGAACCTCATATATCGCAGATTGACATTATTTTTACATATATTATAGAGGCGATATTACACTATATACAAGATTTAAGTATATTCTCATATACTTGAGAAAATATTGAAAAATGAATGTTCATATGCTTGAGAAAAAATGGAAAGTTTTATCAAAATTATATACGTCTATAAATCCGAAGTGAGAATAATGAGCTAATGGCTTCGTTCGCTAAGCAGCAATCAACAGTACTTAGCGGTTTCTTTCATTGTCTGTCGGCAACCATCATTGTTTTTATAACTGAGCCGCTGTCAGTGACTGTCCATAAGTGAAGTTCATTTTGTTATTACAACTAAGAAAACACTGCGGACTTCACAATTAGCCTACACAAACACTACACTTACTCAATCAAATTAAGTTGGGACCTCATAATTTGCCTAAATAAACACTATATCAATAAAATTAAGCCGATTTAATCTCTTCTAATTAATGGGGCCGACTTCTCTGGGGCCGACTTCGCGCGGGGCCGTCTTCGTATGGGGCCGACTTCGCGCGGGGCCGCCTTCTCCAGATACCCTTAACGATATATTTATTCGTTGGGATGATGTTTTTAACACATTCAGATATCTGATATGTGTGGTGGCAGATACATGTATGGGTTAATAAACAAAGAACACAGACATGTTTGGAATAATATTTATTTATTTTGATGGGGGTATAGAGCGTTCTTAATCACGTGATAGGATACGGGACGCGCCACCATGTTGGAGGTATAGACGTCCATAAGCAAGCACTGAGTTAATATGATTAATTAAGAAAGCTACTTTTAAAACCTCTCGTTATGGCTTCGACGGAATTAGTTACAATATTTGCCAGCGCTATTTATAATCATGAACAACAGTTCTAAAAGAATACATCGAAATGTTAGATAAACTTACTATAGGGGTGCGATATTTATTAAAAGGAATGGAGTGCAGACTCGGAACTGTTGCCAAATGTTACATATCCATACATACACCATTACATTCGTGTTAATCACAGTTATGTTTTGAAATAAAATTATTACAGGCTTATCTAATTAGTTTTCAATGAATGATAATGTAGTCCATGTATTATCAAAACAGATGAGCTCCCCGGTGTTGCATTTAGGCATATGTGCATTTTAAAACGCTGTATGCATGTAACACGACAATATAGCTTCTTTCCGATGTTTTCAAGCAAGATGGCTATGTGTGTATAGAAGCATCTTGTAAAAGTGACAATCGTTTGATAAAAAAAAAAAATAGAGCAACAAAAGAGCGAATTTATTGGAACAGTGCTAATTTATAGCTCCCACCTTGATGAAATAACTTGAAGCCGACCGGAGGTGTACATGTCGTAATTAATCTATAATCTCTCATTTGTCAAACAGTACACCCCAGGCATCAAATTTAAAGTTGGCAAAAATAAATATAACGATATACATAATCGTGGCTGAGTCACATTAAAGGTGTCAACAACTTTGCGACCGGATGCAAAGGATTATCAAATAGTGTTTTTTCTAATTCCACATCTTATTCGGCCATCATTAAGTACATGAAAGAAAAACGCCGATGATGGAGTCAGTTACTTGTCATGTGGCAACAATAGCACAAAGTGAACTCGTTCGACGAAGATTGCATGTACACAGCGCGAATCACGTGCAATGTGTTAAATTTCTTGTCATTCTCTTGGAAAACTTGTTGATTCCCATTTACATGTGTGTATTGTCGCAGCCATGTGGAAGAAGCTTTAGATTCTCAAACAGATTAACTTCGATTAAGCTAAACGTTCGCAGAAGATCATACACTATACAGGTTAGCATGGCATCTATCCTTTCTATGTGACATGTATAGATGTAGGCCCTACCTGTACGGAACTATACTTGTATAATTCTCTAAATATGTATATTTAAAGTTTGAATAGCAGAAATTTGAAGTCAATATCACCACGGTGTTATAGCAGATTCCAAGGGCGTAGTTTTAGGTACGGCCGGGCAGTTTTGGCCGTACCAATATTTCACCAAAAAATAATACTGAATAGGCCCAATATTACTGGTCACGTTCTCCAATCACTTGATAAATGACGCACAACATGTTACAATTTGATTCAGTCACACATTTAACCATCTATATATAGATAACCCAGATTATTTACGCCGTGTTATGCCTCGAGTTCATTTGAGTTTATACGGATACGTTGTCGTATAGCGGTTACATGTCACGTTGTATAACGTACGTCAATCGATTACATTCCGACGTCGAACAATGCATGCACGATATATGTACTGCGCGATCAAAGGGGCAGAACCGAATGTTTTTGTCGCGCGTTATTTGAAATGGTAATTGCTGAAAGCTACGATGCCCAGGGAGGGTTCAATGCTAGTCCGGCCATAGTATTACTATAGTCTGACTATATATCCCTGCACCAGGCTTCGTGACTTTCAGTTGTCACCATCAAATGATCAATTATGTCAACTGAAATTTCGAAACAGAAGAAACTTTTGAATTATTTCAAATCAAATGTTACTGTTAGCACAGCTAATGAAAACACAGGACAAGATCAAGTTATGCCTGGTGTTGATTCTGTCGAATATGAACAAATGCTATCCGAAACGGCCAATACTGGCGATAAAGCTAAGAGTACGGCCACTGAGACTGAATCCATCAGACCCTTGTCTAGTGAACATGAAAATACTACTTGTAGTAGGCCTCGTTCATGTTTTCAAAATGATTGTCTCATCATTGTCATGCATATCATTGGGTTGACCAGTGTACTATCGCTGAAAAGTAAGTACCGGTACTCTCATCATACACGCGAATTGTCAAAGTGAATGGATGTCGGGTAAAAGCGCTCTAGATTTCACAGGATCGCTCCATTTCAATCCAAGAATGAATTTTTTTTTCTCATTTTGGTAGGGGACACCCCCCAACCCCTCCAAACCACCCCCCCCCCCCCCCCCCCCCATCTCGCCGCTATGCCACTCGAAGTCAATGTACCCAATATTTATATAGCCGTACCAATAATTTATTGGCTGCTACACCCCTGGCAGATTCATGTACATATATAACGAACACTTCACATAAAAAGTACTCGCGGCGCAATTAATATTCATAACACATCATCGATCAGGACTATACTATTTCGAATTTTTAGTTTGTAATTTTATATGTGCGCACAACCATTAACAAAACAATTGAGAGGCATGATACACGAAAGAGATACACTTGATTATAATGAACTCCACACACATGTGTGTTTGTTTATATTCATTGCTACCTCCAACATGGCGTCCGCAGTGCATGCTGGGATTAGTGACATCACACAGAACCGCTCTATATAAATGGACGCAACTTAATATCATTTGGGCGACTTTATTATATTTACAGTTGGTTTAAACATATTTTAATAGTATATTGATATACAGATACTAGGGGATTGGAGGACAAGTTCTTAAAACTTAAACTAAGGGATCATCGCTTTGAATATTTCTAAGTTGATGGACCTGTACATCACTACATGTCTTGTATTTTATTCCAGTACTTCAACACTATTATGTTCCTTGGGAAGAATGAATGTTTGTAAGAATCCATCTCGACAAACAGTAGGCCTAGATGGTAAGCTCCAAGACCTGATCTTCTTTCCATGTCGCATGTAGACTGTAGGTATCCATCGGCTGGGATGTCAACAGATCTGTGGCTATGTGGTGGAAGATTACTAGTAAGGGAACAGGGCTACCCGCCCGTGAGCCAACCAGCCCATCTGATGTTTTCCGGGTGGGTCGTCCCGATAAACACTGGTGTCTGGCGAGTAGTCCAAATTTTTTTAATAGTAATTATGTTCTTTTATGTTCTTTGATGATATATAATATTAAAGTTTTTGACCAATAACACATGTGTTTATTCATTAATTATGTCAATGTGTGGACTGGAGTAAAGAATGAAACAATGTTTTGACAACTTAACTGCACTTAGGCAAGTGATGACTAATTAAAAGGGGTGCTTTCAAAACAAACATTTGATGCAAAAGGTTGATTATCACAGTGTGTTATCACAACACTTAGTGATTGGGATTCATCTAACTGATGTTAACTGAGTATACAAACACTCTTTGAACGATGCCGACGGAACTGGGTATTTTAACTCTTGAGTGTGGGTTATTTTTATTCTGTAAGTATGCATGTTTCCATGCAGGCCATAAAATCCATCAAATTTTATGAGAAACAAAACAGCGTTTCTATAGGGAATCAAGACTTTTTACGAGACTCAAAATGAGAATCATGATTCTGATTCCCGTCGGATTTTAAGGCCTACCTTGCATTCTCTGCGGAGGAGAGTCCCAAAAAGCATGCTGTTGATTATGATATCTGTGGCCACTGGCAACACTGACCATGTCCAGTACTACCATGCCAAACTAATGTCCATCGATCTTAATTTCATTTGCAAAAGAAGTGTTCCCGGATACTGACATTAAAGGGTGTTGCTTTCATTGGACACAGGCCGTGAATCGACACACGTCAACTGTCGGCATATGGCCAGAAGGGTCCACTCCATAACATCTGCCAGTTGCTCGCCCTACCATTCCTTTTGGCTCCTCAGATCAGAAAGACCTTCAAAGAGTACTACTACAGAACATCCTAAAGTACAAAGATCAGAGAGGTTGTCGACTACATGCAGTGCCAATGGATAAACATTTCGACCTTCCCACCAGAGAGCCGGAGTATCTACATGTACGATATACACACCAACAACGACATGCATATATTATTTACTATTATTATTACATCAAATAAAAATAAATTAATCCAAGTTTCTTTAAACAACTGACCACATTATAGCAAAATCAGTCTAATTGCACATCTCATAATCCCTTCACACCTCCTAATTACCATTATAATTTTTAGCGGGCGGGATTGCCCGGGGTGGGTTGTCACACTGCAAATGGGCAGGTTGGCTCAGGGGCGAGTAGTCACTGACCTGAACATTAATACCAAATCTGCCTTACATCGGCGATCAGCTAGTTATTACCACCGCATTGATGTCAACCGTTCCGAGGGCCGGCTCCAATTACTGTGGTCATTGTTGACTAACATACGGTCACACTCACACAGGACGGGTCTGTATCTGTAGCAATATGTCCCTGTAACCAGTTTGGCTTTTATGGGACGGTGAGAGAGTGCTTATTATCCTCTTCTAGTGAGTGCCACATTGAAGGTGCCAAATTGTCAATATCTCAGGATTTGAGTCCGTGTGGTCGTCAAATTTGCCAGTTCGGGCACATCTAAAACTAGATCATGACTAGAATCTCTACTTTGGCTAAGACATGTAGAGATCGTATTACAACAGCACAAAACCTGGGAACTTTTTAGCTCACCTGAGATGAAGTCTCCGGTGGAGCTATAGTCATCACTCCTCGTCCGTCGTCTGTCCGTCCGTCTTTCCGTCCGTCCGTCCGTCCGTCCGTCAAGAATCATCTTCTCGTCCCGAACCGTAAGATGTAACGTGTTCATATTTGGTGTGGATGTTCCCTAGGTGAATCACATTCAGATTTGTTCAAATGAGGTCACTGGGTGAAATAGTTGTGAAAGCAGGGCCATAACTCTATTTCTCCATAGTAATTCTTAGAACGACTTCTTTTACTGAACTATAAGGCCGTATGGATTCATATTTGGTGTGGATGTTCCCTAGATGACTCACATTCAGAATTGTTAAAATGAGGTCACCAGGTTGATTAGTTGAGAAACCAGGGCCATAACTCTATTCCTCCATAGTAATTCTTAGAATGACTTCTTCTTTTGAACCATTTGACCGATTTAGCTTACATTTGGTATGGAGAGTCCTTGTGTGACATTCTATAATTTCAATAGTTTTTGGCTCACCTGAGACGAAGTCTCTGGTGGAGCTATAGTCATCACTCCTCGTCCGTCAACAATTCTTTAAACTTCTCTGGAACCATAAGACCGTATGGGTTTATAGTTGGTGTGGATATTGCCTAGGTGACTCCCATTCATATTTGTTCAAATGAGGTCACTGGGTCAAATGTGGGCAGGGCCAGGGACATAACTCCAAAAAATATTAAAAATTGCAAGTGAAGTCTGACATTTTTATAAACATTTCCTGGAGATCTGCTAGAGGTCATTAATTCCCAATTACAACATCAATCTATCATATGTAGTGTTCAAATCTTTCAACAGGACATTTAACTCTCCCACACCCACCACTTCACCAGAACATATTTGGCAAACTTGAAAAGTGTTCTTTGAAAGAACCACCAGCTCTATTTAGTTCACATTTAATATTGAGGCTCCTTTGGTGATGTGTGATTCAGATTTGTTTAATCAAGGTCACCAGGTCAAGTAGGTGCAAGGCCAGCTACATTACTCTTTCTCTCCATAGTAATTCATGATACGTCTTCTATGCAAGAATGAAATGGCCTATTTTGCTTATATTTGGTAGGAAATTACCTTGGGTGACAGATTTGTGAAAATGGCATCACAAAGTCGAATAAGGGCATTGCCAGAGACATAACTATTTCACAACATAGTAATTCTTAAAATATGTATGGAAGAGCCAAGAACTAGTTGGCTTATTTAGCATGGAATGTTCTTGTTTGACTGCAATACAGATATTTTTAATGGGGTAACCTGGAAAAATAGGACAGTTTCCTTCTTAATATGCTTCCTTCACAAGGACCATCACGTATATTTTATAAAAAGGCGCTTGTGAGATTGGAAGCCTAGTCGGGAGGGGACTTGGGGGGGGGGGGGGGGGGGGGGGGGGGGGTGATCAGTAGTGTACAGTTGGTAATTTGGCCACATATCCTGTTTAGATCTACTTCTTTTAAAGTGATTATGAAAAGTTCTGACTGTTGTGGTCTCCAGAGTCCCAGTCTTATCAGTCTTTGCAGTCTGGTGAGCGACCCCACAGTCATTGACTGTCTTGTTTATATTGTGACCCGTTCTGACAGGGAAGTTTATAACATTGAAAACTACTAGACAGGGCATATACTTCTTTGTTAATTAATACTTATTCCTCAGTAATATACTTCACATTGAATTAATTACCCAAGAGAAATTCCATAATTGTAAAGGACTCCAAGCAATATCAAATTAACTTGAGTTCGGACCTTCACCTTCAGTGAAGTGCATTATTAAGGAACAGGCAATAACTAAGAAATATATTCACTGTGATATGTTTTCGACATGATAAGGTTCTCTGCCAAAACATCAAAAAGTTCCCAGGTTTTTTACGGGCGTTAGCCAGAGTAGAGATTCATGGCATGATCTAATCCAAAACGAGCTATCAAATTCAAACTCAACTCAAGTTATTTTAATTGATAATACAGCTCGTTTCATCTATCATAACCCAATTGAACTACCGGTACATTTTCAATGTGATTTACATACCTCTATCGAGTGAGGGCATGCATGTCCCATGAAAAAAAAAGTGCAATTAGAATTGACTTTCATTAGTTATATACTACTTACTACTATCACTTCTACAAAGAAACAATATACTCAACGACTCACCACAACTTAAGTGCAATTAACGATGATGTTTAATTAATACCTGTTGGCGTACTAGTATGGGGTAGCATGTGATTTGAAGGATCAAGTGATAAGATACAGTATGTTAATTTAGAATTGAGACAAATGCTCAGGAATAGACTAACACATAATGCCCTTGATTGTTACATACTGTAGAAGAATAGGACTTTTCTAAATTCTGACACTTGATTGAATATAAATGTTTAAATACATTAAATACATGTATGTGATAAGGTCCTGCGAATATTGCATACTATCGAATCGAATTGAATACCAAATCAAATACTGCACAGTATTCGCGAATCGACTCAAATCAAATACCGGTATATCAAATCGATGACCGGTAGCGATAAAATCCCATGTTTTGTGTTCGGGTAAATAAATCAGAAGTTTATAAATTTTGAAGTTTGTGTTTGAATTAATTGTTTTAATATTTGCATTAGCTCCCCGAAAAGAAAGCAATTTTGTATTTGTCGGGAAATTGGATACAACAATAAATCAGAGGACAGTAAGTAGACTTTTACAAGAATATTTATCATGTTTAGGTATATACACTGAAACATCTCTAAATCAGACCCTCCATAAACCGAATCCCTCTCCATACCAAACAAATTGTCCGCTCCCGAATTCATCCAAGTGCATTTCACTAAATATTACCTCTGTAAACTGAAACCTCTATTCCGAACATCGGACCGATTTTTTAGTCCATACTAGTAAGTGAACAAATACATTAATTTTTACCTCCGAAATCCGAATGCAGAAAGTGATACCAAACGATCGCATGCACGGTAGATTTGACATGCTTGATGCTCAGCTCTTAAATTGTTGGCTCTGGTGTAGACTGGGAATCTTTTATAAATTTAAATTTCTGGTCTACATTCCACTCTGAGCAGTCTTTTTCGTGACCGCTCATTCATTGTGATAGGTTGAATTTTTTTTTAGTCATACATGGAGTGGAAGATATCCAGGGTGGGAGGGAAGATATCCTAGGATATCATCCCCCCACCACCAGGGGGAAGATATCCTGTTTCACCCGGGTCTGTATTATGGAGCCTGTACCGCCCTAGCGGAAACTCTGGATCATAGCTGTTTACTATCGTCAAGGGATAGGTTAAACATCTGCCGATCGTAATTGGCCTCTCGTTTTTAATTTCAGTAATGAGACACAAGATATGTCTGAGAGAGAAGACAAGGAAAACTGCCATGTTGAGTTTCCTTGTAATCTACCCCAATGGTCAGACGCCAAAGAAAAACTTATAGAACTCAGGGACTTGTGTTCATCTGAAAACATCGAGTTTGAAGATGTTGCCATACTTCATCAACACATATGTGATATTATCGATAAGAAGATTACACATATTGAAGGGTCCAACACGGTGAAGAAAGCAAGAAATTGTCCATTTGGTGGCATTGTTAAGTTCATTTCAAAATATGCCACAATCGAGGAGAAGGATGCCTTCATCTACACAACTCTACCATTCATCATAGACCTCGCCTTGCAAATCATCAGTTCATTCCACAAAATGGGCTTCCAATCAGTCTCCAGCAACAAGGTGATATTTTGTAGCTATGATTTCTTAAAGTCCCACTTAATTTTCGAACCCCCAGATAGTATGCCATGTTATATATTATTAATTTGAAATAGGAAGCTCCAAAACATTGTATTATCAACTTATTCGATGTAATAAACAGTGTAAATGTTGTTTTTGTTGAGGGTACCGACGTGTATTCTCTGCTTAAGTTTTGTCTGGACAGTTCTACAAAGTATATTATTTTCAATGGAAGGGGAATAACTCTATATCTTAGTTTGAATTCTGTTGCATTCTGGGAGCAAAACAGGGGAAATGTTTCTATGATTTAAGCTATTTTCTATCACTCTATGGGCACCTTCTGAGACACAGATGTTCCAAATGGTTATGAATTATATAGAGAGTAAATCAATTGGTTCTGAGAATTACATTAAATAATTCTCGAGAGGCGAGAGACGTCAGTAAGAAATGAGTGCACGTTAGCACATGAGTTCCTTATATAATAAACGTCTCTCGCCTTGAGTGAATTATTTAACGTAATTCTCGGAACTAATTGATTACTCCATTACACATCTGCATCAATTTGTTTGCCAAAGATGATTAAAACACCCAAAATTAATGCATAAAACTCCCGATGTGGAGAAAGATCAACCATCGAAAATTCAGTCTAGATCTTATTCAGTAAGCGATGTAGTGTCAATGATGTCACGATAAATTACATAATTCACACGTTAGTGACATTACCATTTTTAATTAATGGCATTTTCAATGGAAATCGTGCATAGGAGTGTAATAATGTATTAATGTTAATCATATTTTATGTCATAGATTGTTATTAAAGTCATATATCAAGGCACTGTCAACAAAATAATCGGTGACTCGAAAATTAAACATGCCTTTGAAGGTACTCAATACGATTCGATGGTCCCCTTATCATCAGATTCCAACAACAACAACATTTTTTGAAATGCTGCTTCAGTTATCAGAATTGATTAATTGCCCAAAAATAATGCTAACTATAGTGAACTATAGTATAAAATTTCCCAAAATGTGTTATTTATCAACATTTTGTTCAACGAAATTTTGCCGGTTTGTCAAATATGTGACACAAAAAAGCCACTTCATTTTAGGGTTATCCATCTTCATCCAGAGTTTAGTCCAAGACCGTCTTCTCGTTGACTTTTAATGGGCCACTATAAATTATTGGTGGTGAAAAATAATATATTTAAAAAATGATATCTGATCACTCTGAGCTTTGATGGGTTGGTCCTCGACTCGAATCAAATATTTTTTACCCCTGAAGCCAAGGAAATAGTAATTTACGAGCGTTAATTCAGATTATGCATCTTTAACACATATTCATATTGAAACATATTGAAGATGAATTCAGGGTTCCAGACCAATTTTTGCAAAAGTTAATTTACTTTTATTTAGATTCTAATGTATAAAACAACACATGTATTGAACTTTTATTTAGAATCTAGCATATATAACCATAGTTGG
This sequence comes from Siphonodentalium dalli, assembly GCA_032622095.1. Lineage (NCBI taxonomy): Eukaryota > Metazoa > Mollusca > Scaphopoda > Gadilida > Siphonodentaliidae > Siphonodentalium > Siphonodentalium dalli. The sequence continues at coordinate 90,445,563 of CP136064.1, read as the reverse complement.
CATAGAACTTTATCAATTTATTTGACATAGCTGTGATGTATTGGAGAGACAAGCGATAATATTTTGTGAATTTTAAAGAACAAAATGACATTCTTTGGTATTTATTTGTCTACTTTATATGTCACATTTTGTTTTCAGTTAAAAAAGGAAACATGATGTGACATTAGAATTGGTATGTTGTTTTAATTGGAAGTCTGAAACCATGAATACATATTTAAAGATGATGTATCTCTTCCGTGAACTTTCTGTAATGATTCAGTGATATAAAGTGAAACATGTGATGAGTGAATTTTCTGTTTGATTTTAATCTGAGACAATTATTCAAACCATTGTGATACGAATTGAGATCATTTGTATTTCTATTAATGAAGAAATAACTCGAGTAATACAGGAATTATGCTGAAAGGCGTTACCATCATAGGTTTTGTGGAGTTATCTATATATCAACGAACAAAATAATAATCTGTGTCTTTCTGTGCGCATTTTGTTTAGTTGAATATATTTTTTTTGTATATATGTTTATTCTTTCAGTTCTATCTCATCATTAATCTTTCCATGACTGGAGCTTCCTGAAATTTTGCGACAAACCCTGTGCCAATGCATTCTCTTATATATGCGAGTCTCCCATAGGGAGCCTCCCATATATAACAGAATGCATTGGCCTAACAATATGTACATTGGCCTTGTAAGCTAGTGCATTCTCTTATATATATGAGGCTCCCTATGGGAGACTAGCATATATAATAGAATGCACTGAAACAGGATCTTTAATGCTGCACCAGCGCTGCTCCAATCATGAAAGTGTTAATATATGTAATAATCTACACAAAACCTAGAAGAATATACAAATTTTACATCGCTATATGTATCCAGAGGAACTAATAAATCAAATGCAAATGGAAAGACGCAGACGGGTTATCTCAAAAGTTAAAACTTTCATTATGGGAGCTGCGCTGTGCAGCATTAAAGATCCTGTGCTAGTGCATTCTCATATATATACAAGGAGCCTTGCATATATAAGAGAATGCACTGGCAACTTAGTGGCAAGGTATATATTGTTAGGCCTCTGTATTCTCTTATATATCCGAGACTCCCTATGGGAGACTTGCATATATAAGAGAATGCATTGGCACAGGGTTTTCGCAAAATTTCAGGAAGCTCCAGTCATGGAAGGGTTAAAGGTACTCAATACTATTCGATGGTCCCCATATCATCAGTTTCCAACAACAACAACAACATTTTTTTAAATGCTGATTCAGTTATCAGAATCGATTAATTGCCCAAAAATAACCGCAGTCAACTATAGTATAGAATTGCCCAAAACATGTTATTTATCAACATTTATTTTGTTCAACGAAATCTGGCCAGATTGTCAAATATCTAATGCCCAAAGCCACATGATTTTAGAGTTATCCATCTTTATCCGCAATTTGGCCCGAGACCACTGACTTGACAAATATTTTTCAGGCCGCCAAAAAGTACATATCTCGGGAAATAAAAAATTTCAAAAATTGTTATAAACAAAAAGGGTTAATGGTGTCTCAACTCTTACACAATTGGTTGTTTTCTTATATATCTACTAGTATGTTAATCTTTTTGTCTCTGTTTTTGCAGGGTCGTCAGACTCGTGTGAGCAGGAAATTTGTAGCTTGCTCCTCGCCTGTTGTTTTCTCTGTCTTTTTCCAAAACCATCTGAGGTCAACTTCGATAGGTTCTTCCTCCATCTACCAAAGTGAGTGTAAACTTCTGTATATTCTGTAGTATTTCATCTCACCCAGAAATGGTGGCTTCTGATTGTCAAGAGCTGTGTCCTATATTGGTATAGTAGCATGCTAAATTTGCACAATGCTATATCAAACTCAGATACGAAAAACATAGAACAAACAGAGACATGAAAAGTAATACGGAAATGCTGTCAACCATATGCTAATGCGTGTCCAAATGAAACCAAAATGTTTCTGTGAACACTGTTTTAATGGAACCGCATCAACTTGTGAGGCGATCAACATTTGGTTGAAATCACTTTGCAGTTCTGTTCCAGAAGTAAAACAGATATCATGTTGTTGGCTTATTGGCTGCAACAACAGTAATCCAAACAAACTGACTACCGGGTACTAGCTAGTATACTGTTGAAAATTCAAGATACATAATCAATGAAATTTTTACTTTTTGTATGACCCTAATACTGTGGTGGTAGATAAACTGGAATATTAAAGGTACTCGTCCCCATATCATCAAGATACAACAACAACATTTCTTCTAAATATGCTTTTGTTATCAGAATCGATTAATTGCAACAAGATATTAATGCTAACCACTGTCAACTCTGTATCCCGAAAACGTGTTATTTATCAACATTTTGTTGAATGAAATATGGGCGTATTATGACTTGAATATCTCGATGTTTGGCCGTATTACCAAACAGTTGAAGAAACACAATACCTAGGGCTAACCATCACTAGGCTTGCCGCGATTTTGGGAATAATCGAACAATCGTCAGTGGTGCCGATTAATCGATTTTCATTTTGAAAATCGACTTTTTTAGTTCAAATAACAATGCATATTATTTTGCACCGTATTTACAGCACTAATCTAACCCAGAAACCCACCCACGCAAACATTTGTGACAATGTAACTTTCAGTTGCGGCGTCTTTTGAGGTCAGGCCGACAGAGTAATCTAGTTCCGTCTTGGTTTCACGTCACGGCGGTTTTTCTTTAATGTGCCGACGCATGTGTATACTCCGCGGCATGCGTGATAGCAGATGTTCAGCGGTCACGTGCTATTCCGCTTTTGAGAGATTCCCGACTTTGAATTAAGGCACGATCCCGAACTTCAAATTCAATTAATGCACGATCCCAAATTCGCGAACAGTCTCACGAAGCACGTGGCCCGACGAGAGTTGGGAGTATTTTTCCGATTTTTTTCGTTCAATTTGTTTAATCAAATGATTTCTGAATCTGCTTAGTGCTTACATAAAGTTCATAAACTACGAGTAATTATTTTGTTTTTATTGTTTAATAGAGGCATTTGAATTTATATGGGAGCAAATTCTCAGAACTAATGCCCTTCATTTCCGACGTGCGGGAGTTATACTTACCATCTTACACTTACCAGACGCACCTCTTAATAGTCTCTTTTTTGGCATCTATTTACTACAAATTAAATCTCTATATGAGATTTAATTTCATGGGTAGAAAAAATCGATTAATCGTCGATTATAGCCACTGATTAATCGATTTTGAAAATCCAAAATCGCGGCAAGCCTAACCATCGCCAACACCCTCACTTGGTCATCCCACATATCCAAGATAGTAAGAAAAGCAGGCAGCACCCTTGGATTCCTCCGTCAAAACCTCAGGAGAGCGGATAAAAAACACAAGAAAATGGCCTATGATTCCACAGTAAGATCCACCCTTGAATATGCAGTGGGAGTTTGGGATCCATAGTCCATACCAACAAAAAGATATCAACACCATAGAAAGAATTAACAAAAAGAGGGGTGAGATTCATCCAAAACAACTACCACACAAGAACAAAAGGAGC